>OX387433.1:0-332500 GCA_947563755.1 Lochmaea crataegi | reverse complement strand
ACAAGTGACAAGTGACAAGTGACAAGTGACAACTGACAAGTGGCAACCGACAGATGACAGATAACAATCGAAAACTGACAAACGACAACCGACACAAGTGACCACGGACAAACGACAACTGACAAACACAATAAGCGACAACTGACAACTGACAAGCGACAAGCGAAAACATGACAAGCCACAACTGACAAGCGACAAGCGAAAACATGACAAGCCACAACTGTCAACTGAGCGACAACTGGCCAGTGACAAATGACAAATGACAAATGACAAGCGAAAACATGACAAGCCACAACTGTCAACTGAGCGACAACTTGCAAGTGGCAAGCGACAACTGACAAATGACAACTGGCAACTGACAAGCGACAACCGACAGACGGCAGATGACTACCGATAGACGACAAATGACAACCGACAAGTGACAAGTGTCGACCGACAGATGACAGGTAACAATCGAAAACTGACAAACGACAACCGACACAAGCGACCACGGACAAACGACAACCGACAGCTGAGAAACACGACAACTGACAAACACAACAAGCGACAACTGACAAGCGACTACTGACAAGCGACAAGCGAAAACATGACAAGCCACAACTGTCAACTGAGCGACAACTTACAAGTGGCAAGCGACAACTGGCCAGTGACAACTGGCCAGTGACAACTGACAAGCGAAAACATGACAAGCCACAACTGTCAACTGAGCGACAACTTACAAGTGGCAAGCGACAACTGACAACTGACAAGCGACAAATGACAACTGACAAGCGACAACCGACAGACGGCAAATGACTACCGATAGACGACAAATGGCAACCGACAGACGGAAAGTGACAAGCGACCAATGACAACTTACAAGCGAAAACTGACAAGCGACAACCGACAGACGACAAATGACTACCGATAGACGAAAAAATGACAACTGACAGGCGACAAATGACAAGCGACAAATGACAACTGACAGACGACAAGTGACCAATGACAACTCACAAGCGAAAACCGACAATCGACAAGTGACAACCGACAACTGACAACTGACAGATGGCAATCGACAACCGACAGATGACAAATGACAACAGACAGATGACAAGTGGCAAGCGACAACTGGCCAGCGACAACTGACAAGCGACCAATGACAAGCGACAAAAATGACAACTGACAAGCGACAACCGACTAATGACAAGTAATAACTGACAAATGACAACGGACATGCGACAGATGACAACGGACAATTGATAGCAGACAAGCACCAACTGACAAATGGCAACCGACAACTGACAAAAGACAACTAGCAACTGATAACCGACAACCGATAACTAGCAAAAGACAAGTAGCGACTGACAAGTGATAAGCGACAGATGACAACTGACAACCGACAAGTAAAACTAGCAAGTGACAACTGTCAACCGAAACTAGCAAGTGACAAGTGACAGATAATAACTGACAACTGACAAACGAAAAGTGAAAAACGACAAGTAACAAGTGCCAAGTGACAAGCAAAAAGTAACAAACGACAAGTGACAACTGACAGACGACAACGGAAACTAGCAAATGACAAGCGGCAGATAACAACCGACAGACGACAAGTGACAACTGACAACTGACAACCGAACCGACAGACGACAAATGACAACCGACCGACGACAACTGACAACCAAAACTAGCAAGTGACAACCGACAACGGACAGATAACAACTGGCAGACAAGTGACAACTGACAACCGAAACTAGCAAGTGACAAATGACAACCGACAAACGACAGATGACAAACGACAGATGACAAACGACAGCTGACCTGACCTAACCTAACCTATTTAGAAACAATAAGCATTAGGCAATGAGCTACCATGGTATACCTACAAAACTTAGCTCTAGAGTCCTAAATATTGTTCTCGTTAAATGAATTTAAAATATTGTTGCTATTGAAAAGGCTAAATTTGACATCACATAGTGTACCTCCGAGATACAAACCGCTGAACCCGACTTTACATTCGTCGTTGTAATAAACAGGGAGTACCGTAAATCATCACCGTAAATCAGAGGCATGATAGATCAATTAAAAAAATATTGAAAATACCGTAACCAAATTTTTGCTTTCTCACAAACTAAAAAGGCTAGAGAAAAGTTTTATTGGGGTACTTTAAATATTTCCCAACGATCTATCATGCCCCCAATGTACGGTACACCCCGTACAAATTTTACCTGTAGAGTCTAAAGCGTTGTACAAGACTTGTTAAATGAATTTCAAATATTTTTTGTTGTTGAAAAGGCAAAATTTTGAGATCACATAGTGTACCTCCCAGGTAGAAACTAACTAACTTGAATTACATTCGTCGTTTTAATATACAAGGAGATTCATTACTAATTGCAAATAATTTAAAAGTAGAACCCTGACTTCAAAATATGAAGATTTAACCCAAAACACCTAAATAAAATGTAGCTGCTTACTTAGTTACAGGGTGTTTTGTTTAAAAATTCAAAAACTATTTGTACACAGTACTTTAAAACTGTTTTACGTATTCATTTCATATTTGGCAGAAAGTGTAGACACTGTACACCGTACTAAATTATGTTCAGCAAACGTTACAGGCTACTACCAGAGGCTTACGACAGGGGCAAATGACAGGTTAATCGTTCCCGAATTCTACGCCACTGGCGGAATAGAAATTTTAGCACAATTTTTCGGTTCTCCAATACTTTTTGCGTATATAAAGTACTTTTTTCTCATAACGATAAAGTCAATATTTCTCGAGATATTTTAAGTTAAACATGAAGCTGCACAATTTTGATGTGTAATAACTATGTCGATGTTTTGGGACAGTGAATTCCTTTAATACGCAAATGAAACTTTAATCCGTGTCAACAATAAAGAACACAACTATTAAATGAACGGATGAATTGAAAACAAATTGTGGTTCTGAAAATGCAATCTAAATAAAAGCAATTGAATTTACTGTTTGGACCCTTACTTTGTGGAATCTACTAATATTAATGTTATAAATGAAACTAACTGTTTCTAATTAATTCCACTACTTAATTGAAAAATTATTAAAGGATATTGATAATTATTTCGATATTGACATATCATCGTCAGGGTCAACCGATTACCAAATTTTCAACATCATAAGTCGTGGGAATTTTTACCCTGTATAAAATATTTTCCAAGTTACAGAATCGCAGTGTAGTTTTATTTTTGATAGCCGGTTTATTGATCAAAAACAGAATTAAATAGACTACCTGCTCTAAAACTACGGGTAATAAATTTCATGTCATTGTTAGTTAATAGCTACCCTTCAATAATCCGCTTAATTTACTTTCTTATAACTATGAACAGGCTTTATCTATTTTTGTGTACCTGTTCTTTTCGGGGACCAATTTGGGTACATTTTTTCAGGTAGAGGATTAACGAGAAGGTATTTTTAATCTTGGGGACGAATCTAGGTACCACCTGCGTTGCTAACCTAACCTTTGAAGTAATAAAATATCTGTCAATTTGATTCTGTGATTTGATTTAAAAAAAGCCAACTTATTAGTAGTTATTTTGAATAATGTAAAGTTAAAAATGTCTGATTCCGAGTTTTCTCTGACTCCACAGGAGTTAGTAGAAGCAGCGAGAGTAGCGTCGCAAAAATTAGTGCCATCTAAATCGCGTAAAATTTACGAATATATATGCGGAAAAAAAGTAATTTATAAAAAGTGACATTTTGTTACCTGACAACAGTGATAACAACATTTTTAAATTTTAAAAAACGAATACATAATTTATTTGTAGAAAATATTGAAAATGTTTTCCAAAAATAACAAAAAAAAATCACTTACCATTTGAACTTCATGTCGTAATAGCCATCCCAATACCATTTGGACTGCACCATTTCGAAGCACTCACTAATTGCTAAAATCGACCATTTCCATTTACCGAACGGCGGTTGCCACCTCATTTATCACTTACATCAAAGGCATACATCATACATACATCACATAGTTTCCCTATGGATACTGACTCTAAGTCCACTACGTTAGAGCAACCTCGAGCCAGTACCTGTGTTTATAGAGTAACTCACCTATCTATAAAAATCGGTTGCAAATCATTCACAATAGATTACATTTTAGAGTACTGTATATAAATACACATCTCACATTGTAATTTACTAAATTAAATAAATCATACAATTCGATTAGTATAGGTAAGATGAGCGTAACCCGACAGCCTTGTCCTTGTAGATCGTGAAATCTTACCATATTTACCCAAACACTCTTTTAAGTAATACCAAAATTAACAAGTTTCAGCAAAATTTTAATGGGGAAATTATAGAAAACGAAAATATTTTCAAATTTACAACTGTTAACTATACAAGTACATTGTTGTACACCAATCCGGTGCAGTATCCAGATTTAAATTATTAAATAAAGAATCTAATTTAGAAAAATATAGTAAACTTTAGTATATACTTATATAATTTTGAAAAAACTTGTTAACCAAAGTACCTTAAGTTAGCGAGTAGTCCAAGTAAACTGGACACAAGAAGTGTCTTTAGTGAAATATCAAAATTTTTAAAGAGAGATAAAAAAATATAAGAATTAATTTAAACTTATTCGTTAAAAAAAAGATTGTGCAGAACTACAAGTCTTTATTGTCCCAAGGAAATTTCTGTGATCACCTTAAACAATATATTATTATACAGGCATACAACAATTTGAAAATTTGTGTAACCACAAAAAAATGTCTCAGTCGATAAAACTAAATTTATGATGTAACAGTATACACCATTATATCTATTGAAATATAGATAATTTGAAAAGAATGAAAATGTAAAAATTGGAAACACCCGAAATGATAATTAGTTGTTACTCGTTCAGAATTGTCTGGAAGATCTCGTTGTACCTAGCTAGTGCGTTCTGGGAGTATCTAAATATTTCGAAAATAATAATTTTCTAATGTTTCCAATTTGGAAAAAAATTTGGTTCTTTAGAATATTTCTATATTGAATTTTTTAATTTAAAGATATGCTAGACTAAATCAATGTTTTACATTACGGAAAAACTTTGAGGTACCTATCTTAAAATATCAGATGTGAAAAAAATTAATTTCCCAAGCAATTTATTTTTTGTATTTTTTTAATTTTAATTCATTTTTTGTATTATTTTTGTTTTGATGTTTCTATTTAAATTAAAAAAAAATTAAATTATACACCGATTTGCTCTCAGATCGTTACTGTCTGAAAAAACTTCACCTGAAAAAGAAGAAACACGAAACAAAATCCACATAAAAATATCCTCTTGCTGGGGTGTTTCCAATATTAATAGAATTATTATTAAAAATAAAACAACCTATACCTACGAATAAAATTGTAGATAGCAAAAACATTTCAGGCATACTCATTCAATAACAAAAATAGAAAATATATTTATAAAATTTAAAAATTACTCAAATAACAGTCAAAAATTGAACAAGAAGTTATTATTAGTTGTTATAAAAGTTCAATGAAGTTTAAAGGGAATTTTTTTTTTAAATTTAAACAATAATTGTTATCACAATTATATCTCTATTTTTGTTATTCTATAAAACAACCACCTACCTTTAGGCATACCGCTTTTTACCAACCGAAATGAAAATCACAATTCTTTCTTCTAACTTACTTTCACCAAAACTATTTTCGTTTAAAAATGCCGTACTTTTTCGTTTAAAAATGCCGCACTCCCGACCGCCAAAAGTAGATAAGTGTTCAAAAACACCATTTGCGTTCAAAAACGCTATTTTTTCTATTAATTCACTTTCACAAACACTATTTTCGTTTAAAAACACTGTTTTTATATTTTAATTGACTTTCACAGAGACTATTTTCGTTTAAAAAAGCCATTTTCTCTTATAAGTGGGTATTCCGATATTTCTTTCTGCTTTTTTATTTTACACGTCTTCTCTGTTCGGCTGCACGATGTAAACTGGCACGCCCTCCGCTATGGTGCCAATATTTATACCCGCTTCTGCGCATCGCCATTGGTCAAACCAATATTTATACCCGCCTTTCCGCCAATCACGATACCGGAAGGCGGGTATAAATATAGGTTCGACCAATCACGATGCGCAGAAGCGGGTATAAATATCGGCACGATAGCGGAGGACGTCCCTTTCAACATCGAGCAGCCGAACAGAGTAGACGTGTCCTAGATATAAAATATAAAAGCAGAAAAAATATCAGAATACCCACCTACAAGAGAAAATGGAATTTTTAAACGAAAATAGTGTTTGTGAAAGTGAATTAATAGAAAAAACAGCGTTTTTGAACGCAAATAGTGTTTTCTAACACTTTATTTGATATTTATCTTTGATATTTATCGAATTTTTGATATTTTTGGAATCTTTTTTATATTTTTAAAAACTTCTATAATTTTTCAACGTTTAGATTTGTAAACTGATTTTTTTTCAATGTTTTAGGACCTGAGAAGCAACAGCGACATGTTGAGACTTGTCGCTATCTAAGGATACACAAAGACAAACGAAGGATATGAGAGAAAATGATCCGACGGAAGATAGGATTTCTGAAAACCCAATTATAAGGAAAAACCCACACATTTAAACAGAAAATAATGTTGGTGAAAATTAATAAAAAGACAAGAACAGCGATTTTAAAGGAAAATAGTGTTAGTGAAAGTTAATTAAAATACAAAAACAGCGTTTTTAAACGATAGTGGTGTTTGTGAAAGTGAAATAAAAGAAAAAGCAGCGTTTTTAAAATGATCGACGGAAGATGGAATTTCTTGAAATCCAATTAGAAGATAAAACGGCATTTTTAGAAGAAAATAATGCTACCAAAAGGTAATTTTATTGATTTTTAAAAGTATCTTTTATATTTATGGAAAAACTTTTCTTTTTTTAAAGTAATTCAATAATTTTTCAACTTTTAAATTTGTAAAATGATTTTTTTTTATATGCTTTGGTACCTGTAAAACGACAGCGACTTGTCTTGGATACAAAAAAACAATCGAAGCAAATATATGAGAAAATAATGACCCGACGGAGAATGGAATTTCTAGAAACCCAATTATAGGCATTTTTAGAAGAAAATAATGATAGCGAAAGGTAATTTTAGTGTTTTTTCTAAAAGAATTCAATCATTTTTCAACTTTTAAATTTATAAACTGATTTTTTTTCAATGTTTTAGGACCTGAGAAGCAACAGCGACATGTTGAGACTTGTCGCTATCTAAGGATACACAAAGACAAACGAAGGAGGGAGATGAGAGAAAATGATCCGACGGAAGATAGAATTTATGAAAACCCAATTAGAAGACAAAACTACATTTTTAAACAGAAAATAGTATTGGTGAAAATTAATAAAAAGACAAGAACAGCGTTTTTGAAGGAAAATAGTGTTAGTGAAGTTAATTAAAAGAAAAAAACGGCGTTTTTAAAGCAAAATAGTGTTAGTGAAGTTAATTAAAAGAAAATAACGTCGTTTTTAAAGCAAAATAGTGTTAGTGAAGTTAATTAAAAGAAAATAACGTCGTTTTTAAATGGAAATAGTGTTGGTGAAAGTGAATTAAAATACAAAACCAGCGTTTTTTAACGCAAATGGTGTTTTTAAACACTTTTCTTTTTGTGGAATCTTCTATTTTTAAAAAAATTCAACTTTTAAATTTGTAGACTAATTTTTTTACATTTTTTAGGACTTGAAGAGCGACAGCGATATTCCTTAGATACACAAAAAGGAGCAATACAGATGTGAGAATATGATCCGACGGAAGATAGGATTTCTTGAAAGCCAATTGGAAGATGAAACGGCATTTTTAGAAGAAAATAATGTTAGCGAAAGGTAATTTAATAGTGTTTTATAAAATTATCTTCTCCATATTTGGAAAATATTTTCTGTTTTTAAAATAATTCGATAATTTTTCAACTTTTTTTATAATCTATAGGTGTTTTAATGTGTTTTAGGGTCCTGAGAAGCAATAGCGAACCACCAAGTAAAACGGACGAAGTGATAGGGGTTTCTCGCGATATTCGGGAGTGCACCGCGAAGGTAGGGATTGTGCCGGGAGTGATCGGAAGTGCCGGACGGTCAGTCAAAGGGCACTTTTGGCGAAAACGCGTTTTCGCTGGGAGCGCACTTTCGGCGGAAGCGTGCTTTTTCCGGGAAGCACGCTTTCACCGGGAGCGCACTTTCAACGAAGGAGCATTTCCGCCAAAAATACCCATTCACCAGCCGTCCGGCATCCCCCGACCATTTCGCGGAGGCGCCGCACCGCGCCTCCGCCATTCGACCGAAGGGGCGCGCATGCGCGTTTCGGTCGTTTTTGGCGCCTCCGCCAATTTTCGGCCGGAGCGGCGCGCATGCGCGCTATATCCAAGGATTGCGACTGGACGGCGCGATAGCGCCGCGAAAAATTTTTGGCGCCTCCACCAAAAATTGGTTTTGAGGCCGAGTTTGGGTGCCTCCACCAAATTTCGACCACGCCGGCAACAAAAATTTGGTGAAGGCGCCTCCGCCATAATTTTGTCGGGAAAACGGGCCTGCGCGTCCGCCAAAGAAAACAACCGGACGGAAAATAAATAGAAGGTTGTTGATTCAATTATAAGACAAAAACAAAACAAATTCTTTTTATATGCAAATAGTGTTTTCGAACACTATGTTTTCTATTTTTGGAAAATGTTTTTATTATTCTTGAAAAAATCTAATAATTTTTCAAGTTGAACTTTTGAATTAGAAATAGACTAGATGTTTTATGTTTTAGAACCCGAGAAGGAAAGAGAAGGAGGACAGGAACAGGAACACACTACAGGGGTCGCATTCTTGATTGAGTGAATATAGCTTTATGAGAGAATACATATCACATCTCCGCTAAAAAAGTGCCGAGTGTCACAACTCAAGAAATTCCATTAGTAACTTAAGCACACAGCATGCTTTAAACATAAAAGATATTTCTTCTACAGAAAAGTCATTTTTTTTTATTCATTTCGACTAAAAAAATTACTTTTCTCTACAAGAAACATTCATTATTTTTTAAGGATGCTGTATGTTCCAGTCACTAATGGAATTTCTTGCGTTGTGTCACTCGGCACTTCTTTAGCAGTGGTGCGATATGTTTTCTCGGAAAGCTCTATTCACTCAATCAAGATACAGCCCCTGTAGTGTGTTCCTATCCCTGTCCTCCTCCTCCTCCACAGGTCCTATAACATATGAAACATCTAGTCTACAAATTTCAAAGTTCAACTTGAAAAATTATTAGATTTTTTCAAGAATAATAAACATTTTCCAAAAATAGAAAACATAGTGTTCAAAAACACTATTTGCATTTAAAGACAGTTTGTTTTGTTTTTGTCTAATAATTGATTCAACAACTTATCTTCCGTCCAGTCGTTTTCTCAGATGCTGCTGCTGCTGCTTCGTTTGACACGTCTTATCTACTACGCTGCTCGATATCGACTGCCGCGCCGAGTGCCACGCCGCGCCGTCCGCTACTCTTTCATTTTCTATCCCGCTTACACGCATGCGCATTTCATCATCACTTTGCCTCCACCTCGTCTTGTCCTTTTCAATTTTTAGGTTACAATAATTATAAACTAATACTGTTTTTTCTTTCTAATCGGTTTCATAATTTTTCTTGGTTAAAACAGATCATTGGTTCATCTTTGAACAAGGGGAAGGAAGAATAACCATTTCATTTACTTTTTTAAATGAAACCAAGTGTTTCTAATTAATTCCACTATTTAATGAAAAAATTATTAAAACTCTAGGATATTAACGAAATAATTATCAATATCTTAGAGTTTTCATAATTTTTCATTAAATAGTGGAATTAATTACAAACACTTAGTTTCATTTAAAAGAGTAATACAAGAAGATTCCACAGAGTAAGGGCCCCCCAAACAGTAAATTCGATTTCATTTACCCTTTCCCTTCTGCACAGCTTCTTCAATTATTTTCCTTGCCATCATCGATAAATTAGGAGGAGGCAAACTGATCATTGCGTATGCGTGTAGGTATACGGGAAACAAAATTAATCGATCCGGCTAGACGCAAGTGTCTTCAACACTTCAAGCTTCAATTATGATTATGGAGTAAGTAACACACAATACTATATTATTTATTGTATAAATCTGTGAAATTTTATAAATATCTATGTGTAAGTAGGTAACTATGGTTAATGTCAAATTCAAAGATTCATTCATCATTTTTAAAGCAATTCTTGAAAATGAAACATGCATAAACATTAAAATTTTGGTAATTCCCGGTCGGTACCTACGGTATTAACAAATATTTTATTTCGGTGATTAGATATTGTAGATGCATCCAAAATTACGATTAAATTTTATGCCTTAGAAATGTTAAAATTTACAAGACGTAGCATGTAAAAATTTAATACCATTTAATTTGTGTACGTAAAATACTTGTTTTTGGCCATTATCATAAAATATTTACGGTTTTCCATTAACTTATACCCTAAATGTACTATATCGTTTGAAAGATTATTAATTGTACTAACAAATTGTAAAAAGACTTATATGGTGATTAATTTAAAAATTTTGAGATATTGCTTGATTTGCGTTTTGTTTCACCCCGTATTAAAGAAGTCACAGATAAAAAAAATAATTAATACTGAGCACAGCCGCCGATGATATGTGAATGACAATTGAATACAAAGACTTGTTGATTTATTTTGATTTACTGTTTAGCAGAGTGTTAGAAAGGAGGTCTTTTTTGCCAATAATTGGCCATCATTTTTCAAAACACCCATATAATATATTAGAATGCTATATTTTTGTAACGCTCTCGGTGAGATCTTTTCGATTCTTGAACAAAATATAGTACGTTTCATTTAAAAAAATGTAAGTTTGTGCTGCTACGTGGTTTTAGAACACCCTTTAGAATCGACAGTATTTTCAAAATGAGCCCTCAGTAACTAACTGTTTTAGCTCACACAAAACCTTAAAGTTTTATTTCGTACCACAACGATGTAATCCTCCGATGTCAGAAGATTGCCCCCCCCCCACCCTGTATATTATACAGTGTGACTCATTTTGTTTGGAAGCACCCCTGTAAAATCCGCATTTTTCAACCGATTTTGATTCAATTTTTTTGTTAGATTCAGTAACAAAAACAGTAGTATTTTGGAACAAATTTTACCAAAGCTTAATTTCTACTTTCATTTTCAAGGCCGCCCTCTATGTTAATTTTTCTTTGCCGAAAAAGACGAAAATAAATTAGGCAATTTTTTTTTCTCAAATATGACGACGACACCACTGGATTCAGAATCGTAATCGTGCAAATGTAAAATACCAAAATTTTATAAAAAAATTTTATTAACGACAAAGTTATTACAACATAAATTTGGAACAAGTTGTATTTTAATTAATTTTTTACGTAGAATGTAGACAAATTTTAAAAATGGCAACATAGTAAACAAGAATTAGGAATCAAATATACTGCACAGTCAAAATTCAAAGCCGGTAACTTAACCCGTTCTGAAGTTATGGCTTCTGAAAGTTATGTAAAATTGTGATGATGCGATGAAAATACAAATTATAATAATACATTTTAATTTAAGTACTTAATAATGATTTCATTCTAAATTTGTGTAGCCTCGACTCCTCGACCTCCGTTAATTTCCACATTTTTCTATGTTTATTTTAATATGTATTTATTTTAACTTTAATACTAAAACTTCTTACTTTTATTACTAATTTTATCAAGATTTTATTTTATTTATTCGACTGAATTTGTGTGTACTGACTACAATATGTGATATTTACTACTATCTATTAGGACCTCCTATATTAAAAATAAATATTCTATTACAACAGAGTCAATTTTGAAGGCTGATCCTCCCACCTTGAGAATTTGAGTATTTCATTTTTTTTTATTTTGCTCTGTTTCATTTATTTGAAATGTGAGCTGGCGCCGGGCGTATCTAATTTGAAATATGAATTTTAGATTTATTAAGATGAATATCATGATAAAATTAAATCAATAAATAAAATAATAATAACAACCTATACACTACAGTTAACTTTCGTAACACTCGAAAATTGTTTTTAAAAACTTTATTTAACTTTTAAATTACACTTTTTTATTTTATAAATATACTTTTTACTTTAACACATACGAATGCAAACTCAGAATAACTTTATTATTTAAATTAAAATATTACTGAAAAATATAACTATTTTTACTAGCCTAATAATTTAGATAAAATATTGAATGGATAATGTTATAGAACTAATGCTGAAAACAAAGGTGTTTTCTTCTACTTATAGTTTTCTGGATGCTGAGTTGGCATTTCTATTATAAACGGTATCTATTGTGTACAGGAACGTAACTCTACAATATAACAATATATTGTTATGATATTCTTGCGAATTTTATAGTTGATTGGTTTTTAATAATATTTTATAGAATTAAACTCGTCAAAATGTGCCGGGGCCATTTTCAGTCTGTTACCTGCATTTATCTCTCTCTCACTGTACCTTTCCTTTTCACAGCTCAGTTGGATCGGAACACAAGTTATCTCTCTCTCTCTCTCTCTCTCTCTCAGGTGGATTCCGTCGGACGTAAAAACTATTATGAATGGATTAATGAAATATTACCATTTAAATTTCAACTGTGCAAATAAATATTAATAAATTATATTTATCAGAAAATAATAATCATACATAATTCAATTTACAAATTAGGTACTTATCATCTACTTATTTCGTTTCTAATTCAAATAACCCAATTTTTCTAAAAACTCAACCTGAATCCTGAATCTACTATAATTGAGTTCTATTTTATTCCAACATTATTTATCTATCAAATATTCAATTAACATAACCTTATTACATACGAATTGAGAATTTCTGTCTATTAATTTTCAAATTTCTTTTAATCTATAATTGTTTGTCACGAAAGAAAAATTTAAACTGTCTATTGGTCCAAACACTATTATGAATTTCTTTCTATGCCGGTGAAAATGAAATTTAGTTAATTTTGAAATTTAGATATCGTCGAAAATGGATGGCATTCTGCTAGTCTTAGAATGAAATAGGTATATTGGATTTTACCTTTCTAGTCTTGACTTCCAGTAACTTTCCAGTTCATTAATTGGATTTTCGGGAATATTATTTGTATAATTACTTTGGTTTGGCTTTAAAATAATTTTCATTTTATTAACGTTTTTTCTTTTCAAAGAAACTCTCTTCTCCAACAATCAATGTCAATCTCAACGTCCTCCCTCTTACTTAATTATTTTAGAATTTTTCCTACTTCACTTTTCACCAATCACAATTTTTATATTTTTCTCATTCACTATTTTTTTTACTTCTAATAGCTATTTATTGCCAACTTATTTATAAACATTTCTATTTATATATTTTTCATAAATACCTTTTACCTATTTATTTGCATTTTTTTTTTAATCAAAAATGTTCTCTGTCAAGTCCTATTTTTGGCGTTTTTTTCTTTCTGTCAGTAGGTTGTTGTTTATTTTTTATAGGTTACTGTTTTCATAACTATACTACGTACTTTTGCTATGTCCTGACTGTAAAATTCACCTTTTATCAAAATTCTATGCTCTCTCTGGTTTCTGGTTTTGCATTACTATGAAAAGGATATCGCACAGAAAATATGACAACCAAATTTCTTTTCTAGTGTCATTTTAGTATTTCATTTATTTTTACAAAATTTATTCTATAATTTTAATGACTAATCTTCAAATTTTTCATATCATAACAATATATTAATCTTGATACATTTTTTTCGACTTAATTGTAATTCTCTTAATTTATTTCAACTTTCTTAACTCGGGGGGTTGGTTGACTTTATTATGACAAAATTACATCATTTTCATATCGAATTTACTCTCAAATATTTATTGAAGAATACAATTTTTTTAATAAACAAAAACAAAATTTTATATAGTCAACTACCTAGCATGTCGGGTAAAACAAGTCACATTATCTTATAACTTTTTAATGAAAGTGTACCTATGTATAGTAAATTTTATACCCATTTAGAATAAGACCATCCTTATTTATTATTAATAAATCGGTTGAAACAAAACATTACCAACAAAAATGAACGTCGTAACTAATTTATTAGATGTCACGTTTTTGAAGTTACTTCAAATTTTGATTTCATGTTAATGTCAGATGGTTCAAGAAGCCGCATACGTTAAGTTACTAAAACGGCTGGTACCTCTAAATAGGTATTAATTTTACTATATATGTACTAGATTGGAAAATTACTAATGAATCACAATAATAATTTCATGATATATGTCATTTGTACATACAACAGTAGACTTTTAAATAATATATACAAATGAAAATACAAATTATTCCAACTACAACAAATCACCTCTTTGTTTTATCAAATTTTTATTTTCATTCATTAGAAATTTTTCTATTTTATACAATCGGCGATAAGCTAGCTGAAAATTTACAACTTTCTTTTATTACTGTAATACCATATATCGATGTCCCTCATTTAAAATTTCAACACAGGTTCATATACATATAATGTCTTGCATATTCACAATTCGCTGACAAACGCTACGAGGCTCGAAAATGTTCTCTGTATTTTTTCATATATTTAATGATGGAATAATGTGACCCAGTAGATTCCGAAAATCGATATAAAAACATCGTAAAATGAATATTTAAAAAGTGCGATTTTTTCGGTCGTAAAGTTTGCATGTATATACGGAAAAATTTCGATTTTCGGACCACTTTTTTTTTATTCTTTTTATATCCAAATTGACTAATTCGAACCCGTAGATTCCAAAAATCCATATAAAAATATCGTAAAGTCGCTAATAAAGATTCTAGACATGTTGTGTATGTTACGAAAAATTTTTTTCTCACTTTCTGATCACCCTGTGTATTCATAATTTTATAGATACGATATTCCTGATTTTTTTCCGTATTCTACGACTATCTGAGAGTATCCATTCCAAATTTCAGCCCGATATTCCAATTATTAAGGTCTGTACGATTTTTTGAGTGAATTGTCCCGAAAATACGTCTGCCTATATATATTTTGATGACGGAAATTTACTAATTCGAACCCGTAGATTCCGAAAATCAGCATAAAAATTTGGCCCGATTTATTATATTTTACAAGTTGACTTTTTTCCAAAAAAAATTTATCTCACTTTCTGATCACCCCGTATACACAATTTCATAGATACGATACTCCTGATTTTTTTCCGTATTCCACCACTATCTGAGAGTATCTATTCCAAATTTTAGTGCGATATTCCAATTATTATTAAGGTCTGTACGATTTTTTGAGTACCTATGTCAGTGCACAATTTTCAGATTTACAAATCTAAAATCCCTATAATACGTCTGCCTACACTTTTGATGACGAAAACTTACTAATTCGACCCCGTAGATTCCGAAAATCGCCATAAAAACTTCGGCATTCTTGTTTAATAGAAGCTATGGGTATATGAATTCGATTCAAAATTAAATTTTCTATAAGCAGTATTTTTTTCAAATTTTTATTGGATCTAATAGAAATTTCCGCCGTGCTTGCGAATTTTTTTCGAAAATACCTATCAAAAATAAAAAATGCCTAATTTTTGTTTTCCTATAATTTTGATGACGGAAACTTACTAATTCGACCCCTTAGATTCCGAAAATCAGCATAAAAATTTGGCCTGACTTATATTTTATACTTCTTGAATCTTGAAATTTGCACTAAAATATAATAAATCAGGCCAAATTTTTATGCTGATTTTCGGAATCTACGGGGTCGAATTAGTAAGTTTCCGTCAACAAATGGCTTCTTCAATGATTTTCCTTGCCCTTCTCGATTAATTACAAGTCAAACTGATCTTGAAATGCGCATGCGTTCGTCATGTTTATGTCAGAAATTTTATGTTATTTTAAATTTTCATTAAATATTTTTGATTTATTTAATTATGGTAATAAATTAGCGATAAATTAGCGACAAATTATGACACAATCAAAAATTCAAGTGACACTGCACTGTTTTTGGACTTAGTTGATCTGATGATAGATACGATGATATTCGATATACGATATTTTTTGAAACATTTACAACTTTCTTTTATTACTGTAATGCCAGTTTAAAAATATTGAAAACTAAGAATTTTTTAAAAAATTATACATTATATAATTTCTTTCATTACTGTATATATTGATGCCATATATTGATGTACCTCGTTTGAAATTTGCACAATGGTTGATAATATAATAATAGTCTTCCATATTGCATATTCAATTTTGAATATGGAATATGAAAGATTATTTTATTGGCATTAAGTAATAATAACAAAGTTGTTAATTTTTTAAAAAATACTTAATTTTCAATTAAGCGTTCATCAGCGAATTTTGAAAATGCATTATGAAAGACTATTATATTATCAACGTTTGTGTGAAATTTAAACGAGGCACATCGATACATGGCATTACAGTAATAAAAAGAAAGTTGTAATTTTTTCAAAAAATAGTTAATTCTAATTTATTCGACCCTCGGAACGTTTTTCAGCGAATTTTCAATATGGAATATCATGGGCTTTTATATTATTACAACATATAAATTTGTTGTTTTTCAATCAATTTTTATACCACGTTTCAACCTCCCCCCGTATATTAGACTGATCGAGCCATGAGGCGATTGTGATAAAGGGACGGACATCTTGGTGCGCTGGCTGTTACCGCCGGCCGGTTCAGTCAATTGTCGCAGATTAATTTACTTTTGGAGCTAGGCTTCTCACTCGTTTTTATACAACATACACTTTCATTAAAGTTATAACACTTCTTTTAACCGACATAGGTAGTTGATTATTTCAATTTTTGTTTGTTTGTTTGTATTCGTTCAATGTAGATAAAATCACTAGTCCTAACGGACTCGTGATTTTATCAATCGGTTTGTTTTCATATTTTTGCCAAATAAACACGTTTTCGTGGAAAAGAAAAAATTATCGATAAAATTTGAAGCACTCGTGGAATTACCTTTGAAAAAACATATTTTTGAATTCAAGTCAGAAAATTATCGATGTGAAATTTGACAATTGCGTTGTTAAGGAAACCTTTAAAGTAATTAAATATATGTCAATTTAATTCTGTGATTTGATTTAAAAATTGCCAACTTATTAGTAGTTATATTGAATAATATAAGTTAAAAATGTCTGATTCCGAGTTTTCTCCGACTCCACCGGAGTTAGTAGAAGCAGCGAGAGTAGCGTCGCAAAAATTACTGCCATCTAAATCTCGGAAAATTTACGAATATATATGCGGGAAAAAAGTAATTTATAAAAAGTGACATTTTGTTACCTGACAACAGTGATGAAATGTCAAACTTTTTTCCCGTCAAAGAAAAAATATAATTTATACCTATGTATGAGCGGACGAGTGCGCATTATGTGCTGTTTCATGCATGTACAATTAGTATTACCTCTGTATGAAAACACTTTTGCTTTTGCTTGTTTTTGATTTAGAAGAAATCTTTTAATTTTTAACCGATCGAAATGATTTTTTCGGCACATTGTAGGAAATTTATTAAAATTAGCCCAAGCATTTTGAATTTTTGTAAAAAGAAATAAGACAATTTATTATACCGAATGGAATGAAACTAAATTTATCTACCCTAAATTCTAAACACCCTGTGGGTTAAACTGAAGGTTACAAATTTTTCTATTTGCAAATTAATTTTCGATATTTTGTTTTTTTATTCTTTCCAATATTTCTCTTTACCAAAGATACAAATTTAAAAAAACTACATTTTTTACGACGTAAGTTAATATCAGATTATTAATATCTTACTTGTTTATGTTTAATTTTAATTCTATAACTGATGCTAGAATTAAAAAATTTTCAGTTTTTTCTTAGAATATTAACTTACGTCGCAAAAATTGTAGTTTTCTTTAAATATATGTATCTTTTGTGAAAAGAGAGAAGATATTGGAAATAAATTTTAAAAAATATATCCAGAATTAGTCTTTCTAATCGTTTACCCTACAAGGTGTTTACAATTTACGGTACATGAATATTGTTTAATCCCACCCGCTATAATAAATTGTCAAATTTATTTTTACAAAAATTCAAAATGCTTGAATGATATTTAATGAATTTCCTATAATGTGCCAAGAAAACCATTTTAATCGGTTGAAAATCGGTCAAAAATATGCAGAATTTTGAGTATTGCGGTACCATCTATGAAATTTTAAGGTTGAAAATAATTTCCAGCAATTTCTCTTGGCCACTTTTACTATCAACATTTTTTCCCCACAACCTGGGACAAATACTTTCCGAAATAAAGCCGGTTACCTCGCTTAATGGGCCACCCTGTACAAAAATTTTTGGAGCACAAATAGTTATGCCGATACCTCCAAATTAGATGTATATTTTCTTAAATAAAAACAGCCAGACATAACATACATCTACCAAGACCAAGGCCGGGCCTTCGCCTTGTACATGTGCACGTGTGAGCTAGTGAATCATGCGCACTCGTCCGCTATAAATTATATTTGTTTATTGCAAATATCTCGGATTCTATTGCAAATACATCAAAAGTGATTGGAAATGATTTTATAGAAAATTTTGATATGGGTATACATTTTTTATTTTAAGCTTTTTTTCATATCTTCGTATATTTTCGAGATATTTCCAAAAAAGTGATTTTGGGGGTAGTTTTCAATTGTTTTTTACCCCCTAAATAGAATTCCATATCTTTTAAATATGTATACTTCAAATGTATATCAATACGAACTTACATTCAAAAATGCAGGCTTTCGTTTTGAATGGTAGTTTAAACCTTGGATTTTGGAATTCTATAACTCACGTTACGGATCATATTTTAAACTAATCAAATCATGTTATTGTACAAAATTTAACAACCTACAATTTTTTTATATATTTATTTTTTCAAAAATTTATGACAAAATTTATTTTATAAATTTTTCGATTTTTCCTAGAGCATTCAATTTCCTATAACTCATTTCCTCAAATGTTTTTCATATTTTTTACAAATCACAAGTTATTTTATTTGCAAAAGACTAGACATTTTTTTTTCAAACAACTTGTCATTTTACTGCTCCAAATGTATCATTATATTGGTATTGTAGGTATATTGGATACATATACCCCGTATATACAGGGTGTGTCTAAATTCATGCAACAAAATTATTTGACGATTATTCTAGCATTCCTATTATAACCTAAGATAATATAAAAAACTATTTTAATTATTGAAAGGACGACTGTAGAAAAAATTATGTGTGTTTTTCGAGAGTAAAGTAAAATTGTCGCTTTCGAAAGATCGCCGCTCTCCGCTCCTCGTCGCGCGGCAACATTCTTTTTCAAGCGGAAATCTGTTACTTTACGCTCTAAATACACAAATACCTATTATACACTTTTCGATTTTTCATAGAGCATTCAATTTCCTGTAAATCATTTCCTCAAATGTTTTTCATATTTTTTACAAATCACAAGTTATTTTGTTTGCAAAACAATAGACATTTTTTCAAACAACTTGTCATTTTACTGCTCAAAATTTATCATTATATTGGTATTGTAGGTATATTGGATACATATACCCCGTATATACAGGGTGATTCTAAATTCATGCAACAAAATTCAGAAGGTGATTTCTCGTATGAAATTAAGATGGGTCTTAATAAAATCTCCTCGGTCCACCCCTTTCAGAGATATCACCCTTAAAAGGTGGTGACTAAAATTGAGTTTTTATTATTTTTTTCCAAAATTTCAGTAAAGCTAGAAACTTGAAATTCTGTAATTATCGTGCACTCGCAAAGGACGAATATTCCTGTTACATTGATACGGAGGTCAAATTAGCAACCCTTACTTTATTTCATATCAAAAAAATTTTTCGAGATCAAGTTTTATGAAATAAAATTTAACTTAAAATCCTTGTTTTATCCAAAACATTTTTTTATTCTTTAGTTTTTTTCTAAAAACCAATAGCTGCAGAGAAAAAAAATAAACACCATAAATTATATTTTTTTTTATAAATTGAGTGGAAAACAGTAAAGATGTAAAATGTAATAAGATTCATAACAAATGCTGGAAATTACCACCTCTACCTTGTTTTTAATTACAAAGTTTTGGAATATAGGCTGCTGTCACTTCGACAATTATTTATTTACCGTCTTCACTTAATGATTATTCAAATTGTTGTAGGCTTTAGGTACTGAAATTTTAGAAAAAAAATAAAAACTTAATTTCAGTCACCACCTTTCAAGGGTGATATCTCTGAAAGGGGTGGGATGAGGAGATTTTGTTTTAGGAAAGACCCATCTTAATTTCATTTCAACCAAGTCGTGCTTTTTTCAATAAAACATTCGGTCAACCGACAATTCTAAATTAAACAGTTTATTAATAAAATTAAATAACGCAAAATAAACCAACAAAACAACAAAATCGTATTTAACACCACAAATGCTAGTAAAAGAATTTTCATCCCCTTTCCCCTTTCTTAAAAGCGAATCTCTCAATACCCTAACTGATAAAAATATGTGTAAACAACTACACCCCTTCTATTATTGGGGTCGCCGCCGTGTCCGACCCAATGCAGGTAGCAAGTCGTCTATGTTGGTAGTGTATTTTCCACAGTATACATTTTTTATTTTACTTTTTAAACGCAGATTTAGCAGGCAAATAAACTTCAAACAAATTATACATTTTCGGAACGGGGATCAGTTCAGTTTTCAGATACAATTAAAATATATAGGGTATTCCATTTAATAAAATAGACGATATCTGCATTTAAAAAATACCATTTTTTTTATAACACCCAATCTAAAATTTCACTAATTAAACATTTATACTGACTATTTCCCTCGTCTTCATTTCCACCAATCACAAACGCGCAATTTTGAATTACAAATGGTTTCTAAGAGCCAGTTGTAGATGCGCAGTTCAACGCAGGTTCAAGTTGAACCAAGTTCAACTGTCTCATTTGCTATGACAAATTTACAGTTGAACTAGGTTCAACTTGAACCTGCGTTGAACTGCGCATCTACAACCGGCCCTAAATGAAAATAACTGAATGACAGTTCACCTGTCAGCAGTTTTTTAGAGTTTGCAAAACTTGACAGCTGATGTCACCAAAAATTACAATACCTTTGATTATAAGTAAAATTGCAGTTTATATTTCAATTTACCATAAATAATTGAGTTTGTAGTATTTTGTGATTAAACAAATTACCTGTTACTCATTAAATAGTCTTGTCAAATTCCATTCGGGCATCTAATTTTTCCTGTGAAAAAAAAACACAATGCAAAGTAATATTTTTTTAACAAAATGCATTCGTGCAGTGTTGCCACCAACACTCATGCTTCTTGTTAAACGTGTTTTTCGATTTTTTTCACAGGAAAAATTAGATGCCCTTACTTACGAAAAAACTTCATACAAAAAGAACTTGTTCCTATCACGGATGATGTATTTTCCCCAAGTGCGTAATTATTCAATTGTTGTAGGTATAAAACATTTATTTTTTGCTTTTGATTCATGGTTGTAACAATAGAAATCTATCGTTATGTTTATCTTAACTTTATCTTTTATTAGAAAATTCAGATGGGTAATTTATTTTTTTCTGTGACGGGAAAAAAGTTTGACATTTCATCACAGTTGTCAGGTAACAAAATCTCACTTTTTATAAATTACTTTTTTCCCGCATATATTTTCGTAAATTTTCCGCGATTTAGCTGGCAATAATTA
Source organism: Lochmaea crataegi (assembly GCA_947563755.1). Taxonomy (NCBI): domain Eukaryota; kingdom Metazoa; phylum Arthropoda; class Insecta; order Coleoptera; family Chrysomelidae; genus Lochmaea; species Lochmaea crataegi. The sequence goes on along the minus strand of OX387433.1, from coordinate 310,813 downwards.
CTCTCGCTGCTTCTACTATCTCCGGTGGAGAAAACCTGAATCAGACATTTTTAACTATATATTATTCAAAATAAGTATTAATAAGTTGGCAATTTTTAAATCAAATCACAGAACTGATATTTAATTACATTAAAGGTTTCCTTAGCAACGCAAGTCTAATTGTCAAATTTCCCATCGATAATTTTCTGACTTCAATTTAAAAATATGTTTTTTTCAATGTTATAACGTCATTTTTCCTGTCACAGAAAAAAATAGTGGGAAAAATATTAGATTTTAGCTCTCGGGTTTTTTACATAACATAACCTCGAGCTAAAATCTAATACTTCTTTCCCTTGTATAATAAATAACTATTGAACCCTTTTTGTACGACCTTGTGAACAAAAATTATATTTCTAATATCCTTTTTCTACGTTCTCCGGCCTTAAAAAACTTTTCAAAATAATGAAATTTCCAACGTTTACTCTATCTCTCTCACATTCTGCACATCTCCCGATTTTATTTATTTCAAATACTTTATGGAATTCAAAAATTATAGTTTGTTATCACTCATTTGGATAAGCGAGGAAAAAAAATAGGTATCATTTTTTATACCTTATGTATAGTTGGAACTTCATTAGTTATCAACTTTTAATTTATTTTCTTTATACAAATACTTCTCCCAAATTACAGTAATTTGTTAGCCTTCCAACTGAACTTTCAACTCTTCACAATAATAATAATAAGTCGTAAATCAAATACAAATAAATCTATTTCCTACAAAATTATTAAGTTTACCAAAATATTCAGTTGTTATAAATTTCTTTACGCAAACCCGAATTACAATATACTAGGGTAGGTAACATGGCAACGGTGTATTTACGGCTGGCCTGGCGACAGTCTGGCTATATTTATATTTTTTTTGCTCGCATTCTTTTCTATTGTTTTCTATTTGTACCATTTTTTCTATCTTTGGCTGGCATTAACAAACGCGCGGAATGGATATTTATTGTATAATACACATAATTTTACTGTTTATAAGGTTTAAAATTTATATTTTACTTTGGTTTATTTATTGAAAATATACGGGGTGTTTAAATAATTTGTGTAAAAACAAATCCTAGATATTCTGCTTGCGTTTTTCATGGTATCTTGATTTATATATTTTGTATAAAGTTGGGAATTTTGAAATATGAGATACAAAAAGTCTGATTAAAATGCACGTCATTTTAAATTTTTAATAACATAGGTAGGTAGGTACCTGATAGGTTAAGATAGCAATAACTGTAGGTGTTACGTGCAAATAGTAGCTATCTGTCAATGACGTATTCATTCTGATAGTTCCGAATTTTTATAAGTATTTTCAATAAATTTCATTTTCTTTGAAAACGTACCTAGGCTACTTTTATTTTTAAACATTTTAAAATTTCATACTTGTAAGTACCGAGCTAAAAGCAGTTTGACAAACCTTTTTCCAAATTATTCGGTTGTCGGTTGCCACATCTGCATGATAATCGGCAAACGACTTATATTTTCTTCAGATAATAGCAACACATTACATAGAAAGTTATATTAGGTAGCTTCTGACATTCATCCTATCTGATCCTACAAATTCAGAAATTTTTTTGTTCAAGTCAGCTAAAGTTAATTCGATACCGCTAACTTCTTTTTCAAAAACAATATTCTACGTTCCGCCACTGTTGGTGATACCTCGACATTTCTATAAGCCAGTATTTCATGTTCCAATTCACGGCTTAAAAAATATTCAACCTTCATTTTATAAGGCAAAGACATTTTTATAGGTACTAATTCGATAAATTACCTACTAATAGAAAATAAAGTGAGTGAATTTAAAAATCTATCAACGGCAAAAAAAACTGGAAAAGCAATCCACAGCTAAATAATCACAGACAAATTTTTTACGATACTATGTAATGAGTTATATACGAATCCTCAATCTTCACTCTTGTTAAAATAGTATTAAATTTTCAGATATTATACAGGGTGTCCCAAATAAGACTGACTGATTTTAAACATAAATGCCCAGCTTATTAATTATTGCTCCAAAGAAATGGGGTTTTCACTAGTTTATCAAAGAGATTTTTTTAGGCTTGGCTGGCATTTCATCTCATCAGCACAGGGTGTTTTACTAATGTTGGTCAAATTCAAAGGGGGAAAATATGTTTATTTTAAATAGAACACCCTATAACTTTTGATCTCATTCGAAAGAGCAATCATTCTCCTTTCCAAAAATGTATAGTTTTCTATCTTTTGTTTCATTAACAACAAAGATATTCGAGGTTTCATGTAGTAGTACATTTTTAATAAGTAGTTTTATATGAACGTATTTTGATGCCTAAAATCAACTCAAGCTGTGACCGTTTACGTTTTACGTTTACTTTCAACAAGGCGGTGCACCACCACATTATTCGTTAATAGCACGAGATTCATTAAAAATGTTTTTTAATGATAAGTGGATAGGTCGATCTGGACCGATTGAATGGGCACCGCGGTCTCCTGAATTAACTGTACCAGATTTTTTTCTCTGGGGATATGTGAAGGATAGGTGCTACAATCCTAAGCCTAACAATTTAGCAGAACTAAAAAATAATATCAGGAACACTATTGAAAACATTCCGCAAGAAATGTTAGAAAATTCATTTGAAAATTAAAAATTTCGCTTACAGTTATGCATAAACGAAGAGGGTAGGCATATGCAGCATTTATTGTAACTTTTTTGTTCTTCGTTCTTTATATGTATTGAATAATGTTATTATGTTTTCTTACTAAATAAACTGTTTGTCAGATATGTTGGCAATTATTTACGTAATTAAAAATGCATACTACATGAAACCGACTTAAATGATTTTGTTATGCGACAAACGGTCACAGCATGAGTTGATTTTAGGCATCAAAATACGTTCATATAAAACTACTAATTAAAAATGTACTACTACATGAAACCTCGAATATCTTTGTTGTTAATGAAACAAAAGATAGAAAACTATACATTTTTGGAAAGGAGAATAATTGCTCTTTCGAATGAGATTAAAAGTTATAGGGTGTTCTATTTAAAATAAACATATTTTCCCCCTTTGAATTTGACCAGCATTAGTAAAACACCCTGTGTTGATGAGATGAAATGCCAGCCAAGCCTAAAAAAATCTCTTTGATAAACTAGTGAAAACCCCATTTCTTTGGAGCAATAATTAATAAGCTGGGCATTTATGTTTAAAATCAGTCACTCTTATTTGGGACACCCTGTACTTATAAAGATATATGTAGAAATATTGAGTTCAAAATCCTTTTCTCTTTAGATATTATATTTTAAATTTTAAGTATATTTTACTTTAGAAGTGAGTTTACTTTTCTTGAATAACATTTGATAAACACATTGTCAACCTTGTAAATAATTTATTTTACCATTTCCTAGAAGTAAAGATGAAAGTACTCGAACTTCGAGTCATAAAACTAGGTATAATTTGAGCGAAGTATAGACTGTATAGACCCAAAATATTAGAAAATGTTAAAGGACAACCACATTAGTTCCTCTGATCCTTGACATTGTCAAGACATACTTCCGAAACCCTAACTTAAATAAAACAATCTTCCAATAATTAAATTCTTCAATTTCACACACCGTTATCCAATCCATAATCCCATCAATATATTTACTACACTGTTGAAACAAATTTTGAGATACTGAAAGTGAATACCTATGAATTTATATAGTTATTTCCCCTAAAAATATTAATTGAAATGATGCCCTTCAAGAAGAACTGCCAAAAAATAACCATATTTATTAAACAATGTTTGCTGCTAATTAAATCAGACAAACCCTCCTTACGCCGCCCATGACGAAAGGAATTTAAACTGGCCGAAGTGTGTATCGGCAGTAACAATAACAAACTCCCCTATTGCGTAGTTTTTTAAGGCGCGCCGATAGGCGCGCCATTTTGTCGCCGCGCCGAAAAGTAAATAGATAGATAGTAATGATATTTTAGAACTTATATGTAGGTACCTACCTATATTCTAATGTAAACTGTTTTAAATGGTTAGCGTTATTTTAATTTAGACTGATATATACATTTTATATGTTATTGACTAATATACCTAATTAAGCTTATTAGCTAAATAAACGAAACATACCTATTAAAGCGAGAGAGAAAAGCCGCGAACAGAGGATGAGCCGTAGCAAAAGCATAAATAGTGGGCGGGATTCTTTCTAATTAAATAATGGATAAAATATTTGCTATAAAAAAACACAGACTTCTTACAGTTGTCTAATACTCCGATTTTGTAGATTGTCATACCTACCTTTTATTGAAATAATCAATTAACTTTTTGTAGTATGGATCAATTAAAATCTAGAATTCTTTTTGCAACTACTGGTTAGAAAAATTCAAGACAAACTATATTCTATTTTTTCATTAGCCCAATTACGCTTTTGAGATGTCACGACTCGTGTCTATTACAAAAATCAATAAATTAAATTCTCAAAAAGTAGTACGCCTCACGCCATCTATTGTATTTTCTTTCAACTACCTCTTTAATATAGGATTGAAATACCTATATAGATTATTAGAATAGATTAGAATTACGTTATAGATGAAGATATCAATTAATTCGCTGATTTGATTTATGTAGGTACTGGGTGGCACAATTAGAATGGATATACATAATTGAAATTAATATTTAAATATACCTACCTACACGAGAAGTAAAAGAAAGTACTTTTGATTTATACCTACAGGGCTTACAATTTAATTTAGGTTTGAAATAGGTATATTATTAGAGAGTGGGTGAATTTATCAAAAAACTAAACCGACCAATCGATTTCTCGTCCCAAAAAGCGTCAATTTACAAAATTTCTGCGACTTTCAAGTACATGTTATAGGTACCCTCGCTTTCGATACACTTTTTTAATTTCTACCGCATACCCTCGCTTTCGATACACAAATGAAAATTTGATATTTCGAAAATTTAGACGTTATTAGAAGGTAAACAAGTACGGAAATTCAAACACTACTACGAATAATGTATTTTCCGAAAGTTGCGTAATTATTTAATCGTTGTAGATATAAAACATTTATATTTTGCTTTTGATTCATAGTTGTAACGATAGATATCTATCGTTATTGCAAGACTCAAAAAGGCTAAACAATAATAAAACAACTATCTGAATTTACTCTATTCAATGCGACTGCTATGTATATGTTACGCGGAATTTGCCTAATTGCCGATTTCGTGCATTGGGCAGTTTTTTGCCGAATTCGCGAAATTAACAGCAGCGTTGCCGGACTCACAAACGTTTGCCGATTACTTGAAATAAGCAACCATTGTGATTATAAAATTATAGGTTATGTTTATTATTTGTTCTTTTTTTGGCAAAGTATACAGTATACTATAAACCTCTATAAAAACTATAAAATATTTACTTTTATATTCTCGTGAAGTTAAAATATAAAAATAAATGGAACTGGTGAATATAGCCAAGTGTGGAGTGAGGAATACGAAAAAAATATACCGCGCAGACCGTTTATATAAAAAATATTTATTTAAAAAAAAAACTAGTCATTATATAAACAGCGTCGGCCGTATTATACTTCGTACTTATTTTTAGGCAGTTTGTGAAACAATTCGATATCTACATCTACAAACAAGACCGTAATAGAATTTTGTACTATACCCAAATATTATTAATCTATGACAAATTAAATAATTATTTCGATGTCCCCCACTATTTAGAATTTCTGTCTTGGTTAAAACAGATCATTGATTAATTTATCGAGAAGGGCAAGGAAATCATTGAAGAAGCCATTTTTTCAACACTGTGTGCTTCTTCAATGATTTTCCTTGCCCATCTCGATAAAAATTACAACTATAAAATCTCCTGGCGGTTAAAAACAATGAACAATGTAATTCAGCTTGTCATGCTAGAAGAAGTTGTAATAATACTTAATTTTTTTATATTAAAATGTATTTACCTGAGAAATGTAGAATGTAGAAATAATACATATTTTCTATTTTTCTAATAAAATGATTAAAACACTACATAAGGTTATACTCGTATTGTTAAAACTATAGTTTGTGCCTATTCCTTGAAATAGGCAACTCTGCTGCTTATTTCGCGATTTCGGCAAAAAACTGCCCAATGCACGAAATCGGCAATTACGCAAATTCGGCGTAACATAATTATGTTCTATAAAACATTCAGAACCCTTAACTTGTCTGCCTTTTAACCTTGGCCATGTGTAAATATTACAAGAGATGAAATAAACAAAACTCGGTTCCACATTCAAATGACATGTTTGTTAATGGGACTTGTCTAATATATAAAGTAAGGTAACATATTAATGGGTCTTGACCAATAAAAATAATACTCTGGAAATATGAAATATAACATTCGGCCATCCTAACAATTGGTATGTCCTCAGACCCTAAATACATACTACTCAAAAAAACTCAGTTAAAAAACTTAATTAAATTAGCTTCAATCAAAATAACTTATACAATAGACATTATGTTTATGTTAACTTTATCTTCTATTAGAAATTTCAGATAATTTATTTTAAACCCTTTTTCTACGACTTTCTGGACCAACATAATATCTCTAATACCCTTTTTCTACGTTCTCCTGTCCTAAAAAACATTTCAAAACAATACCTTTTTTCAAAGACGTAGGAATTCAAAACAAGAACATAGTTTGGTTTTGTTTCCTTTGTCGCTCCTAATTATTTTCGGTTGCAAAATGGTAAACAATTTTTCCCCTTTGTAACGCAGCATAATATTTCCTAGAAGTGCCACCGCCTTTCGTTTGATGTTAGATGCACGTGTTTAAATAAACAATGCTACCGATAAAACCACCGTAAACCCATTGCGGCTTTGCGAATAGGAATAAAAATTTATTATTTGTCGTGTATTATGTCTGTTGTATAATATTAACTTTGAAATGAAAAATTAATCCTACGCAAAACTCGTACCATAAGGGTAGGGGGTGCGGAAATCTTAGGGTTGGGGTGATTTTGAATAATTCGTCGAATTCTACATCCTTTTTTGGATATGTTTACCAATTTTCATATTTTTTTCTTCATTATTCCCGTGTTTGCAATTCGTGGATTTTCAATTTTCTTGAAAAAGACAAAACTTGTCGATATCGGATGATGGGTTTGAACCCTTTAGGCATTATATTTTAAAATGAAAAAAATACTGGGAGTAGATATTTTTTTCTTTATTATTGCCAAAGAAGTGAAGATATTTATTATAATAAAGTAAAGGTATACTTCATAACACAATTTGGTAATCGATCAATACCTGAAAATTCCTAAAATTCTAAATCCGGATGTGTATTTTTACATGATTTCATTGCATGATACCAGTTGTAGTCACAATAATTAAAAAATCTACTATGGTCCGGATTACACCTAGCGAGATTCCGACTAGGTAGGTATATTGGAAATTATTTAGTAAGGAACCGAAATTATTACTTTTTTAAATGAAACAAAGTTTCTTCAAAAATTTTTATTGTTTATACCTGTTTTTTAATTGTTAATTTCGCGCGCTCACAAGTATGCGTCGCTTATAAATACTTGTTTTTAAATCTTTTTTTCATTATTTCATACAAATTTGAGATTTTTCGAAACTTTAAAACTTCATATCTCTAAAAATATTAACCTTATCGCAAAAAGTCAGGGAACCTTTTTTATTTGTATTTCAATAAAGAATGTAAAAAAAAATTTGTCCTGTTGAAAAATAACAATTCCTCGTAATTGTTTAAACAATTTCGGTTTAAACGGCCCCGGGTTTTTAAATGAAACTAAGTTACTAATTAATTCCACTATTTAATGAAAAAATTATGAAAACTCTAAGATATTGATAATTATTTCGATATTGACATATCATCGTCAGAATGACAGAAGTTACATTTTTAACACATAAAATTTAAAAATCTATTAACGGCAAAAACAACTGGAAGAGCAATCCACAGCAAAATAATCACAGACAATTTATTTACGATACTAAATAATGAGTAGGTAATATACGAATCCTTAAGCTTCACACTTGTTATAAATACTATTAAATTTTCAGATATTATACTTATAAAGATATATTTGCCACACAGAACCTGTTTTGTATAAGAAAATATCAGAAAAACTATTGAAACAAATTTTGAGATACTGAGAGTGAATACCAATGAATTTATATCGTTATTTCCCCTAAAAAGCGGCGTTCAATTAATATTTAATTGAATTGATGTCGTTCAAGAGGAACGACCAAAAAATAACCATATTTAAACATTGTTTACTGCTAATTAAATCAGGCAAACCCTTCTTACGCCGCCCATGACGAAAGGAATGTAACTGGCCTAGACACAACACAACAGCACAACAGACTCTCCCCTAAAACGTAGTTTCTTACGGCGCACCATTTTGTCGTCGAAAAGTAAATAAATAGATATTTTAGAACTTATGTGTACCTACTTATATTCTAATGTAGGTAAATTGTTTTAAATGTTTAGCGTTATTTTAATTTAGACTGATATATACAAGACTAAAACCCGTATATTGCATAATACTAGAATTACCCGAATGTTAGAACTATCCAAATAACGTGGATAAAGTCGGTTGCTTTTCGAGACTAAAAGGAAAATCATTGGGATCAACTTTCGTTTAGCCGAAATCAGTTATGTAAGAAATATATTCGTTTATTTACTATTTGGAACCTTTTCTAAACAGAAAGACTCGAATTTTTTTTGGGGAAATGCATAATTTCCATTTTTTCGACTTTAGAATAGATGAAAATAGGTTTCTTTTTTACATTTTAGACAATTTTCTAAATATAAACACGCAAAAAACTTCTTGCGGAAATAGGTAGGGATCGATGAATTATGTTATTAATTAAGGACAAAAAACCTTAGTAACACTTTTTCGTCCCGATGGTCAGTAATTTGTTATTAACCAAAAACTTGCATTTTTTAAGCTAAAATGGATGAAAATAAACACTTTTTGACACTTGGTAATTTTTTGAAAAATGCTTTGTTTTCGAGTTATCGACAGTTCAAAGTCAAATCAATCGACCGAAAAACGTATTTTCAAAATGCAATAATACTCGGCAATTGGACTCCGTAAAAAGGCGTGTACAAAAACGTTTTTCTCTTGAGATTTTGGAAGCGATATATTAAGCTGATAAGAATAGATATTATTCATTGATCTGTGTTAAAAATCGGGAAGAGGTAAACTCAATTTTTACATTGTTTATTATAGTTTATTTATTAGTTTCAGTTATTCTAGAGTCGGGAAAATTGTGCATTCCCGCAGAAACTTTTTTGGAGATTTTGTGTTTGGGGAGGCATCTGCATACTGAAAAAACAATATTTTTTTTTGAAACTGATTTCAGCCCAAAATATAAATAAAGTGATTTGACGAAAATTGGTGCGCTATAAATGCTGCCTAGTAAACTTGTTCAGTCATAAGCAACTAACCTATTTGGTAGGTACGAAGGCAAAGGATGGCAGCAATGGAATGTCTGACTGAACGTTAATTTTATGTAACAAAATCAACCAGTCATTTTCTACTTTTAAACAATAAAATAAATAGGGTATCTACAAAAATAAATTAAGCAAAAATAACCTTACTAACAAATGAAATGAAAATATCCAGTTGTTTATTACTTGGTGGGGTTACGTCGAAGAACAAGTATAGAAAACAACCGCGTCTACTAAGGAAGACAAACTGAAGGAAGAGTAGAATTAGAGGGTTTCCGAACTGCTGATGTCGACATGTTTGTTACATCGTGCTAGTATAGCTTTTCCAGATCACATACATTATTGTATGGAAGTAAATAGGGTAATTTTCAACATTTAATAAATTAGTTATCTAACGTTTTTAGTTCTTTCTTATATTTGTTGTGTTATTTTTGTTTAATTTTTTTATTTTGAGTTTTGTAGATTTATTTTATTAGAGTAGAAAATGACTGGTTTTATTTTGTCACATAATATTAACGAAAATAAAAGTAGTTTAAACTTCACATTCACAGCAAACTTGTTAGAAACATGAATATTTTTAAATCATAAACTAAAAATGCAATTTTCTTCAAAACAATCAATTTTAGAGAGTACATTCATTATACAGACATAATTTGAAGGGATAAAATAGTTTCACAAGGTGGTTAAATAATATAAGTAATGGGTGTTCCATTTAAAAAAATTAAGTTTTTGCTAATTGAAATCTCCCGAATCAATGATTATCCAAAAAATACCACGAACCCCAAACGAAACTTGTACTCTGTTGGGCGCATCCCAACTCGTGCCCACTAATCCCTTAAAAGGTACAAGAGTAAAGGTCTCAATAATCTGTATACCTAACTCGTGCTCGATTGAAAAATTTACCTGTTCAAATTACCATCCCATCTATAGGAACAGGTATTATTGTTAAATTGGGTTTTCCTGAAGTACACAATTTATTATGAAAAACGTAAAAAGTTTCCAAAACTTCCATCAAATGCCGAAGAGGTGTTTGAAGTTTTAAACAATATCAATACACGCACTTTACAAGATGAGAACTTTGACCAACCTAACAAAACCTAACCCCAACCCCAGTTAGATTCGACGGCGGACCGAATTACGAAAAATTCGGAGTGCGATTTCGGAATTGGGTCCCATGTACCTACTATTTGTTTAATTTGACCAACCTAACAAAACCTAACCCCAACCCCAGTAAGATTCGACAGCGGACCGAATTACGAAATCAAGTGATATTGGAAAATGGTTGCGTTATTTCAAATAAATGACAACTGTATATGTAGGTCTTGAATATTTAATTATAATAAATAAGAATTAAAAACCGCAGTTCCGATGCACCCGGGCACGAGTTGGTGTATTAATTTTCTACCTGGTTTTTGAACGGGCACGAGTTGGTCAGTGATTTTCGGGGCCAGGTAATAACGGGCACGAGTTGGGAAACGCCGTTTACCTTCGTACCAACCTACCAAATAAGTTAAGCTCCAACTGGACAAAGTCGCAATTTATTGGAATAGAAAAGATATGGCTAGATGAAAAATTTTACGATGAAGTCGATGGTATACAAAAATATTGAGTGTCCTATTAAAAAAAAAGCTTCATGTTGTCTCGCTTAGGCTAAACACCCAGTATATCTCATATTTTAGAAATGTGTAAATGTGTATCGGCGCAAATACAACAACTTTTATTTGAAACATTTCTTTGTATTTGTTGTCAACTTAAAGAATGAACATAATGTGGTTTTGCTGAAATACGATATACAAAAAGTCTATTACTAACCCGACTCTGAGAAGTCACGACTCGTTTCCATTCTAGTACAAAAATCAATAAATTAAATTCGGAAAGTAATACGCCTCGCGCCATCTATTGTATTTTCTTTCAATTACCTCTTCTAAACTGTTTACTTTTGTAATTTTAATATAGGATTGAAATACCTATAGATTTAATTCGTTGATTTGATTTATATAGGTATTAGGTGGCACAATTAGAATGGATATACCTAATTGAAATTAATATTTAAATATACCTACGAGGAGTAAAAGAAAGCACTTTTGATTTATACCTAGAGGGCTTACAATTTAATGTAGGATTGAAATAGGTATATTATTAGAGAGTGGGTGAATTTATCAAAAAACGAAACCGACCAGTCGATTTCTCGTTCCAAAAAGCTTCAATTTATAAATAAAATGTCTGCGTTTTTCAAGTACATATTATACCTTCGCTTTCCTTACTTTTTTTAATTTCTACCACATACCCTCGCTTTCGATACACAAATGAAAAACTGATTTTTCGAAAACTTCGAAACTATTTGAAGGTAAACAGTTCAAACACTTCACGAATGAAGTATTTTCCGCAAGTTGTGTAATTATTCAATTGTTGTAGGTATAAAACATTTATTTTTTTGCTTTTGATTCATATTTGTAACAATAGAAATCTATCTTAACTTTATCTTTTATTAGAAAATCCAGATAGGTAATTTATTTTGAACCCTCTTTCTACGACCTTGTGGAACAAAATAATATCTCTAATACCCTTTTTCTACGTTCTCCGTTCAGTTGTGTATAAATTTCATTTGGCAAACCCGTATTAGTACAGGGTAGGTATTCTAACATAACATTGGAGTAGGTACGTACCTACAGCTGGCGGCATTGTGGCGGCGATGTCTGTTTATTTTTACATTTTTTGCTCGCATTCTTTTATATATTCTATTTGTACCAATAACAACGCGCGGCTGGATATTTATTGTATAATACTCATTATTTTACTGTTTATAAGGTTTAAAATTTATATTTTACTTTGTTTTATTTCTTGAAAATATACGGGGAGTGTTTAAAGAATTTGTGTAAAAACAAATCCTAGATATTCTGCCTGCGTTTTTCTTGGTATCTTGGTATTATATATTTTTCTATAAAGTTGGGAATTGTGAAATATGAGATACAAAAAGTCTGATTAAAATGCACGTCATTTTAAAGTTTTAATAACATAGGTACCTACCTGATAGGATAAGATAACAATGACCGTAGGTGTTACCTGCAAAAACGTTGATCGGTTTCTTAAATAATTCTGAATATACATATTCGCATGTTTTTATAGAAATACAATGTTTTAATATTTAATATTAATCAAAAAATTATATAATTATTATATTTAGACAAAGTCTATTTGCGATGGATATGTTCAAAAAAGGATACTTGAACAGGTACCTATTTATAAGCGAAAGAAAAGTTTTAATATTAAATGTTTTATATAAATAAATATGTCATTGTTATTTTTGAAACATAAGAGCTGAAATATTATGTAATTACTTACTACATGTACATGGGCACCTATACATTCCCTAAGTAATTACACTCATTGTATAAAGATTTGTTTTTGTTTACTCAATTCCGCCGAACAATTGGCAACGGCGTATGGCGTATTGTAACTAGGTATAATATATTCTTGCCATCTAGATGCAATCGCCATCTATGTATAGTATATACAGTGTAAGTCACAGTTTTATGTTATGAAAATTGAGAGCGGTGTAGCCAGATTTCGCACTACTCTCAGATTTGTGATAGATTTTTGTTCAACAGTTCCGTAGTGATAGATAGTATGACATGATAATAATTACTATAACATTTTAAGTTATTTATTTTTTGTATCTACAGTTGCTTTCACATTTACATTATAAGTGGCAGAACTTGATTCAATTAAAAGAAGTTTCTTCAAATGTAGATAATTTTTTTAGGGCGCTTATCTTAATTTGAAAAAGGGATTAGTTCTCATTTCTAAAATAACATCATTATAGTATACCTAATATGATCATTTTTTTATCTTTCATTGGATTTACAAAAAAATTTATTTCCGCCTTGTTTTAGGATTAAGTCTTCTTCAGGTTTTAATTAAACCGTTTTTCTACGAACTTGTGGACCAAAATAATATCTCTAATATCCTTTTTCTACGTTCTCCTGTCGTAAAGAACTTTTCAAAACAATGAAATTCCTAACAATTACTCCTGACCTATCTTCTAGGTAAATAAGTTTAATAAGGGAGATATCTATTTGGTCGTTAAGAAGATTACCAGATTTTTTTTATTTATCTCAAGAGCTTAACCATTCTGCTGAATTTTACTACCCTTATTGTATTTGAGGCAATACAGGACGTGCCGATTTAATTTTGGTAAAACCGACCAGTTTTATCATTTTAATCCACATAGAAAAAAATAAAGCCTCACCCTATTTTTATAGTACTTTTGAATAAATAATGGACACTTTGCAAAGCTTAAATAGTAGGTACAGTTTTTATATTTCTAAATTCTATTTTTTCTTAACCTTAATTATCGCAAGTTTATAACAAACATAATAATTAATTAAAATTCTTTCAAAAAGTCGCGTATTTGTAAAACAATCGATGTATAGACAAAACATATTGGCGATTATAATGGAAATTCTCTATGTATATTTAATTATTTTATATAGGTGTTGTAAAAGGAAACGACTAAAATATAAAGAGTTTACACTATGTCTGTTTAGTAAGGTAGAAAATTTCGAGCCAAAGAAACCCCTTCAATAATAGTACACACGTGTATGACTCTCTAGCTCGTAGACATACACAACCGAAATTAAGTTTACCCGTCGATCTTTTGAAAGGAATCATTCGATATTAAATCTAAAATAGGTATAATAATCTGCAAGAATAAGTATTTATGATAAGTGATAAGTAACTATAAAAAGAGTTAACAAATTAAAGTAAAAATATGGAAAAATCATACTCTGTTAAGGATGCCATTGATAAGCTACGATATGAGGGCCCTAGTATCAAAGGCGGTAATCTCCACTTTTGGACGAAATTGAGTTAAATACAGGATATTTTAGAATTTTTCGCGCTCTTTCTGAATATGTGGTTTGCGAGTATCAAAAACGGCTATAACCCATTACAAAACTGCTTTGAAACGTCGCCTGAGAATCAAACCCGGCAATCTCCGTTCTGGCCAATCAGAAGCCAGATGTTTGTCGTGACGTACTGAATCACCTGTTTCGGATTCCGATTGTCAATTCAATTCGTTTTGTTCGCAATAATTAGAGTACGGTTTGTTAATTGCCGATGAAGTTGTTGAGTTTTTTTTAATTCAATAATAATTATTGGAATGGAAAGTGTTACAACGCCTGTTGAAAATAATGAAGCTCGTAAAAGGCTTCGAAAGCCCTCTACTTGGAAGCAAAATATACGTAAAAAGAAAAGATATGTTAGATTAAAATGTCCATTTTTTTGTTTGTTTACTTTGTAGCGTTTTTTGTAGTATAGCAATATTACTGTGTATAAAGTCTGTAAATTATAAAAGTTTTGGAATTTGCTGTAAATTGAATTTTGAAACTTCGTGGAAACTATTTTCCTTATAATGACATGGTTTTTTTCAGATATTCTCCACATGAGTTGCCAGAATATACTACTTGTGGACATAAAACAAATGCTTACCAATGTAGTAAATTAACAATGGGAGACATTAAAAGTTTTCATGACGCCATACCTAATAAAATGAGTCAAGATGCATTTCTTTTGAAATTTTGCAATGTTCAACCACCTAAACGTCGCCGTCCATCAAATTACCAACATACAGCGAAAGAAACTTCTGTGAGATGCTTTATTAGAAAAAATGTTTCAAAGGAGCATGTTCCTGTATGCCAGTAGACTTTTTTGACAGTATTACATAATACAAAACATCGTCTAACAACATACGTCATGAAATCGTTCCTAAGAACAGGGGAAGCACCTTCAGAAAAAAGAGGAGGCGACAGAAAAACAGCAAAGTTCGAAGGGAAACAAATTGCTGTCCAAAGATTTATTAATTCGTTCAAAAGCATCGAATCTCATTACTGTCGTTCTTCTTCCCGAAGAAATTATTTATCTTCGGATTTGTCTATAGCAAAAATGTACAACAATCAGTGTTCTCCAGAAGAAAGAGTGAAGCCGTCATACTTTCGAATGATATTCAATACGAAGTACAATCTCAGCTTAAGTACTCCCCGGACCGACGTATGCTCCACGTGTATAGAACTCGCCGAGAAGATTAAGAGATCTACAGATGAGGGGGAGAAGAATAACTTAAACATTGAGAAGAATGTTCACAAACGAAGAGCAAATGCATTTTTTCAGTTCTTCAAAAATTAGAGTTTTAACCTTGAGTGTTTTTTTTAATTTACAATAAAATATTTCACAGATGGTCACCAGATTTTATATAGACCTATTGTAAAATGTATTGTTCTCTATGTAGACCTTTTCTAATTTTTCTAATAAAAACTTCATCAAAAAATGTAACGAGACTGGACATTAGAAATAACTAAAACAACTGAACAAACTTGAAAGGTGATTCAAATTTAAATAAAAATTAACATTATAAATTATCTAATTTAATAATAATATTTAAGATGTTCCAAGTGTTGTACATTTTGATCTATACATTTTTGCAACCTGAACAAAAAGTGATCAAATAAATTGCGTAACATTTCCGGGGTAATTTCTTGAAATGTTCGGACAATGTTGCCCCGCAGTTGTTCCAGAGTCTCTGGAATAGGATTATAACATCTATCTTTGATAAAAAAAAACCATATAAAAAAGTCTGGAATCGTCAAGACAAAGCATAGGTACACCTCTAGATGCCTACATAACAGCCTATCATTAAAAATCAAGTAACTTATTCATTTTTCATCTAAACTTCAACAAACTATACATTTTCAGAAAATGGAAGAGTTCAGCTTTCAGAATAAAAATATATATGGTGTTTCTTAAAAAAATAGACGATATTTGCATTTGAAAATGCCCTCTCTAATACCTTTTTCTACGTTCTTATGTCCTAAAAAACATTTCAAAACAATGAAATTCCTTATCCCTCTCACATTTTGCACGTGTTCCGATTTTATACTTTCAAAGACTTTTTGGAAATTACAACAAATTTGTTATACCTAAGTCGTAAATCAAATACAAATAAATCTATTTCCTACAAATTTATTAAGTTTACCAAAATATTCAGTTGTTATAAATTTCATTACGCAAACCCGAATTACAATATTGTACTAGGGTAGGTAACATGACAACAGTGTATCTACTGCTGGCTTGGCGTCAGTCTGGCTATGTTTATATTTTTTTTGCTGGCATTCTTTTATATTATTTTATATTTGTACCATTTTTTCTATCTTCGCTGCATAACAACGCGCGGAATGGATATTTATTGTATAATACACATAATTTTACTGTTTATAAGGTTTAAAATTTATATTTTACTTTGGTTTATTTCTTGAAAATATACGGGGTGTTTAAAGAATTTGTGTAAAAACAAATCCTAGATATTCTGCCTGCGTTTTTCTTGGTATCTTGGTATTATATATTTTGTATAAAGTTGGGAATTGTGAAATATGAGATACAAAAAGTCTGATTAAAATGCACGTCATTTTAAAGTTTTAGTAACAAAGGTACCTGATAGGATAAGATAACAATGACTGTAGGTGTTACCTGCAAATAGTAGCTATCTGTCAATGACGTATTCTGATAGTTCCGAATTTTTTCAATAAATTTCATTTTCTCTGAAAATTTTTGAGGATATGTACCTATGATATTTTTATTTTTAAACATTTTAAAATTTAACACTTGTTAGCTAAAAGCAGTTTGACAAACCATTTTCCAAATAATTCGGTTGTTGGTTGTCACATCTGCATGATAATCGGCAAACGACTTATATTTTCTGCCGATAATAGCAACACATTAAATACAAAGTTATATTAGGTAGCTTCTGACATTCATCCTAACTGATCCTACAAATTCAAATTTTTTTTTTGTTCAAGTCAGCTAAAGTTAACTCGATACCGCTAACTTCTTTTTCAAGAACAATATTCTACGTTCCGCCACTGTTGGTGATACCTCGACATTTCTATAAGCCATTATTTCATTTTCCAATTCACGGCTTAATAAATATTCAACATTCATTTTATAAGGCAAAGACATTTTTATATAGGTACCTACTAATTCGATAAATTACCTACTAATAGAAAATAAAGAGAGTGAATTTAAAAATCTATTAACGGCAAAAAAAAAACTGGAAGAGCAATCCACAGCAAAATAATCACAGACAATTTATTTACGATACTAAATAATGTGTAAATCCTTAAGCTTCACACTTGTTATAAATACTATTAAATTTTCAGATAGGTATTATACTTATAAAGATATATGTAGAAATATTGAGTTCAAAATCTCTTTAAGATACTATGTTTTAAATTTTAAGTTTATTTTATTTTAGAAGTGAGTTTACTTTTCTTGAATAACATTTGATAAACACATTGTCAACCTTGTAAAGGATTTATTTTTAATATTTCCTAGAACTAAAGATGAAAATACTCGAACTTCGAATCATAATTGATTAATTCAACTACCTACTAGTGGTTACGAAAAAACTTCATACAATAAGAAATTGTTCCTATCACGGATGATGTATTTTCCGCAAGTTGCGTAATTATTCAATTGTTGTAGGTATAAAACATTTATTTTTTGCTTTTGATTCATGGTTGCAACTATAGAAATCTATCGTTATGTTTATCCCAACTTTATCTTTTATTAGAAATTTCAGATAGGTAATTTATTTTAAACCCTTTTTGTACGACCTCGTGGACCAAAATTATATCTCTAATACCCTTTTTCTACGTTCTCCGGGCCTAAAAACTTTGCAAAATAATGAAATTTCTAACGTTTACTCTATATCTCTCACATTCTGCACATCCCTCGATTTTATTTATAATATTTAATTCAATTGATGTCATTCAAGAAGAACAACCAAAAAATAACCATATTTATTACACAATGTTTGCTACTAATTAAATCAGGCGAACCCTTCTTACGCCGCCCATGACGAAAGGAATTTAAACTGGCCGAAGTGTGTATTGACAATAACAATAACAAACTCCCCTAATGCGTAGTTTTTTAAGGCGCGCCATTTTGTCGCCGCGCCGAAAAGTAAATAGGTAGATAGTAATGATATTTTAGAACTTATATGTAGGTACCTACCTATATTCTGATGTAAATTGTTTTAAATATTTAGCGTTATTTTAATTTAGACTGATATATACATTTTATAGATTGTTGACTAATATACCTAATTGTACCTATTAGTTATTTTTAGCTAAATAAACGAAACATGCAATCGGTCAAGCGAGAGAAAAGCCGCGAACAGAGGATGTGCCGTAGCAAAAGCATAAATAGTGGGCAGGATCCTTTCTAATTAAATAATGGATAAAATATTTGCTATAAAAAACACAGACTTTTTACAGTTGTCTAAAACTCCGATTTTGTAGATTGTAATACCTAGCTTTTATTGAAATCAGTTTATGTATGTATTCAATTCACTTTTTGTAGGTAATATGGATCAATTAAAATCTAGAAGCATTATTTTTGTAACTACCGGTTAGAAAAGTTCAAGACAAACTATATTCTATTTTTTTATAAGCCCAATTACCTATGCAAGTAAATATGGTGTTGTAAAACGAACTAAGTATAAGCTCATGTTAGTTTTTAGAAGGTGAACTCGTATTGAAAAAATATCTGGATAAATGCACCGACAACTCGTCAATTATTACGTGACTAGTACAAAAATCAATAAATTAAATTATCCAAAAGTAGTACGCCCCTCGCCATCTATTGTATTTTCTTTCAACTACCTTTTCTAAACTGTTTCCATTTATAATTTTAATATAGGATTGAAATATTTTATTGGAGATTGGATGAATATTTAAAAATTAGGTACGTTTATAGATGTAGGGTTGCCATCTGCAAACTTTGAAATCCAGGATTTTAATATAGAAATACCAGGATATTTCGGTTTTAAGACAGGGCTATATATAATGCAGCACCCAATTGTTATATGCACTGAATAAAACAACTACTAGCAATCACATATTTTTTTATTAGTGTTTAACTTTCAACTTAAACTTAGTTATTAATTGTCAAATTAAATATTAAATGGATAAGTGATGTTTTTAATCATAAATATAAAATAATTACTACCTACCTAAGTAAGTAATGTAATACATTTGTGGTTGAGTTAACAAATAATCATAAAACTTTTCACAGTTCATATCCATGTTGTAGATAATTTTGATTATTGCAGCAACAATTGTTGGAAGTAACCGATTTCTCTCATTTGACCATTGTGTATTTATAAGTGAAAAAACCCTCTCTACATTAGCATCGCGCGAAATTTAAAGCATAGATCCCTAACCTATAACAGGACTCTTTAAAAACAGGACGGTGCTTATAAACTATCCAGGACAGCCCAGGACACTCCAAAAAGCAGGACATGTCCTGGGAAAACAGGACGGTTGGCAACCCTAATAGATGTAGATATTAATTATTATATTCGCTGATATTACTTATGCAGGTACTGGGCGGCACATTTAGAATGTAGGTATATACCTACCTAATTGAAATTAATATTTAAATATACCTACGAGGACCAAAAGAAAGTACTTTTGATTTATACCTACAGAGCTTACAATTTAATTTAGTTTTGAAATAGGTATATTATTAGAGAGTGGGTGAATTTATCAAAAAACTAAACCGACCAATCGATTTCTCGTCCCAAAAAGCGTCAATTTACAAAATTACTGCGTTTTTCAAGTACATATTATTATACTCTCGCTTTCCATACATTTTTTTTAATTCCTACCACATACCCTCGCTTTCGATACACAAATGAAAATTCGATTTTTCGAAAGTTTAGACACTAAGAAGGTGAACAAGTATGGAAATTCAAACACTACTACCACAGATTACAATAATCTTTGCTACTACGAATAATGTATTTTCCGCAAGTTGCGTAATTATTTAATTGTTGTAGATATAAAACATTTTTTTTTGCTTTTGATTCATGGTTGCAACGATAGAAATCTATCGTTATTGTAAGACTCAAAAAGGATAAACAATAATAAAACTCGATAATAAAACAAATATCTGAATTTACTCTTTTCAATACGACTGCTATGTATATGTTACGCCGAATTTACGTAATTGCCGATTTCGTGCATTGGTCAGTTTTTTGTCGAATTCGCGAAATAAGCAGCAGAGTTGCTTATTTCACGTAATAGGCGAAATAGGTTCCCAATAAATGAACTGGACACACAAACGTTTGCCGATTACTTGAAATAAGCAACCATTGGGATTAAAAAATTATTCCTAGGTTATGTTTATTATTTGTTATTTTTTCAGCAAAGTATACTGTATACATAGTATACTGTATACTATAAACCTCTATAAAAACTATAAAATATATACTTTTATAATGTCTTGTGAAGTTAAAATATAAAAATGAATGAAACTGGTAATTATAGCCAAGTGTGGAGTGAGGAATACGAAAAAAATATACCGCGCAGACCGTTTATATAAAAAATATTTATTTCATAAATCGACTAGTCATTATATAAACAGCGTCGGCCGTATTATACTACGTACTTATTTTTAGGCAGTTTTTGAAAAACATTAAATATTTACATCTACAAACAAGACCGTAATAGACTTCTGTACTATTCCCAAATATTATTAATCTATGGCGAATTAAATAATTATTTCGATGTCCTCCACTATTTAGAATTTCAGTCTTGGTTAAAACAGATCATTGATTAATTTATCGAGAAGGGAAAGGAAAATCATTGAAGAAGCCATTTTTTCAACACTGTGTACCTATATTTTCTTCAATGATTCTACTTACCCTTCTCGATAAAAACTACAACTATAAAAACTCCTGGCGGTTAAAAACAATGAACGTAATTCAGCTTGTCATGCTGGAAGAAGTTGTAATAATACTTAATTATATTAAAATCTAGAAATAATACATATTTTTTATTTTTCTAATAAAATGTTTAAAACACCACATAAGGTTATACTCGCATTGTTAAAACTATAGTCTGTGTCTATTCCTTGAAATAGACAAAGGCAAATTAAATATTTGCCTATTACGTGAAATAATCAACTCTGCTGCTTATTTCGCGAATTCGGCAAAAAACTGTCCAATGCACGAAATCGGCAATTACGCAAATTCGGCGTAACATAACTATGTTCTACAAAACATTCAGAACCCCTAGCTTT
Source organism: Lochmaea crataegi (assembly GCA_947563755.1). Classification (NCBI taxonomy): domain Eukaryota; kingdom Metazoa; phylum Arthropoda; class Insecta; order Coleoptera; family Chrysomelidae; genus Lochmaea; species Lochmaea crataegi. The sequence continues at coordinate 289,215 of OX387433.1, read as the reverse complement.
TCTGCCTTTTAACCTTGGCCATGAAATAAACAAAACGCGGTTTAACATTCAAATTACATCTTTGTTAATGGGTCTTGACCAATAAATATAATAGTCTGGAAATATGTAATATAACATTCGGCCACCCTGACAATTGGTCTGTCCTCAGACCCTAAATATACCTAGGTATACTACTAAAAAAACTTGATTAAAAAACTTGATTAAATTAGCTTGAATCAAAATAACATATAGATACAATAGATAAAATATAACCATTATGTTTATGTTAACTTTATCTTCTATTAGAAATATCAGATAATTTATTTTAAACCCTTTTTCTACGATGTAATACGCCTCACGCCATCTATGCTATTAGCTTTTAACTAACTCCCCTCCTCTAAACTGTAATTTATACAGGTTATGTTCAACTTATATTTTAATATAGGATTGAAATATATTATTAGAGATTGGATGAATATTTAAAAATTACGTTATAGATGTAGATATTGAGGGATTTTTATTTCTTGCTTTTGATTGATGGTTGTAAGGATAGAAATCCATCGTTATCTTAACTTTTCTTTTATTAGAAATTTCAGATAATTTATTTCTAAGAAAAGCAAACGACTGAAGGTATAATGAAAAATTTTTAATTTATACAGTGCAAAAATACGTAATTTTAAGACAAAGTATTACAAAATGTTTACATTTAAATAAAGTAAGTACAAAAAATTCCTAAATACGGAATTCAACGACTAATTAACAAAATTATTGAACAAGTTCACATGGAAATTCATTCATTCATAACAATTACTCCTGACCTATCTTCTAGGCAAATAAATTTAATAAGGGAGAATGGTTGATGTCTATTTGGTCGTTAAGAAGATTACCAGATTTTTTTTATTTATCTCAAGAGCTTAACCATTCTGCTGAATTTTACTACCCTTATTGTATTTGAGGCGATACAGGAGGTGCCGATTTAATTTTGGTAAAACCGACTTGTTTTATCATTTTAATCCACACAGAAAAAAATAAAGACTCACTCACTTTCGAATAAATAATGGACACTTTGCAAAGCTTAAATTTTTTCTTCAAAGATTATCTCTTAATTATCGCAAGTTTATAACAAACATAATAATTCAGTAATATTCTTTCAAAAAATCGCGTATTTGTGAAACAATCGATGTATAATATAGACAAAACACATTGGCGATGATAGTGGAAATTCTCACTAGTTATATCACCAGAGGTGAATATTCAAAACAAAATATATACCTCGAGTGGTATATGGTCAGATTATATACCGAAAAAGACGAAAACATACGAAATGAAAGATTTTCAAAATAATTTATGTAGCTACATAATTTATATTTTTATTAGGAAAAACGGGCAAAACGAAACGAAACCTAAACATGTTAACAAAAATGTGACGGTAATGTGACAAAATTAAAAATTGGCTGTGGCAGGTGGGCCGAGGTATATTCACTTATGTCAAAAAATATCCAGTACAATTTGCTTCTGATTGGTTGCAAAATGGCATTTGGTTAGAAACGGATGGAGGTATATAATCTATGTATATTTAATTATTTTATATTAGGTGTTGTAAAAGGAAGCGTCAAATATAAAAACGGTTTACTGTATGTCTGTTTAGTAAGGTAGAAAATTTCGAGCCAAAGAAACCCCTTCAATAGTACACACGTTTATGACTCTAGCTTTTGAAAGAAATCATTCGATATTAAATCTAAAATAGGTATAATAATCTGCAAGAATAAGTATTTATGATAAGTGATGAGTAACTATAAACAAAGTTAAAAAATTAAAGTTAAAATCGGTGATATCCGAACTGCGTACCAAATTTTGCCAGGTATAACGGTAATTACTGAAGATTATCTAGGTGACCGAATTGCGTACAGGAAGATATCAAGGGGGTTTAAACTTGGCAGGTATGTAAATTGCGGGAGGTCGCTTGCAAAGGATTAGCGGCATGCGACACTTGGAATTACACGATTAGCTTAGCTTTGATTTTCATCCACCAATAGCAATTATTGCAAAAAGGATGTTTAAGACGTTCATTCGATTAAAATGTCGTTTTCTCCAGAAGCTTCTTGGAGCTTGAACATTGAAATGGAGTTCAAACAAATGTTAAGTGAGCGAGGAAATCCATTAATAATCTACGAATATTTTAAGTTTCGAAAGCATCGCGAACTGAAAAAGTTTGGTGAAACAGTGTGGTTGTGTACAAACAAAAAGTGCAATGTGAAGGTGTATACGCTAGATTCAGTTTTCTCGAGGAAAACCTAACCTAACCTAACCTAATTCCTAAGGATGTTTTAAATAAACAAGAGTTTATTAATTCAAAAATTGTGCAGTACAAAAATAATAAAATATCTAGATATAATTTTGTAAAATGCGTTAGCTATAAATTTGGTAGTATGGAAGTATTATAACATTTTCTTATAATAAATTATGACTCTTGTGAAAATATTGTTTCTTTATAATAAAGGCTCACATTTTCAAAACGCTCTTTAAATGAACTATTACCTTCCCTGTGCTGTTTTTGGCGGTGTTCCCGGATTCCGACAATGGTGAAGTTGTGCCCCCCGCTAAGATACCCCGCTGGGATAAGTGATTAAATGGTACGCAGTTCGGACGCTCCGATAATCCTAAGGTAGGAAGATTAAAATTTGGTACGCAATTCGGTCAGTGGGATTAAACGGTACGCAGTTCGGACACACCGGTTTTGAGTAACTACAAGTGGTAGAAAATTGCTTTTTTTGCAAATGAAAACCAGAGTGTCAAAAAAATATTCTGTCATTATAAACGTAAAAAAAATTCCAGTATTATTCGCTGTTTGGTACCTCGCGAAAGTGGAAAAATCCTCGTCTTCGACTCGGGTTTTTAAAACCACTCTCGCTCATGCTATTTGTTAAAACAAATTACTTAGAAACTCGTTTTTCCGAATTTTTCCGGAAAAATTAAATGCACTAGGGATATTACCCCCGACTATTTCTTCCCTCGTCTTCATTTCCACCAATCACAAACGCGCAATTTTAAATTACAAATGGTTTATAAATGAAAAAAACTGTATGACAGCCCACCTGTCAGCAGTTTTTTCGAGTTTTCCCGCGGCAAAACTTGACAGCTGTTGTCACAAAAAATTACAATACCTTTGATAACAAGTAAAATTGCAATTTATATTTTAATTGTACCATAAATAATTGAGTTTGTAGTATTTTGTGATTAAATAAATAATTACCTGTATTTCAGTTTTCAAATACCCACATATTTATTATGTATGCATGTATAATAAATAGGTAGTGTTTTGTAAGCTATGTGTATGCAGAATAATCTGTTACTTATGAAATAGTCTTGTCAAATACCATTCTGGCATCTAATTTTTCCTGTGAAAAAAATCGAAAAAACACAGTACAAAGTAATATTTTTTCAACAAAATGCATTCTTGCTAAACGTGTTTTTCGATTTTTTCTTCACAGGAAAAATTAGAAGCCCTTATGATATTAGACGACATCTTAAATTATTTATTTATTTCTTACAGAAAGAATGGATGCATCGTACCATAAAATATGGCAAATTTGTCAAAAGGCTGGATAAAGCTATATGAGCTATAATGAAGTTCGTCAGGGAATTTCTATGAAAGACTCGTTGTGTTACAACCAAAATATCCAAATTGAGGAAACGACACCAAGACTAGTGAGAATTTGAACCCTACTGCAATCGTCTTCCAAAATAATATGTCTTGGCCAGCCCCATCACCGTACTAACTGCAGAGCAAGATTTTGGATTAGAAAAAATTCTTTAAAAAAATATTACGTAACCTGCAACAATGAGATAGGAGAACGATCTAGAGACGAAATCGTTAATAAAATTAGAACAGAAAAGGTGCAACAAGAACACAAATTTTCAATAATCAAAGCAAAATCATACCTACCAGTTTCACGAAAAGTTTTTCCATTAACAAATACAGGATGTCCTAGAATATTGTACCAAAAACTTGATGACAAATAAAGAGACTAAAAATAATTAGTGTACTTCATATAAAATGTTTTCCTTGCAACCTTCGCTAATGAACTATATATAGGGTCTAAAGTTGGGAATTACAAATTATTTTTTATTTATAATTATCAAATGGCTTATTGGAAATTAGTAAAAATTTAATTTATAAATGAAAAACCATTTGTAATTCCCAACTTTAAAACCCTATAGCTCGTTAAGGAAGGGCGCGAGGAAAAAATTTTATATAAAGTACTATAATTATTTTTAGATCTATCTATCATCTCCCAAATTTTTGGTACAAAGTCCTGGAACTACGTAAGGTAAATATTATTTTTTAACTATTTTTATCAACTTTTAAATTTTAAAAAACAAATACATAATTTTTTTGTAGAAAATATTAAAAATGTTTTCGAAAAGTAACAAAAAAATCACTTACCTTTTGAACTTCATGTCGTAATTTCCATCCCAATACCATTTGGACTGCACCATTTCGAAGCACTCACTAAAAGCTAAAATCGACCATTTCCATTTACCGATCGGCGGTTGCCACCACATTTATCACTTACATCAAAGGCATACATACATCATACAGTTTCCCTATGGATACTGACTCTAAGTCCACTACGTTAGAGCAACCTCGAACCAGTATCTGTGTTTATAGAGTAACTCACCTATCTATAAAAATCGGTTGCAAATCATTCAAAATAGATTACATTTTAGAGTACTGTATATAAATACACATCTCACATTGTAATTTACTAAATTAAATAAATCATACAATTCGATTAGTATAGGGAAGATGAGCGTAACCCGACAGCCTTGTCCTTGTAGATCGTGAAATCTTACCATATTTACCCACACTCTTTTAAGTAATACCAAAATTAACAAGTTTCAGCAAAATTTTAATGGGGAAATTAGGGAAATCAAAAACATTTTAAAATTTACAACTGTTATGTACATTGTTGAACGCCAATCCGGTGCAGTATCCAGATTAATAAATTAATAAACAAAGGAATATTTATAAACAATCTAATTTAGAAAAATCTAAGTATATACTTATCTAATTTTGGAAAAACTTGTTAACCAAAGTACCTTAAGTTAGCGAGTAGTCCAAGTAAATTGGGCACAAGAAGTGTCTCTAGTGAAATATTAAAATTTTTAAAGAAGTTAAGAGAGATTAAAAATATTAAAATTAGTATGAAGTGATTACGTTAAAAAATAATATTCTGCAAAACTACAAGTCTTTATTGTCCCAAGGAAATTTCTGTGATCACATTAAACAATATATACAGGCATACAACAATTTGAAAATTTGTGTAACCACAAAAAAAATGCCTCGAGTTGATGAAAGATTAAATTTATGATGTAACAGCATTATATCTATTTAAATCTACATTGACATTAATGTTTTTTGTTTTTTTTACATTATTAAGAAATAATCAGTATTACTTATAAGGTTTTAGTGTAATTTTTTAATGTTAATGTTTATTCGTTATTGAATTTATTTCATTTGGCTGTTCCACACTGTATATTATATTAAGTATATGTAGATAGATAGAGAGCTTTATTTACCTTTAAATATGTACATATTGAAGGCAGCATGTCAAAAAAAATTTGTTTACATTATAGTCCATATCTGTATAAAAAAAACAACTTAATTAAAAAAGATAGGTTAGGATTTTCGTCTTCTTTTCGCCTTTCGAAATCAGGTTACCTAACAGCATGGACAGCTATCGATATTTTTTTAATACTATAGAATCTATAGTATTAAAAAAAAATATATATATATATATATATATATGGTATATTTAGATGGTTTTCAATAGTCAACTTTATCGATGTTCAGTGAACACTATCTATGATGTTTCTAATTTTATAACCTCACATAATCTGTGAATATCACCAGAAGATCTTAATACCTTCATCTTATTAAATACGCTTAAAATATGTCTTGTCTCAGCCGAGACACCCTGTATTTCATAAGATTATATTAATTATTGATTATTTTTTAGTTGAGAGTACAAGAAGAAGAAGAAGAAAAACATCTGTATCATCCCATAATTATTTACCTCCTTCTATGATGACCACATAGAAATTAGGATTAGTGATGTTTCTGATCAATCGAACTGTTTAGGGATAATAATAGTCTTTAATGAATGTAAAAGGAAACAGTAACTGGTACTTGAACAGTAACAAATAATTGAAAAAAAATCCAAAAGGAACCTACCTCTAAATTCAAATCGAATAACGGAAAAATTGCTGCTAATTTGTGTGACATAGGGTGGTTTGATTTGGATGATAATATGGTAATGATGTCTGTACCTATGTGTTGGTTCAAGTTTGTTTTCAATTCTAGTAATTGTAAAAGTTTATTGAAATATTTTCTCTTATTTCTAATATAAATTGAATATTTGGATGTAAGTTATTGATGAATTCTATAATATTAGACATATTTTCCTAGTAGGTACATCAATACCTTACATCGAAATATTTAATTTATATTAGAAATAAAAGAAAAAGAATCGACAGGCTTTTTAGACGATTACTAGAATTAAAGACAATTCCATTTTATAGAAAACCAACACATACAGACATAACCTAAACTAACCACACAAACTAACAGAATATCACTCCTATGATATACTGAGCTTTTCTAATTCCAATTTGTTTGGAAAATTACGAAAACGATATTGAAATGATTAAACGAATTGAAATGTCAAATGGATATAGATAGACACAACATGATTGATGAAGTGATTGATAGAAGAAGAAAATTTTTATTGATATAGGTAACCCTAATATATACATAAATTTTACATCTAAAAGAAAACATTAAAATTATTAATTATGAATATGTTTCATTATTTTCTTTTTAAAAATTCTTATTGACGAACTAGATTTTATACACATTGGTAATTTATTATAATGATCGAAGCATTTAAAAATAAGGAATTCATGGACGTACGTTTATTTGTTCTAACTATATGTAAATTATTGTTATTTCTGGTAGAGTAGGTATGAATATTAGTGTTAAAAGTATTGTATTCTTGAAAGTAAGGTGGTACTAAATTATTCAATATTTTATATACAAATACCATTGTCAAATAATACAATCTCTGGTAAACTGAAATCCATTGCAGCGAATTGAGCATAATAGATACAGAAGTATGTTTGCCACATTTAAAAGAAAAAGATAGGAAAATAGAAAAAATGTTGACAATTAAAACACACAATTCAAAGAATAATACTAGATTCCGTACCTACCAACAAAAATATTGGATATTACTCATCAACATTGCCGGATCAATCAAATTATCACAGACTTAATGTCTTAGAACCATTAAAAATTAAAATATATTCAATATACTCTTATAAATGAACAAAAAGAAACTCTTCATTAGATCATCGTATTTCGATAGCATATAAATTCATATCTACCTTACCATAAGCAAGTCTCCGCCATCTTATATCAAGAAATATCTTGATATATCCTAAGTTTCATTAATATACCTGAGGTATCTGTAGTTACTAGTTAATTTATATCAATTTTTATAATTTATAATCATAATGATGCAAATCTTATTATGGTTACACATAATTAGAAAGAAACTATGTCAATTTTGTAAGAAATTAATCAAATCTTATATTCTTACACCTTTCCTAAACGTCAGAGCATAAAAAATAGGACCAATAACTAACAAAAAAAAACGTTTATAATATAATATTTTATGAAAAATGATTCCTAAATTATTTAAAGGAGATATTCTTTTTATCTGGGTAGGTATACATAATTTATTAATAAAAAACCACCTGTGAATGTATCCACTTGTAGAAAATCAAATTTCAACTTGTATGTATACTTAGTAATATAACAATTTGAAATTACTAGTTTTTGAAAATAAAAAAAGGACCTATTGCAATAATAACGATAAAAAGGTTTAAATATTAAATAATAATAATCATTAAAAACAACTATTTTTACCTGAATTACATTAAAAATTTGAAGATTCGCTTAACACGCACTATTTTAAACCACAAGCAAGAGACGCCAATCTTTACATTCATGGAACTGTTTTTATCTAAGAAAAAACATTCCGTTCTCGGTACTGCGTGTTTTGATTGGCCCCCAGAATTTGCGGCCATACTTGTATTTGTTAGTCAATTGTTTTGAATTTATTTCGATGTTTTCGATAGTTTTTTATACAAGGAGGAATGGAAATATCTAACTTTACTAATTTTATAAAAGGTTAGGTTATATTTTAATTTGGCGTTGAAACCCTAACACAAAGTTATGGAGGGTAGAAGGAAGGAGCACCATCTTGTATGGGTGACAAGTTGAAAAAGTGTCCACCTGTAAACAGCAAATTATAATTCGAAGATTCACCGAAATGGCGCTCGTGTAGCTAATGGAAAATGGAAATGATGTGAGTTTAGGGTTATAAACCGAGTGAAGTGTGCTGGGTTTATAGAGGGTAGAAGGAAGGAGCACCATCTTGTATGGGGGAAAAGTTGAAAAAGTGTCCACCTGTAAACAGCAAATTATAATTCGAAGATTCACCGAAATGGCGCTCGTGTAGCTAATGGAAATGATGTGAATTTAGGGTTATAAATCGAGTGAAGTGTGCTGGGTTGAAAAATTTAGTATTTTTCGTGACTTGTGTAGTATTAAAAAACTCAATTATTTACGTAGTATTTCCTTTTTTAATTTTGTATCTTACTCTAATAATTCATGGCGCTGTTTTTAAAATCTTTCCACTTGCTACTATGGCGCCACCTTAATTTGCTTCCTTTCGATGGACACTTTTTAATACATTCCGATGGTGCTCCTTCCTTCTACCCTCCATACACAAAGTGTAACAAACAACCATTTTTTATTAGCTTATAATTCTATGAAAAAACCCTGAAGCTCGCAGGTTTCTGATTGGCCGTAAATAAGTCAGGTGGCTTAAGGAATTTAGTTTCTACCTACATTAAAGATCGCTTTGTTTCAGTAAGTATTCGATAAATAAGTGAATATACGAGGTAGAATGAAAGCATGTTTGATTTATACACACATTTAAGTTATATTTTAATGAAGGATTGTGTATATTATTAGAAATTGGATGAATATTTAAAAATTACTGTTATAGAGGATTTTTATTTAATTCGCTGATTCGATTTATGTAGATACTGTGGTTTTGTGGTTATAAAATAATAGAGTAGTCAAGATTTACGAGTTATAATTTGTAAACTTTTTGTACAACCAAAATAAAACGTTTTATCTTTTTGTCATATTCTTTCTCATTTGGTTCACCTTTTCAACCGAGTCGCCATTATCCAGTTCACCATTTCAATGTAATATGGGTTGCATAGTATTGCATGTAATGTGTGTTGCATAGTATTGCATCGGGTACAATGCTTCCATCTAATAGATACTGGGTGGCACAATTAGAATGGATATACCTAATTGAAATTAATATTTAAATATACCTACCAGGAGTAAAAGAAAGTACTTTTGATTTATACCTACAGGGCTTACAATTTAATTTAGGATTGAAATAGGTATATTATTAGAGAGTGGGTGAATTTATCAAAAAACGAAGCCAACCAGTCGATTTCTCCTCCCAAAAAGCGCCAATTTACAAAATTTCTGCGTTTTTCAAGTACATATTATTATACCTTCGCTTTTGATACATTTTTTTAATTTCTATATCACATACCCTCGCTTTCGATGCACAAATGAAAATTTGATTTTTCGGAAATTTCGACACTATTTTTAAGGTGAACAAATATCTGTTGGATATACATTTTTCGACGGCAACTCGTCAAATAGGCCAAGCAATAAGTAAATATTTTTGAAAAAAATCCTAGTAGAAAACGGATGGTGCCATCATATGAAAGACATTACGTAGTATAATTTTGATGTTTTGGACACGTAAATATTTTTCAGTAATTTGTTATGAACATTTAAAACGAAAAAAACGTACTTAGCGAGTTAATCGGATAATTGGGAACCGAGAAAATTTGGAAATTTAAAATCGGACAATCCATAACGCATCCAGACACTGCAAATTATCGCATCAAAAATGCGATAAAAGTAACCGTCGCCTGGCGACTGCTCATCTCACATATAAAGTGCATATGAAGAACTTCCTTTGTACCAAGTTTCGTCTCTTACAATTGAAAAATGGCAAAAATATGAATTTTCAAAAAAAATGACTAATCTTTCGATTTTTCCAAATTTTCTCGGTTAACTTGGTTTTCCGATTAACTCGCTCGACTCCTCATTTTGTTCGTATTTTAATTACCTACGATTTATCCATACATACCATTGAGATTGCTTCAGTACTTTTTATGTTATATGAAAAAAACCCAAAAAGGGAGGTTTTTTTCGTTTCAAATGTTTAAAACAAATTACTGAAAAACATTTGCGTGTCCAAAACATATCAAAATTATACTACGTGATGACCATTATTTATATGATAGCATCATACGTTTTCTACTAGAATTTTTGTCAAAAATGACTATACTTGCATGCTCTATTCTTTGGCCTAAAATGTTACCAGTAAGTCACGACTCACGACTCGTTTCTAGTACAAAAATCAATAAATTAAATTCCAAAAGTAATACGCCTCACGCCATCTATATGCTAATAGTTTCAACTAACTCCCTCTTCTACATTGTGTTCTATTATGGCTTCAACTATGACGTCACTTCCGCGCATATTGCGGACTAGTGTGAATAGTGATGAGCTACTTTCTCACTGATACGAACATATCACAGTCAGTCACAGTTCATATTAGCATATCCAAAGCGTGACGTGATCACAGCCAGCGAAAACGACAATGAATGAATCTAAATCGAACACATAATAAAATCTCCTTGACATTCATCTCCCTCTCATTTGACAACAAAATTTAATTTCGTCCATTACCGTTAAGAATGTTAAGATTATAAAGAGACTTGGTGCATTTTTTAGCAGAAACGAGACAAACTGGATTTTAATATTTTGTATTCACTATATATTGTTAGGGTATTTTACCGTAAAAAGGAAAGATATAAAAAACTTTCTGCACTACTATTGGTACTAGGAAAACTACTGAAAATGTGTCTTATTCAAAGTATGGTATTACAGATATATTTTTTTCTTTTTAACAGCCACCTAACATATGGCATACTTTTATGGGGACAGTCTGCACATACAATTAAAGCCTTTTGTATGCAAAAAAAGCAATCGGGATCATAGCCAATGTTTCTCACAAAGAACACTGTCGTCCTTTATTTCAAGAACATATATTCTACCTTTGCCATGTATTTTCATACTTTGCAATTTTTTAGAAATACACAAAAATAATACTAAGTACCTTACAAATGCTGACTTTTATAATTACCCAACTCGAAGAGGTGCACAACTGAGTCCTCAATTTTATCGACTGGATCTATCAGCTCGAAATTCACTCATCTTAAATTTATACAATAAAATACCAGCAGACATTACTGGTTTGAGTTATAACCGTTTCAAGGTTAGAGTTAAGCACTCACTATTGAGACACTAATTCTACTCCATCGAAGAGTATTTGAATTGTGAGACAATAATCTTTTAACATGTTAGTTTTTGTTTTAATTTTAGAATTAACTATTTTAGATGTGATTAGTGTGTATTAACTGCAACTATTGTTCTTCTTACTTTGTCAGTTTGACTTGTCACTATTGTACTTAATGTGATGAAATAAATAAATCTATCTATCTATATTGAAAATGGCGACATTGATATTGGTACCGCCAAAATATAAGAGATATATCGAATCTCGACGCGAAATTGCTTGTTACTTTTTTTATCATGTCTATACTTTTTTTGGATAGTGAGTTTCGATAACAAATTTCTCCGTTACGGAGGGTGATATGCGAAAAATAACCTCGTCACGATGATTTTGAGATCGAGAGCTTTGTTTTGAGTAGTTACATGATAGGGTTTTAGATTAATGACTTTTTTTTTCGATAGCAAACTTCTCCGTTATGGAGGGTGATATGCTATTTTGCTATCGAAAAAAAATAGTCGAAAATCTAAAACCCTATCATGTAACCACTCAAAAGAAAGCTCTCGATCTCAAAATCATCGTGACGAGGTTATTTTTCGCATATCACCCTCCATAACGGAGAAATCCAACAAATATCACAATAAAAATATAACTTACATTACTCGACCAATTTCACAAATTACATTTGCATCGTCAGGAGAAGATTGTTACTTTGTTTATTTATATCGACTAGTTGAATTTACTCCAAAGGATAGATACAAATGTTTGACCACTTTAAAGAAAGCTTTTGATCTCAGGAGCATCGTGACGAGGTTAGTTTTCGCATATCACCCTCCATAACGGAGAAATGAGCGATTGGAAGGGTGAATAAATTCGACAATCGAAAACCTATCATGTGACCACTCTAAAGAAAGGTCTCGATCTTTCGAAAGGAGGTATGCAACCGTACATGCATTGTGAGGCATGCTTTGGTTGCATACCTATAAGTATATCTTGGGATTCGGAACAACAGATTCATTCTAGAAATAGTGTAAAGCTCTATGGTTTTTATTTCTTCAAAGCTATTTTTGTATGAAAATTAAACTATATATTATTTGTTTACGATTAAGAGCAAATTATTTTGCCCCAAATGATGAAGTTAAATTAATAGAACAAATTCAACACCCAACGCAAAAGTCTGCTTGTGAACGCAACTAACCTAACCAATTTTATGTTTGACTGATTTTGACACAAAAGAATTGACAATGACAATCCAACGAATAACGAAAGCTGATCAAAGATTTTAATAAAAAAAGGTTAAAACACATTTTGTTCTTTGTAAGCTTTGTTCTCAAAATTTTGTAAAATCATGTCCGAAAATAGGGAGGAGGTTTTAGCAGATTTTCAGGTGAATGTTAAAATAAGATCTTCCTAAACATTATTTTGAAGTAAAGGTTTTTCGTTATTATTTATGTAATTTTTCATTAAAAAACAGGCTTGTACTGGAATTGAAGATGTTGCTGAAGCTATTTATCACTTGGATGAAGCAAACTGGGACTTACTAGTAAGTAGAATCTCGAAAACGTGAAAAATCATTACTTTTAGCTTGGACTAAAATATATATTATATCAGTGCCAAACATAATACAAAACTATATAAACACAAGTCCAGAAATAATGGATGTCATTAGCAATTATTTTAACTTCATTTTTAAACATTATATAATTGGAAAAAAAAATTTAATTTGATTAGTTAGTGTAGGTATATTATGTTATCAAATTTATTAAAATTATTATCTATTTTGTATTCATGTACTTACTTAATAGTGAGTTTAGTGAAATATTTTCATAGCCTAATAACTTGAAAAGAACACAAAATTAACAATGTTTATGTATTTTTAAAGCGTGCTGTGAGTAGAGTTATGCCTCCAGATACTCAAAGTTTTCGACCAGTTTCCGTCGATCCAGATGTAATGATAGTAGAAGATGACTTAGATGTCCCTGTTCCAACAGTTGCAAACAGTCAACCGAATTTGGTTATTGTAGGCAACAGTTTGGAACAGTCAAATAATTCTACAACAAACAAAACAGATGACAGCTTTCCATCCACATCATCTGGCAAAAGCACCACCAAAATGATTAAATTTAATGTGCAGTACTGTGATAGGATTATTAAAGTGGAACTATCAGATTCTGCAACAATTAGTAAGTTTATATATATATATATATATATATATATTATTTTATTTTCTTTAACCATTATTATAATAATCGCTTGATTTGTATTTATTGGGTATGGTTAATGTGAATATAATATATATATATATGGAATATTTGAAATGATTAAGTTGGTGTGAAATAAACTTTTTGTAGATGATCTGAAATTAAGACTGCAACGAGAAGTTAAAGTGGCTCCTTGTAGACAACTTCTTTCTAACTGGGCTCGTTTAGCACAATATGAAAGTACTCCATTTTCACAACTTATGTTACCTGATGAGAACACCCTTAATTTAACAATAAAATCTAATGAGGGAGGTCTTACACCCGATGATGAGTAAGTAAAGATACATTTGTAAAATTTATTGTGATAATTTTATTTTAAGGAATTCCGTAACGGAGAAATTAAGCGGTACATACATTTTGAACGTAAAATACGAATCTAGGACGTTCAATCTTAAATATCAAGGTAGAAAAACCATTTTGGAAGTTAAGGGAGATGTTTATACGTTAACAAATATACATGTACGTAATCAAATATGGAGTGGCTGGCCACCCAATATAGATGATAATACGATGCTTGCACTGTCTGGAATAAATTATCCAGAGCATGAGTTGACAGTTCGTCGAGGTACACAGCAAAGTCATAACCGAGAAAAGAAAAGCATGCCAGTAGTTCAAATAGACAGCGATGAAGAAGAATTTGAAGATGCTTCTGAAAGTTTTGCAGTCGATGATGAATATTTTGACGATAACGAGGGTGCAAGCGCAAAAAGAACAGATCCGTTAAGTAAGTTTTTTTTTCGGTATTTTTGAAATTTCGGTGATTTTTTTTTAATTGTATAGTTCCGGAAGAAGTAGAAGATGAAATAGTAGGCAGCATAACATTTTGCGAACAATTTACCGCTAGATACGGGCCAGTTCATCCAGCTTTTTATCAAGGAACGTTAGATGACGCTATCAAAGAAGCCTGCTCAAAACCTGCCAAAGATGTAATTATTTAATAATATTTTTGTAAAAATAAAGTTCAATTTCTTTTTTTTATTTCTAGCGAAAAATATTAGCTATCTATCTCCACCACGATGCTAGTGTTCTAACGAACGTTTTCTGTACTCAACTCTTAGGTTTCGAAAGCGTGATGCAAATGTTCGAAAATAACTTTGTTCTTTGGGGTTGGGATATCACTTTTGAAAGTAATAGACGCAGGTATGATTCAGAATTATTTTTTAAAGAACCGCACAATTAATTATTAAAAAAATATAATTTTAGGTTACAACAATCGGTTACGACTACTTTGGGCGCAACGGCGGCGATGAGCTTAAGAAATATTTCAGTGGACAGATTACCAGTTATCATTCTTATTACGAAGATAAGATCGACTATTGAAATTTTTAGTATAGTGTATGGTAAGTTTTTAAAAGTACCTATACTCTGTCCATCCAAGCAACGGAGTGTTCCAAAACAGTATCATGCATAGTGCACGTGATCTCTCCAACTCTGTATGGACAATGAATTCCGCCGGCCGATTGCAGTTAAATCCGATTGGCCAGCGCATGGAGGCATATTTATTTTAGCCAATAGATGCAAAGGCGCATGGTGATCACGCATCTATCGTTGTTTGGGTCGCTCTGTTTATTCGATGGATACAGTATAGTTCAATAATTATATCATTATGTACCTACAAAAATTATTTTTTTTAATCAAAAAATATTGATTGGATTATTGCTGAAGTAATCTTGGCGGCTTCCACAAACACTTAGCTTTGATTTTCTATCCATAATTTTCTTGTTGGTGTGTTCTAACCTAACCATAGGTAAATCATATTAATTGTTATTTCTATTTTCCCCATGTGCATTTTAATAACTATTTACGATGCCTCTTAGATTATCTTTTGTTCAATTAACAATGTACTCATCTCATTGATGAAATTCTTCTGAGTATTTCAAATCATACATGATGACTATTTTCCACCACAAAAAAAAATTGTAGATTTCCATTAGAATGAAATTTTTATTTTGTTTCAATTATATATAGGTAACGTAGGTGTAAATGAACTGCTATCAAGTCTAATTGAATGCGTAGAAGTATTTTCAGAACATCAACGAGTAGAAATAAAGGAAGAAGAGGAGAGAGCTGAAAGGGAACTTGTTAAATTCGAACAAGATATGGCGTATCGCGAAAGTTTAGAAGCGGACAGGTGAGAGAGTGCACTTGGGAAAAATTTTCATAATCAGTTTGTTCTCTCTTCCTTCAATTTCATTTTTTTAGAGCTAAAGAAGAGGCGAAACGTCTACACGAACGACAAGAGACCGAGACTAGAAAACGACTAGAAAGTGAAAAAGCTCTAACCGAAGCGAAAAAAGAAGCCTATAGGAAACAAGTGGAAGCGAGTTTACCTCCAGAACCTGCCCTAGGTCAAGGTGACAGTATTACAAAAATTAGATTTAGGCTGCCCAAAGGTGATCATCTGGAAAGGAGGTTTCAAACAAATACGCCTTTAAAAGTATGTCAATATCAAAAATTGGTTTACGAATGATTGTTTTCTTTTCTTTTCTCAGGTACTGTTAGATTATTTGATAGTAAAAGGTTATCCTACTGAAGAATACAAAGTTATATCAAGCTGGCCAAGGAGAGATGTAAGTGTATTGTTCAACTAACTTTGTATACCACCACTTGACCACTCGTATTTTGTGCACTGTTTTATTTTTCAATTTTCAGTTGACTTCTTTAGATAAAGGACAAACACTCAAGGAACTGAATCTGTGTCCTCAAGAGACTGTGATATTAGAAGAACGATAATTAGATTTTTCCATCACATTCCCCCCCAACCCCCTCGAACCCTAAAAATACGAAGAGAGAAAGAAGGTTAGGTTTTTTTATACCCGGCATTTAAACATTGTAAAGTTATTTAATATATTTTTAATTTCACGTAATGTTAATTAATTTAAATGTATGCAGTCCAATGAATATACGTTATATAAAAGGGATTGAGTATTGTTTTTATCAATTATTATAAAAATGGTGTTTTAACTCCAAGCTTAGTAAACATCAATTTCCTATACGAATATGCTTCCATTATTTATCGATCGGAACACTTGAAATAAATTTTCAACTCTACAAACTTTTGACAAAGCGTGTGCAAACGGTTTGCAGTGTTCCCATCATTTGTCGGTTTTTCCTCCGACATCAATGTATTTGCAGGTTTGGACGGATTTATACAAAACGGCGTACCGAAACCGAAGTTTGTTAGAGAACCTCAGTCCTCAGTGAAGTGAATTTGTTAGTTTTCTCCATTTTGAGTGTTTTTATGTTATTTTTACAATGGAATGGACAGAAGAAAAATGCATGGAACTTATGAGTTCCATGCATTTACATGTGCATATAAACATCCCTGGAATGTTCAAAAGGGGGAATAAGGTACATACCATGCATGTCTTTTGAATATCCACAATGATAATTAGCTACATCCCAGGTAAATTCATAGAAAGTATGTCCACAAGATGTACCTGGTATGTCAAAATGCTATCTGGGTATTAACGTTTATCAACAAAAGGATTTGTTGTCGAAAGCCAAACATCCGCATCATTATAATAAAATTAAAAAGCAAGACGCCCGGGTAGAAATTTCCCAAATTTTAAATATTATTGATGTTTGATGTAGAAGAAAATTTAAAAAAATTGCATCCTTATGCTACACTCTTTTTTCCATCTTGAACTACTAAAAAACAATTATGGGAACGCTCCGTTTGTGCTGTTCGGTTCGTCGAAATCAATAAGGCCGTTCGCCGTTCAGTTCGTTGTTCTTCAGGTCTGTAAAAATATTTTGTAGTACAAAGTAGAAGAGGAAAAACTTAAAATAAAACAAAATATAGACTATATTTTACTAATATATAATAATGGAAGCATAATACTTTAACTAAATTAAACAATAATTTCATTATATAATATATTATATTCGAACATTCTGGGAGGTTGTTGATAAGAAAGGAAACTAAAAATCTGCTTCTAAAGCAGCAAAATCTATTATCACAATACTTAAATTTTAGGTAAAAAAATGACGTAATTTTATTAGTAGGTACTAAGCTTAAAACAAAAATTGCAGAAAACCAAGATCATCATCATCTAAACAACATTTCCGTCTAGCCTATTTTCAACAGTTAAACCAGTCGAATGAAACATTTTTTTCCCAAGAAATTATTTAATAAAGATCACAGAGAAGATGATAAACTAACTCGATTCGATCACAATCAAAAAGAAATATGGTTGCAACAAATTTTCGGTCGCCCCTCGTATTACTAAAAATCAAAATTTAAGCAAGATAAAATTGATAAAGATTTACTTTGTTGAATGTATGGCTATAGTACCGAGTGTCTCAAGTAAGAGTCTAGTAAAACTCCCAAAAAATTCAATCAAATCATTTTAAATTATCAGTTTCAAGCTCTCTTATTCAAGACACCCGGTATGTCGGTAATAATTTAATTCTTCTGAAATTTTAGTTTTGTACAAATTATTTTCTACATACACGTATGAAAATCTATTTTAGAATGTTTTTTTAATAATTATTTTGTACATTTTGTACAGTTTTTATTTTCAAAAAAGTTTCCTTTATTTATATTTCTAAAACGCCCTACTAAATCGGCATACGGTACAGACTTTCCTAGGAAAAGTAGAGCCAATAATATCTTACTTAGCTACAGAGAGAAATGCTATTACATAATATTAGATTGCCTACGAACCGTTTGAAAATAAAAATATCATTGGAAAATGAGAAAATACAGACCCAGAATGATATGACCAAAAATATTTTTTAAAAATAAAGGAAATTACAAACTTAACAATATAAAAAACAAGCAAGCATAAATATCATAATTTGAACAACATTTTTGAAGGATCAAAGTAATTTTTTGCCAATAATTCTGATATGAATATGAGGGTTACATAAAATTGTATCTATAAATATTTACAGTTTGAATAACATTTAGTATTTTGATAACGCATATATTAATTATTATTTATATTGAGAAAATCAAATTTCTGGAAATCTCCAATAGGAATGTACATGCTGTTATTCTTCGCAAATATCCTCTAGTCAGGCAATCGCTTTTGCTTCCGGTAGAAAAGCTTCCCAGTACTTGACAAGCTATAGAATAAAAAAAAAATCAAATAACAAAATACTTTCCAAATGATAAGATAAAAATACTTACTTGAGCCTGATGTACCATGTGATTTTCCAGATATTTGATAAACATAGTTTTGAATTCCTGTATTCTGCTCTTTTCGAATCTTTCCATTTCTTTCTTTATCATTTGGGAAATTCTATCGAAATTTTCTTGGCCTCTTTCCACTTTTGCTTCCCACTAGAAAACCCAACATTTATTTTTTATTACTCCTTTGTCAATGTTATGACATATGAAGTTTGCTAATTAATAGACGATTTTTTCTTGGTTTACCACATATACTATGGTATACCTAGTATGGGTACTTGACGTTTTCGTCTTGCAAAACCGTACTAGAAGTATGGGTCCGTGCTCGTGTCGGAGTGGAGTACACTTCGTTTAGTATCATTTCTTCTCCTTTCTTTATTCAATTTCTCTAAACGCTGCAATTAATATTTATTTCTGTGGTTTTAAGCTGTATATAACAACAGAGACGACCCTCTGATAACCACAAAAAGATTTCAAACTCGTGTTTATTATTCGGCAACAAGTGAAGCGTAAAGGTTCTATTTTTTACAAAGGGAATCTAACTAAAATTTGTTTTAGTTGAATATTTGCAACAATACATGCGAAATTTGATAGTAGCTAATTGTCTGGTAGAGTACTGCGTCATGGGCTGGTGTATTCTGTGGTACAATCGAGGTACCCTATAACGATACCAAAGTATGCCTGGTACATGCAGAAAAAATCATCTATTGTAGACATTAGACATCTTCATTATGACAGATGACGTTTATTACTTATTACATCCTAATGTATTTTATAATAACTTCTAATACATGAACAAATTAATCACTACCTCGACTAATTCAGCATCAACTTGATCCATTTTCTCATTTCTTCCTGCAATTTTCAACTTCGCCTTATTTTCTCTCTTTTTTGCCAACATTTGCTGTGCGTGTTGCCAATGTTGAAATAATTTGGTTCTTTCGTGAAATGCATCTCTCACCGCACCCAATAGACCTAAATAGTCTTTCAATAGTTCGCAAAATATAAAGAAATCTGTATTAGCTTGGTCTATGTGAAGAGCTTCTACCTAGATATACAAAAGGAAACTTAAAATTCAGTCGAATTTTACAAAAAAAATAATAAAATATCTTACTTTTTCCTCTGTTTCGGCTAATTGAGACAGAGCCCTGGAAAGAGTATTGTGATCTTCGCAAGCACTTAACATAGCAGCAGATCTGGACACACCATTAGTTAAACTAGCCAATTCCTTTCTATATGAAACCATTGCTTCAACACTGGCATGAAGCTTCCTTAGCTGTGCCTCCAAGCCTTCTATGTGATTTAATTTCTCTTCAAACCACTGTAAAAAAATATTTATATATAATGTCATGGTGTCGACCAGACACTCAATATTTTAAAGAAACTAATTTTAATGTTGGATGTTATATATTGGTTATATACAGTCAGGTCAGAAAAGTACTTACTGGATCAGCCTCATCCATTTTGTAGGTAATTTTATTTACTGTTTCTCCTACTTTATTAAAAAGCCTCATTACACCTGCACTACTTAGAGCTGAAGTACTTGTTGCTTTTGGTAACTCAATATCTACAAAAAAACAATAAATCAAACACATAATAATTTTAATTCAACAAATATTTACCTGATTCTAGGAATTCTCTAAAATCTGGATCCAATACTAATACTGGATGTTGAGCTGTTCTCTTTAAATATCGCTCTAACGAAGCTCTCCTCCTTTCCACAAAATCATTACCGTTTGTAGTAGGACTATCTTGACTGGACATTTTTATTTTAGTCATACCTAAAATGTAGCAATAGCTTAATGTTTAGTTAATGTAAAAAAGCTGTAAAAACTAACCTATGACACTTTTCTCGGGAGCGGGTGGAATAATCCTACCAACTTTCAAATATTTATCAATAAGTTTATCATGCAAACCCAGAAAATCACTAAATCTTCTTGAAACCACAAATTCTTTCTTTCTGAACATAGGCATATTTGTTCTTGTTGTTACTCTATATGCCATGTAAGCTCCCATACCTTCTCCTATTTTTTGTGGTTCAGTAATGTTTATTTCTAGAAATTCATCTTCTTTTTCCAATTCCTCTTGGGGAGTTACCTACATTTTTAAAATACACAAGGAGTAGTGATTAATCTGATAATATATTATTAAGGTGACATATTCATGCCCTTGTTCAATGTTATCATAAGTGAGTGTTGTACAAATTTTAAGGTAGATTAAACACTATAATGTCTCCATGAAGTTGTAGAAGTAATACAAATTATTTGAATAGGTAGATATGGGAAAATTTTATATGCATAAGTAGATATAAAATGAAGGACAAATTTAAATACGTTACTTACCTGTCCCGTACTTGGAGACATATTGGAATGATTATTAATGGGAATATTTTCAAGCTCTTCCTTAATTTCAAGAACGTCTAATCTAGCTGGAACAGACTCAGATTCTGGTAATAACACTGGATCCTATAAAGACAATATATTATTTTGAGAATTACTAGTTAAAAAAAATTTACTTGATGGGCTGAAACAAAAAGATCGTCTTCGGTTTCGGTACCATTGCCGAGTATATCGATATTTTCAAATAAAGGGGGAGGTTCTACTGGATTCGCCATTATTTATTAAAAAAATGATTAATCAACGAGTTTTAACACTAATCAACCAGTTATTATATGTGTAGTTAGCACTAATATAAAATGTATTTTAATATTTATCTCCAAGCCCAAACTATATTAATACACCTACTCAATTTTTGACAGATGGGAGGAACAGAGGGAAACTGACTGTCAATGTCAATTAAAAAACCACAGACATTCTATAGTAGCAGTAGAGTATAGGGACGGAAATTTTTTAAAGAATCGATTCCGATTTTATTTTTCGATTCTAAGAATTTCCACATTGGTGATACTGGACATTAGATTCGTTGTTTACTTTTTTAAAATAAATCCACACGGCGCTAGGCACCATTTTAATAAATATATTCACAAGAAATATTATTTAGTATAAATAAATATCAAACAATAAATAAATTTATATTTTTATGACTTTTTATCGCAAGGTTTGTTTTGATCGTATGTATTTAGAACTTGAAACTAGTCACTCAACTGTAAAATCGAATGTCAAGAATCGATATTTGATCGACTTCGGAAATTGAAGGTCGATTCCCAAAAATCGATTATTTTACGAAAAGACCAAAAAACGCGTTTTCCTTTAAATAATTCTGTGGTTGCCATAAAAGTAAAAAACGTCAACTTCAAAAAAAAAAGATTAAAAAAACGTCAACTTAAAATAAAAAAGAATAAGACATTTTTTAATAATTTTCTTAGTTTGATAAAGAATCCTACTAGTAGAAATGGATGACCCTGATTTAGAAACTATTAGAAAACAAAGATTAGCCCAGTTACAATCGCAATATGTAAATTGAAAAAAAAAGGTAATATTCAATAATTGTAAATATCTATTTTCAGGGTGATGGAGACCCCAATAACCAGAAAGCTAAAGAGGAACAAATTAAAGCCCAAGAAGACATGAAAAATGGAATTTTAGCCCAAATCTTAGACCAATCTGCACGAGCTAGATGTAAGTAAGAAACAAGTTTTAAGCTAATGAACTTGATAACCTAAAATTTGTAGGTAGTTTTTTTTTCATTACAATTTGTATTAACTTGTATATTCTTTTCAGTAAATACACTAATGTTAGGAAAACCAGAAAAAGGCAAAATGGTAGAAAATATGTTAGTTCAAATGGCAAGAACCGGTCAAATTTCTTCTAAAATTGGAGAAAAGGATTTAATCGGATTGTTGGAAAACGTCAATAATCAAACGAAAAGCACTACCTCCGTCAAGTTTGATAGAAGAAGAGCTGCGTTGGATTCGGACGACGAAGATTTTTAATTTTTTTTATTTGTAACAATTTAAAGATAGTAATCATTACACACCACTCATTATTACATTTTATACAATAACATCTTAAAATAATATATTATGATTTAAAAGTAAAAATAAATACACTTATCTTACTAAATGACTAGATGTTTACAATTCATTCATTTTTAGGATGAGCTAAAATAAATATTTTAATATTAATCATTATTATAGTTATGTACTATTTTTATACATACTTACCCCACTCAGATTCTTCATCATCATCTTCTTCTTCATCTTCTAATATTTCCGCAAACCATATAGAATAAAAAATGAAACTTATGAACAATAATGGAATAGCAAACAACATTGATGTTAATATTGGATTTCCATGCCACATTTCAAGTGCAGCTGTTTTTGTCTCCGAAAATCCCCTGTAAAGACTAACAATGTAGCTACTTCCTCCTAAAGGCTAAAAATTAAAGAATATGATACAAAATCGCTTCAATATGGATTTTAAGACCTACCGGTAAAAGTCTATCGTTCACATTGTCTAGGAACATTTCCATATCTTTAATAGTCATTTCTAAGCATTCCGTATCTGGTATATAATATTCGTAACTTGTACAATTGAATACCATGAGATAAGGTAATTGCAGTTTTTCCCATACTATACTATTCGCTAAATCAGGACTTGCGCTCCAACCGAATATGAAATTCTTATATTTAATTTTCTTCAGCATCGCCAATTTTTCAACCATACTTTTAACACCTACGACATTCGGGTTTTCACTCATATTTTTATCGTCTGTAACAACGAGCAAAATAAATTTATTCAATTGCATTAAATCTGGTAAATTTCCGTATGTTACTTTTTGAAATGTGTTGAATCGTTCTTCGTTTATCCATTTACTTAGAGAATCATTTAATTTGGTAAAATCAGTACCCTGAGTCTGGTCAGCTACAAGTAATACAAATTATTAGCACCAAATCAATAAAAAAAAATAAGTACAGTTCACATTATTATTATTACTGGTATGTTATAATACTTTTCTATTTACTTTTGCTAGAGCTACAATTTCGTAGGAAATGACAAAAAAAATACAATTATGAATTACCTATATAGAAATATGCTCTATTTTCTTTATAAACAAAAACGGTTGGTACTGTAGTAATAGTTTCTGCCTCTTTGGCCACATGTTCACTAGTAGCATAATAATGAGCATATGGTTGCAGTTTCTTGGAAACGTTAAAAAATATATCCCATAAATCACCTTTTGGATCACCCACATACACAAAACATATACTATTCAAGCTTTTAATATGAAATAGCTCTATTGACGAACTTAACTTCTTAATAGGAGGTTCTGAAACTCTAGTGGCAAATTGAATAATGTCATCTTTATTGCGTTCACCATAAAATGTATAATCACTGTTTGGTGTAATTCTGAAATACATGAAAATATACAAACCTCAAAGATTAACGCAAAAATGAGATATGGTTTTAATACTGTGTATAGTTTCTACAGAAGCAAAATATTTAAATTATAATCGCTACATACAATTTGATTGTTGGATATCCGCGAATTCCAAACTCTGTTGCAATATTACTATGACGTGTACAATCTATGCGCCCAACTTCAATATTTGTTTTGGACAATGTATCAGCCACTTCAGCCCATAAAGGCTCTAATCGCTGGCAATGTCCACACCAAGGAGCATAAAATTTAATTAGCCAGAATCCACCTTCTTTTCTTAATTCAGAAAAATTATCACCCAATTCCAGAATTGAGGAACAACTGTGTTTTGGATAGAAACCTTCAATTAAAATTACGTTCTTAATTCAATATAAAATTACGTTGATAATATGTATTCAATAATATTTTTTTACTCACTTAATACGAGTATACTGAATGTAAGTAAATCCATTTAAAAAGTTATTTTATTTTATTGTTATTTGATGGAGTTTTATTTAAATCGATTAACATAACATAAACAACCTCTACTGGGCCAATATGTTTGTTTGTAAATTTTTGACAGGTGCCAGCTGGTGAATAAATTATGGATGGAAAGATTTTTTAAAGAATCGATTCCGATTTTATTTTTATATTTTTCGATTCTAAGAATCAACTAATCGAGTGCATGCATTGATTCTTTCGATCTTAATTAAAACATCAATAAATTTTATAGTTAATAAATTTATTTATTTAATCGAAATACCATGAACGAATAATTCAAATTTATTAAATAAATCACAAAAATAGTTAAGAATAATTATATTTTTTATTTATGAATAACGTACCAAGCATATTACATTTAATTTTAAAATTTTTTTAAATAATTTATGTTTTTGGAGCAGTGAATTCCATGATGTGTGCTTCTTGAGATGTTCAATTAAACTGGTCGCACTTTTATTATATTTCAGCTTCTTTCCACATTGGTGACACTGGACATTAGATCCGTTTTTTTAAATATTTGTATGACTTTTTATCGCAAGTTTTATTGTGATCGTATGTAAAACTTGAAACTAGTCACTTAACCGTTAAATCGAATGTCAAGAATCGATTCTTGATCGACTTCGGAAATTAAAGGTCGATTCCCCAAAATCGATTATTTTAAGAGGAAACTCGATTCTCGAGTAGAATCGGAATCGAGTATAAGCAGTTTGTTTTTTCACCGCGGCGTCGCTACTGCAACTCCTGGAATATAATCAAAGAATACAGGAATACACCACACTTAGTTGGTGTATTCTGTGCTATGATTAGAAGTTGTCAACCTGGCAAAAAGTTAAATTGTGTTTAGGTTAATTTGTTTATATTAATGAATAAAACTTTAGATATTATTTACGAAATGAATGATGAATTTGAGTGGAATGTTGTTCACGAGGGGCAGTTATTAGATGCAATGGTGGGACATAAACCTGTTGGTTAGTTGTACTTTTCAAAAATACACTTTATGTGGTTACTTATCTTAATTCCAATGTTTTAGGTGTAAATAAATATTTTCAAATGGCCTTTATATGTGATAAATTTGTAGATCATGTCCATAAAGACATTGATTCTAAAAAGATATGGACTCATTTAGAAACCATGTACAACCTCGAAGCATTGGATGAATGTGAATCTATACCTTTTCCAAACATAGAAACAGAATTTAATTTGCCGGAATCTGAGTACGGGAATCTCATAATAAAAAAAGATGAAGAATGTAAATCACAATCAATCAATGACATTGCATCAAAACAAGTAAGTGACAAAAATTAAGTAAGAAATCATTTCAAAAACGGGGTCTATATTGTTTTCACATCATTGAATTCTGAATATACTAATTTCAGGCAAAGGAAATAAAGAAGGAAGAAAAGACTCCTGCGAAAAACCAAAAAGAACGAAGGGATAGTAAAGAAGGAAAAGATAATAATAAGACGCCCATTGCAAAAAAGGAAATTAAAAAAGAACCAGAAAAAGCAAAATCAATTGTTAAAGGCAGAAGTTCTACATCATCTAATAATGAAAGTAAGAGTGGCAAAACAAAGTCTGAAGATGTTCTTAAACCTAAGAGACCGACCAGAGGGAGTTTAAAATCCAATGATGACTCAGGATCTAGTGGAAAATCTAGTCCCGTTACTGTTACTCCTACTACAGCTAAAAGAATAAGACGTATTTAAATGTGTCTCTTCTAATATATCAAATTACATTTTATATAGTTGGACATTTTTAGAATATTACCTTAGATACCTAGTTGAAAACCAAAGACAGGGTATATAAATAATAAACATATATTCAGATGATATTTGGAATATGAACAAAATGATCAAATCGCTCTCTGAAATCAAAATTAGTTGTTAATGAATTTTTTGCCATAAGTTTATTATAACTAAAGTAATTAAAGTGAGTAAGTAATGCAATAATGCATTTGTAAAAAAATTAAATTTCCACATTTGGAACTCGGTAATGATATTTTAAGACTTTTAACAACAAAGTGTATATTAAAAAATTTAAGTATATAGTGTTCTTATATTTGGAATCTTTTATTTTTATAACTTCTAGCATATGCATAGGTACAGTGGAAACGTTGAATCTTTACGGTCACATGTCTTAATACACATTATTTTTATTGGCTACCTTCTTTTAACAATAAAAAACACTACACAAAAATTTTTTACAATTGCTTTTTTCCTAATAAACTATACAACGGACTATAAGGTATAGGTCCTTTGTCATTATTCAAAGTATTATTACGTTTAACTATTTCTAACTTGGATACTTATTATTATGTCCCCTGTACATCATTCAAATTCTTCCTCAAGGGTTACAGGCAAATGTTACACACTTCTCGCCCAGGAGTCGACCAGGGCATTCAGTATACACAAGACAAGTGGACCTCGGATTGATTGGGTAAAAATTAACATAAGGAAAAGCACAAAGGTTACAATAATAATACTACCTATATACAAATTTTTGCTTCACTAACAAAGGCTAATAGATCGAAAATACACCTTTTGTGCAAGGATAATAAATGCATTAAATGCGGCTGTCCGTCCAAATTACTCAGAAATGTATAATAATTGCAGGACAAAAAACCAAATTTAGTTTCTGGCTGCAAAAAAAACCTAACATTCTATTGTTAGATACATTTTTTAACGATTTTACACCATTGAATATTTACACTTATAGATAGCTTTTACTATTTTTATAAATCAAAATTCCAAAAAGCCATAACATTTATCAAATATATGCATTTTTCGTGTTTGTTCTATATTAGGATAGCTATGCAATAATAATTGACTCATCAGTTTTTATACAATAATGTTTATATAATAAAAATTGTCTACTACAAACAAGATAACCTGTAGGTACTTGTGAAGAATGTGAAACTTTATGATAAAAACTGACATTAATATTATTATAGTCTGTATACCTACTTTGTTGCTGGGTAATAAAATGTAAATTTGAATTAATAGGACCCATAAAACTTACAAGGTTGTATTGTAAACTTGCCCTAATAGTTTTTAAAAATTCCACATTTCAGTTATTTTATATCTACACACCCGGAAAAAGGGGAATTAGCTGAATTAAAGTAACGTGACAGGGGCGTTACTATAGAGGTAGTTTATTAAAATAATAATCGAAATATTGGAATAAAGATTGATTTTTATGAATTTTAGTCATCATTCCAAGTAATCTGGTGAACTATATCGATGTGTTGGATTCCTGAGAAATAATAAATATGACTCTACTGAGTGTTTTTTATCATGTTATCTTTCTTCTATTCCAATCACAAGTTCGTATAAAGCGAAGTATAATAAATTTCAACATAATTTTTTTTAATTAAATGGTTAAAAATTATGCTAAATTAAAGTCCATAAAGAAGATATAGTGGGAACATGACGAAAATCACATCAAGTCATATAATGAGGTCATTATATAATAACAATGGGTTTTAAAAGAAATGTATATTTCCAAAAATAGAAATGGAGTTTTTGTTACTCCATGAACTCATTATCTACCCTTGTTTACAGATTAGAGCACCCCTGAGAAATCGACCATTTTATTAGCCTTGTCATTGAAAATCTACACTATTATCACATACATTTAATAATACACAGTATAAATGCGAAAAATATCATCAATTCATTACAATGTTCATATTTCTTTTCAGTCGCTTTTTTTTTCAAATAAATCCACTAGGTATTCTAAATTATCAAACAGTTCCTGAGCTTTTGAAAAAAAAATTGTGATTGCAACTGTCCACTTTTCACCAAAAAAAAAATATCTCAAAAAGTATACTAGTCTAGTCTATAGACTCCGAAAATTTAATAATATACAGGGTGCTCTATATATTTAGAATAACAAAGCATGTCTGTGAAAATATTTTCTATAAATTCGCCATACTATTTTTATAACAATTGTGTGAGTAGTTTCCAATGTTTACGACTAGATGTACGGGGTGTCAATTTGAAAACGAACGGCATTTAATATTGCCTTAACTAATGATACAGTATCAAAATTTGGCGCGACACGTCAATTTACATATCAAGAGGGACAATTGTTGAGGCATTTGTTGACGTATTACTTTCAACCCCCAGGGCACCTACCCCTGATACTTTAAATGGCAACCCCTATTTCTTTTGCCATTTTTGAGTTCCTTATGTAATTCTTAGATAAATTTCATAATTTTTTTTAAATTGAAGTACTTGACCACATGAATGTGTGGAATGTATTTCAGTTTTAGGAATACTAGTAAAAATAAAAATAAAATTTCGAATTATTATTTATTTAAATCTCAGCCCAACCCTGTAAAGACCCATGAAATTTATTTCTTATTCGAATAAAACCACTGATAATACATTTAAAATTCCAGGGGTAGGTGCCCTGGGGGTTGAAAGTAATGCGACAACAAACGCCTCAACCCTCAACAGTTGTCCCCCTTGATATGTAAATTGACGTGTTTCGCCAAATTTTGATACTGTCATTAGTACAGACAATATTAAATGCCGTTCGTTTTCAAATTGTCACCCTGTATAGTGTATCAGTCAAGTCTTAGTTATCTCAACAGAAGCTTCATTTATAGGTAAACCATTTAATACAAAATTGGGCATTCAGAATTAGTAAAGGTGAAATAAAAATTTTGTACGATTTCAATAATATTTTTATCAAAAATATTGGTGACCATTTGGGACACGTTATATACAATTTTATACGATTTTATTTCATTATACCAATCCACTTACTATTACGATTTTATATTATATAACTTTCATGAATTTAGGTATTACTTAAAATATATTACGAAACGCTTATCAAAATATCAAGTTTAGAATGGCAGAAAAGTAATGCGAACATAAAAATCTACTACTTAATGCATTAAAATAAACGTGTTTGTTATGTCATAATTAATGTTATAAATATAGGTTTGTGAAAATGTTCTTCTCTCATAGGCGTACGAAAACATTTTTATACGATGAACTTTTTTCAAGCCGCACGTCGAAATATTCAAAGGGGGTTAATTTTCAACAATTTACATTTTTAAAATGGGTTTTAAAAGGGGTTTTTTATTTGTGTTTTCACCCTCCCCATGAGAGTGTATGTTACTTTTTATAGGTTTTGAAATCTTTGACTGTATATATCTCAATGACGAAAACGCACCCTTACTGTATTTTGTAAGTCGAACTCGGAATATACGATTAAACCCTATTAGAAACGCGACACCGAATGCGGAGCGTTTTTAGATTGACAATTTGACAGTGAAACTATATCAATAATTATCGAGTGAAATTCAGCAGGCAGGCAGTGAAAACTTCTTTAGGCGCTTGAGCACTTTTTTTGGTTGAAGAAAAAACATGGATTTTTCGTCATTGTCGCGCTTTTATGCAACATACAATACTTTTGGTTATGCAACACAATTAACAACAATGTATACCTACTGTGTATAAATGTGTACTTTTTTTGTAAAAAAATTCCATTTATACGATGGGCTTACTATAAAATTTTTAAAAGGGATTCATTTATTGGTGTTTTCACTTCTGTCGGCAGTCCCATGACTGGGCTCTACGTTTTTTTATTTAAATTGAAGAGTTTCGGCATTTATAGACCATTGCATTTATCTGTATATGCCTAATTTTCTCGCTTTTATCAATATTATTATTGTTGTTGGTTGGACATTCTGTATATTTAACAAAGCCAAAAAAGTTAGATATTGCATCACTGGCATTAATAAGACATCTTTCTGCTGGCAATTGATAAAAAATGCCGACGTAACCTTTCTTAGTTCGTATAATGAAAAGTGAAAGTAGATCACACATCATCAAGAGCTTGCTTCTCTCGTCTTTTTAATCTCGAGAAATACTTACCACACGTTAATAATGTTAGTCTTTTTATCGTCTACTTGGGAGAAACAAGTATTTTTAAATATGTACAAATATACAGGATCGTTTATACTTTTTTATTGTTTGATATTGGGGGTAAATTCGTTCCCAGACGGTGCTCCAGTTGATGCTTGCGTGAAAGAAAGAGTTAATCAACCGTATCATGGCCAAGCTAGGTCTCAATCACCAGAAACTAGCCCTTTTCAAATTTTACAATCAACAGCAGATTATGGTTCTGGGACACGAATAACAGGTAAGAAACACCATACTTTAAATTGATATATTATTTGACCGGTTTCATAAATTACAAGCTTTAGCATCATCAGGAGCATATATACATTATAAAAACTGATATAAATAAGCAAGCAAAATTAAGATACCATACATGGATTTATAAGAGACAAGTAGCTGGTACTTGTAACTAATATTGATGCAATGTATAAGATCAAGAAATGAAGATAACAAAAAGGAAAAATACAAAAGCAAATTGGCCCAAAATACCTAACATATAGTGGAAAATTACTTGCATAATACTATTGTACCGGGTGTCTCAATAGATATATAACAAGAGAAACGGCTGGGAATTATTTTTAGTTCTCTAATTTGACCGCAAAGGAGACGTGTATTGAACAATACCGTACAATACTTAGTGTCCTTTGAGCATTTAGTAAACCATAGTTTATTTAACGGTAACCAGATGGCGTGGTCTGCACAGAGTTAACAAGTTTTTGCATTTTTACAAAATGTTTTTAGTAACAATCCAAGGCGTTAGCAACTTTAAGGGATTCCTTATACAAGGTAGAGATGTTGCAACAAATGAATGGATAGGAAAATGGGTAGAAACTCCGAATACAAAAATTCACCCAGAATGCAGCGCTATCACTCATGCCGACCCGAAACCAAAACAGTCGGCCACTTTAATCTGGCAAGCCCCGCGCAACACTAGAGGTGGACAAGTTTATTTCACGTAAGTATATATATATATACATTTTTTTTATATGGAGGAGAAAATTTGTCCAAAATCAATTGCAGATTCGGCATATTATGTAGATCAAATGTTTTGAACATTAAATATTCTACTATATTGTTTAAGGATTAAGGGGGTGTGTGTAGTAATTCCACGAGTGTAGAATTTAATTTAAAAAAAAATTAGAGACCTCTACTAAATTTAATTTTTTTTCTTTTAGAGGAACAATACTAAAAGGATATTCAGAATTTTGGTCGAATTTGGTATCGCAAGAAGCAGCATAAAATATAATTTAATTTTAATAATATAGAATAACATTTTGTACATTTTAATAAATACTAGGTAGGTATATAATTATCGATCGATTACTGAGAAATTTTTCCTACAGCCTAAGCCGGGGCGAGGAGGATCGCTAGTTTAAAATGAAAACTTTTTTTCCCACTTGTTTTACACCGTTTTGATAAAAGTAGCTGTGAATTAAATGTTGTTGTATAGAAAAAGGACAAAAAAAAAACACTAGACACAATCATGTAAAATTTTAATTTATTTTTTATATTTATAAATTATAATACAAACAAAATGTATAAGCTTATGTTTAAGCAATAATTTAAGGGATAAATGAGGCACATTTAAAACAAAAAAATACAGCTTTTATGGTAAGTATACAAGTTCCCTCCCAAGTTTCCTAAACTACAAATTACACAACATAAATGATAGGGAGGGGAAAATAAATTTGAGGGTTTTTATCAACAGTCATACTTTTATTTAAATAAATAGAAGTGCCATGTACACGCATAGAAATATTTCCTAATTTTCAAGTTCGAACTTAATATGTTCCAAGTCATAACGAAATTTTTCAATTCTTCCACTTTATTAACATTACATACTCGTAAGTTAGAAATATTGTTCGGGTATATGTACATAACTTTAATAATATATAAATTAACATAATATTTTAATTAAAAATTACATGACAAATTATTATTTTTTATATATATACGAAATATATACAAAGTGATCGATAAATGTACCTAAAATACAAATAAAAACATTTCGTTATGACTTTTTTTTGCATCAGGGTGTAATTTATTATTCGTAATGACTAAAAAGTATCCCGTTTAAAACAAAATTTCCAAAATGTATGCATCAAATCTGATTAAATTTAAAGTTGTTTAAATATTAGTAACTTTTAATTGGTTTATAACAAAACACTTTCAAGCCATCATGTTAAATTACAAAAAAAATATATCACAAAATGAGAAGAAAACTACCGCACGAAATTCACGAGTTCATCTCCGAAGAATAAATTTATTAATAAATGTTGAAAAATATAAAAACAAATGTATTAATATATTTTAAATATTTACCCATGTAGGCTTCATTTTTTTTCGAATGGATGCCGTTTTCATCATCGAGTTTCATGTGAAAAACAAGTAGAATAAGGCTATTCCCCAAGACCCAAGCTAGATAATAGACGCTACAGTGGACCTTGAAAATCTTAGAATTATTAACTTGTACTTGGATGCATTCCTTGGGTACTACTTTATCATCCGAAAACAATATGGTATTCAAATCCAAGTGATACAAAGGGTTGATAATGAGGGTTAAAAATTGATAAAAGATTCCAATGTTTGTGGCATAAAAGTGCTGCCGATTTTAAAAACAGATTAAAAAGATACCATGCAGAAGAATGTTTGTTACCGTTTTCGGTGCTTTCTACGATTAAAGAAGCATTGGATGCAGAAACAATAAAGAGGTTTCTAAAGTAAAGAAGCGTCAAGTATATTTCTTCTTTGGATCCACTTTCTCCATATTTTCTTAGCTTTTCTGTCTTTCCTACATTTTTTTTAAATAATTTCACCAACAACAGAAGCAATAGCTGCAAGTAGCTCAGTGTCAGCCTTGTTTACGAAGTCTCGCTACTCGCTACAATAGTCACCTTTGTAAACATACACTTTCATAACGTCACTATCAAGGAAACTATCACGAGAGTATTTTCATGAGAGTACTACCATCGTGAAAATGAACCTTCATTCTACTTGTTTTTCACATGAAACTCGATGGTGAAAACGGCATCTATTCGAAATAATGAACACTACATGTGTCAAAGACTACCGATCTATAAGCATAATTTGGAAATGAGACAAAATCCATTGCATTTTAAAATCACAAGTAACAATTATATCCAAATACAGTAGAAAAGAGCAGTGTTAGTTTATCGATCTAGTAAGGATTTTGACCCATTATTGAAGGAAAGAAAAAAAGGAATACTTCATGACTTCGGATAGATACGGAAATATTGTTTTAGAAACTGAAAATTCCACACTGAATACTGTTTAAACTACCACTACGCCATCACTAACACTTTACACTATCTTACGCGCGTTTCGATAACCAAGTTACCGGTAGAAGGTAAACTTCAGTCTCTGATGAAGATCGAAACGAGCGTAAGATAGTGTTAAGTGTTATAAAGCTACCGGATAGTCATGAACGAGTTAGTATTGTTACTTTCAATATTTCTACAAAAATTACTTTCGGCATTGGATTTTTTTATAAAGTGGTACAAAACAATTAGATCCGCACGAGATTCATAAATAAATGAATAATTAACTTGAGAATAGTGTGGAATTTTTTTTTCATTTTTGGTTGTTTCATAAGTAATAATATTTTTAAAGGCATTTGATTAAGTTGGCATATTATTTATGCAATAATCAACCAAAATCCCAGTTCCGTATCTGCTGGAATGATAATTCGTAGTATTAATTTTACCCGGTAGTGTCATACGTTTAAATTAATCAATTTTTTTTTATTCCTTCGGAGATTCGTGTCGCCATATAAATTTGGTAATTGTTGTTGTTAACGAAGCACAATTTTTTTTGCTAGATATTTACATTGAAAAATCCTTACGAGTTTGCAATTAATTGTGTAGGTACATAATAATTGCTAAAAAAAGCGCTAGATATAATTTATTTCGATTATACAGGGTGCGGCAGATACATCGACGATTAGAAATATCTTGAGAACTGAAGGTTTCTGAATAGTGAAAATTGGTATGGAGCAGGTCAAACATCATGCAAGATTCATAATTTGCAATATACTGACATTGCAAGAGCTCTATGTCAAGCGGTCTTTACTCTATGTTATGGTGGTGTACGAGTTTTTTTTTGGGCAAAACGTCTGTTGGAGTGGACTTGTACGGTACTCGTACGTCGAAACTATTTATTTTACAAAAAAAAAGGTAAACCGATATTGGCAAAAAACTGTTCTTAGAAGCCAGATATCCAATATGGAGAAGCGAGTGACGAAGATACGAGGTGATAGAGTAGAGATTCGGAAAGAGCACCTCAAAATAAAATTGTATATTCCTAAAATCAAATAACATACAGGTTTTCTTATATGCATAGAAAAAAAAACGAAGTTATAGACATTTTTTGCAATATTTTCATTTTTCGAGATTCCAATCGACGGTTTATATGCCTCACCCTATATATTACGTATAGTGTTTAAGTCGATGATCAAAAACATAATTTACTTTTATATTTATTTCTTATACAAAAACGTGTTACATAGAAAAGTGACTTGTTTTTATTTCTAGGTTAGACCCTAGATACAATTTACAAGTGCGCTTAAAATTAAATAAAATATAGTCACTAAACAACAATTAAACAACAATAGAAGAGGAAAAAAAATCTCAATTACATACTCTGATAAAACGGATTCAAAAATATGTTAAAAAATTATTTTTGATTCCATAAGGCAAATTTTTTCTCGTTTGTGTATCTCTCTCCGGGGTCTAGCCTGGTATCGTATATTTATATTGTTTATTGTTATTTACAAAATAATCACGTTATCATTGTTTCTACATTGCTGTTGAAAACATAAAAAAGAGGAACATGCTCAAGAGAAAAATGCTTCTCAGCCAATATAAAATGCGTGAGTTTACGTTATTATTATTTTTTTTTATATAATATATATACATACATATCACATTCCTATCTCGCCCGTTTCTTTTATCTTAAAATCAACGCGCAGGAGGCAATCGAAAGCTTTTAAAGTGGATGAAATGCTCAATTATTGTCGTCCCCTTTAAATTATTCATTTTACCTGTCCTGTTGATTTTCGTTACGTTGCGTTACATCCGGTAAATCTACCGGAGAATTGTCATTATTTTGCGACTGCGAGGTGGTCGGCTGCGGTTGCTGCACTGGGGGTGGTGCTGGTTGTTGTTGTTCAGTTTGCGGTGATTCTTCGTGAGTGGAGGGGTGATCTTCGACTAGATCTTCCTCTTCCCTTTCATTTTCCGGCATCAGTTCTAGAGCCTTTTCCAATGTTTTGCGTGCGCTATTCGATCTGAAATGAATATTAATTGATATGGTTCTGATATTTATTTAAAATGTCATTGTGTTATTTCTTGTTAGAAAACGCCAGATTCGTTCAGTTCAAAAATGAGAAAAAAAAAACAGATTTGGAACACAATCCATTGCAGAAATTAAAAAGAGAATATATCTCCAAATGCGTGTGTCTTCAAAGCTTCCCCTGTTGGCGATAGTTTTCGCAGTTTCTCTTACCTTTCTAAGAAGTACCCGTTGGAGCTTTCGTTACTTTGTGCCGGAGGCGACCATGTATTGTAAGTATATTGGGTATTTGGAGGATATTTTCTATCTAATTCGTCTTGCAACCACGCAACGGCCGAACACCAGGAACGTCTGACGTCTGCTTGTCGCATCAATACGGTCTGTGCCGCAGGACAACGATTAAATAAGGCAACCATGCATTTTATACATTGATACGCTCGCTTTTGATAGTGATTCTTGGCACGGATGATGGTTTCTAAAAGACCTTCTCGTTCTTCTGGAACTCCTAAAAAAACGTGATCACAGATTACAAATATTTTAGTGGGAGACTATATCACAAATGTCGCTTACCTTTTATGGCGTTATGAATTCTATGGGTCTGCCAAGAATCTTCGATTAATAATATCGATAACAAAATTTCTATATGATGTCGAAGTTCTTGACAATAAGCGTAAGCGATTTGCCACAACAATTCCGTCAACACCGTTCTGGAAAAATGAGGATTTTCCCAAGAGCAGAACTGTAAGAATTTTATCGCGTCATCAGTCAAATTTGTATCTTCGATCACTTTCTTAATATATCTGGAACAAATGAATGAATTAACTATAGTGAATACACAAATAAATGAAATTTTATCGTACGCCCATGGTGAACGGACATTTTTACACTTAAACTAACCCCCATTAAAATTCGTATCGTACGCCAATGATATAGAAATAATTATAAATAAATTAATCCGTTTTTAAAATTTCATCGTTACTTATCCTAAAAGAGTCCAATACACGCACATAATTCATTCGAGGTGCAACAAGTCACATTAGCACCTATCAAAATAGCTTAATTCCACAAATATATTTCGAAATATTGGCGGTATTTTATGTTTCTATAATAAACTTACGTAGTTCTATTGAAAAGAATGTCCGCCGCTTGTGTAGACAATGGCATTATATAATCTTGAATCGTAGGATCTTTGTATGGATTTGGTAAAATGGGTCCACCATTACTACTCTGGCACTTACTGCTTACATCACAGCATCGTATTAAACAAGATACCAACTGATTAAGTTTGCCTAATTCGGTAAATTGATATTTAATCGCCGGACCAGGACCTTCGTCGATTGCCACCATCATAAAGGTTGCCGGTACGTTCATTCTGAGTAACTGAGTTTTTTCTTGAACACCTGTGAAATCATCAAGTTTTTAACATTACTTTTTGACACATTTCACATGGAAAAAGTGACAAAAACGCAATTTTTTCAAAAAGTTTTCGGATGCCATTCCCAATCGAATACCAGTATTTTTATAAAAAAAATCAGTAAATCACTTACCTTGGTTGGCGTACATATGAAACACTGTACAATAGTGAGGTAAATGCCTGCCGTGTTCGCTAACTTCTCTTTGTAAGAGACTCAACAACGCCCACAAGATATGGTCACTTAACGAACCGGTCGTGTCGTTATTATTAAATGCTATCGGAGGTGGTGAAGGTCCATCGTTAATGGAGAAATGAGCGAGCAATACGACGATCTTAATAAAAGCCGAACGGACTTCGTTGCTCGGACAACTTAATAGATATTCGCAAAAACGGCTCATGTGATTGAACAGCATGTTGTGTGCAAACCAAGATCTTATCACAGGTGAAGTTCGTAGGTGGAGACAGAGAACGTCGCACCTAAATCAAAAATAAAACAATTTTATTCAACGGTTGTAAAATTTTAAAGATCACTGTAAATAAACTAAGGTAGACGTCTTGTTATAATATAGTGAAAACAATCCAAAAGACGCAATACGGCAACATCGGATTAAATCGTAAGTATGTTTTTTACTATAAGTTTAAGATATTCTGTAAAAATGTAAAAGGGGGGAATGTGCGAAAAGGGAAAAAGTGGGAAGTGGGAAAAGGGGAAAAAGAGAAAGTGGTGAAAAGTGGAAAAAAGAGAAATTGGTGAAAAGTGGAAAAAATGCAAGGAAGGGGGAAACTAGAAAAAAGCGAGAAAATGAAGTGGAAAAGCAGGAAAAAAGAAAAATGTGGAAAAGGAGGGAGTGTAAAAACGGGGAATAGTGTAAAAAAATAGGGAGAAATGTAAGAAAAAGGGAGAAAAGTGGATTAACATTGGAAAAAGAGGGAAAAGTGGGAGCTCACATTTTAAATTCAAGAGTTGAATGAAATCTACATACCATTCCATGGCAGGTCCACGAAGATTCTTCTTTGTATGCCACCCAGTATGAAAAAGGAAATGACTGACTAGTTGAACACTGAGTAGATACTGTTGTTCTAATTGATCATTCGGAAGCGGTTGACTAAGTCTCGTATTGCCTTGAGCCGAACTCGTCGCCAATTTTCTTATAAACGCAAAATATTCCAAAGAAAATTGACTCCTATGATGTAGAAATTTGATATTTTGCTTTCTTATACTGTTTTCTATTGCTACCGGCATCTTCAAATGGGTTTCTTTTCTCGTGCCAGCTGAAATATACAATTTATGTAAATAAATGAGCATTGTACTAAAAAAAATCCATCGTACGCCTATGAGAGAATCTTTTTACAAATCAATTAACTGCTTATAATCCAAAAATCGCACGTACACGTACACGATACAATTTTATCGTTACCTATCAAAAAATCGCTAATACAGTCGAGGCGCAACACCTCACATCAGGTCGTTGGTGACGCGAATCCATAAAAAATCGATCAACGCGACTAAGGAAGTTCCAACTTCAAATTTTATTATAAAGGAAGTAATTAATTATTGACTATAAAAAAAAACTTACAAACTGTTAACTGGTTCATCATTTTCAAGGCGCTCTCTTCTTCGACGTCATGCCTCGTATAGAAAAGCATATAAGCGTTCCACCACCTTTTCTGTCTCCTATACGTCGTCCTTTTTAACATCGGATCGAAAACTTCTCCCATATAGTCACCGCCGAAGCATTGTACCTTAATTTCTTCATCTTCTCCCATTCTACATTCCGATACGTCACCGTCGTCGAATTTGTACCATCTAACTTCACCTGAGAGATCTCTACTTCTAATGTACGAATAGTAATGTCCACCTATAAATAAAATTATAATACTTGAATTTTATCATTGCTGATCCCAAAATGGCACATAATACAGTCGAGGCGCAACACGTCACAATATATGATGTTGGTGACGCGAGCGACCCCAAAGTTTTTCCCCTATACTTGAACAGGAAATCATTTTTATTTTTTTGTAACTTACCAGAAGCTTGTCCGGAATGAACGACAATACCAGACAGTCGATACTTTGTACAAATATCGCTAGTATTAGGATCTAAATCACAGTCTATAATTTCTCCTTCGATTTTCGCTAAACCAGAAACGGTATATGGTTCCATGTCCAATTCGCGCGGAAATTCGAAATAATCGTTAAATTTAATAGCACATACTCTTTCAAAATCGTATTCGAATCGTTTCAATTGGATACCTAATATCGGCGGAAGTTTTTTAACACAGAGTCGCTTAACAGTCACTACTTTTTTTGAACACTTTTCACAGTGATACGCATCAGCACCTTCTAATAATTCACCTAAAAAAAATAAACGAAAATAGACTATTATTTATAGGTACTTAAACTGAGTTTCAAATATGCATTAATTTGCAGATTTATATATTAGCAACGCGCCCCGGTTTCGCACAGGCAAAACTCAAAAAGAGAACAAATACCCATCCAAACATCAATTATAACCACTCGCTTAGAAATTCTGTTTAGCTAATAGCGAAGTCTTCGTCTGGCCACTCGCTTTCTCTACATTTTTCTTGTTTTTAGCATTTTTATACTCGTCGTAACTTCTAAACGTAAGGTCCGATTCAAATAATTTAAAGAGCAATTTAGCTTTCTAAATCAGTCGAGAAATCGAGTTTAACCAATACAAACGAAATAAGTGGTTATTTTTCAATAAAAATAATATATAAATATATTTACCTTTGACATACTGCTCCATCGAATCCGGTAAACTACTATGATTTCTTATATCTACACTAATTACACTAAAAGGTTCTTCTTTGGAATAACGATGAGGACATCCTTTACAAATCTTCTGATCTGAATAGGAGCCTCCAAGTATTTTAGACATAATCTGTTCATGTCCTAATGTTTTTAAAGCTTCATCTAAACTTTCAACGAGCGACATAAAAAATTCTACCGCATCTTGTTGTTCTCTCAAATTCACTGGCTCTCCTAAAAACCGTTTCTAGTCAATATTTTAACAAGAACTTTTGGACATCAAATTATTATTTACAACCAAAGCAAAATTTTTACTCCCTACAAAATCTTTACAGCTTTAGATTGAAATACGAGTGTTCGTTGAAATTGAGAGTCTTTAAATGTTGTTGGGTGTTTTTCAGTTCTATTGAACGTTATGGTGTGTTATATGCAATGGTACGTTCTTGGCCTTTTCTGTGTATAATTGAGTGTTCTTGCGTACAATTCTGTGAGATTGAATGATAACTTGTCTAATTGCATGATTTCTGTTATTTTAGGTATATTTGAGTGGTTTTGTGTGTTATCGAGTGTTTTTTTTGTGTTTTTTTGGTGAAATTGAGGAAACTTAATCACATTAGAACGTGGAGTAGAACTACCGAGGAAACCACGTTAAGAAAAAAGTACAATACCTCAAGGGAGGTACATATGTTGAATACTTCTTACACTTTTAGAATCGTTATATCTCAGAAATGGTAATTCGTAGGAAAAAACATTTTTTGTAGATAAATGGATCTGATCTATTTTTAAAATAACATTTACCATTTATGAGAAAAATGCAAAAGAATAACCATATTTTCGACCTTTGACCTCGAAATATTACAATTGAAACGACTATTTTAGATTTTAAATTAATTATCAACCGTTTAATTAGTAAATCGCATACCTTGAAGTTTAAAATGTCTCCATAATCCTCTAGGCACATAATATTGAAGACGCGAACAAGCCAAATGACCGAAAATGGCTTGTACCTGCTTCAAAATTCCTACGTTATAATCCTTTCTATTATCGTCCAAACTATTTCTATCGTCCGTACAATCTACATCTAATTCGAGCCGTTCCTCGCCGGTAAAATCTTCGTTGGGATCGGTAGCCGCTCCTTCTGCCGCTAAAATACCTTCTTTGATGCTTTCCACCATGTACAACTGCTGTAGAACGGAATTCATGTAACAAGTAGCACCGGCATTTTTTAAACCTACGAATCCTTGGAAAGGACGAGGGCCCACGGCAGGTAAATAATCCCATTCCGTTATCGAAGTATCGGAATCTAAAACGAAACCATTATAAACCTTTTTGTTATTTGAATCTATATGTAATACTCATCATCACCATTATAAAACATTTCTGTCAACATATTGACAAGCTGTTTGTAATTTTGTACGCAATTCAAGCACAAGGCTATTAGAAGATCGAAAGCTGCAGCTTGGGTTTGTGGCGTATCGCATATGGAAATGGCTGGATCTTCTCCTAATTGACCGGTTTTATTTAATCTCAACATCAATTTACTGGCTGGGAATAAAAAGTCCTCTAGTAATTCCTTTATCAAACTACAGGATTCCGCACTGCCCAATTCGCATTTTTGCTCGGGAGAGATCAGAAGAAGTAGCTCTTTGGCGAGAAGGATGTGTCCTTCAATAAGTACTTCATGCTTATCGCGAGCTTTTCGCAACCAAGCTACCTATAAAAAAAAATTAAATTATCGATAAATAAAACAATATAGTATATTATATTACATTACGAGTGCGGAAAGTGACATTATTCACGAGTGTGAAATTAGTAGTTTACCTAACAAGTGCGGAAAGTGATACTTTTCCGCACGCAATTGCAGATGGCCGAACTCCGCTGACGCGTCGTTCGGCCATCTGCAATTGCGTGCGGAAAAGTCACTTTACGCACGTGTTAGGTACACTATTTTTTCTACTAGCGTATGGAAAAAAACCCAAAAGTTAACATAAAGAAAC
Organism: Lochmaea crataegi; assembly: GCA_947563755.1. Taxonomy (NCBI): domain Eukaryota; kingdom Metazoa; phylum Arthropoda; class Insecta; order Coleoptera; family Chrysomelidae; genus Lochmaea; species Lochmaea crataegi. Next base: position 247,079 of record OX387433.1, on the reverse strand, counting down.
ATTTATAAAAAAAGTCAGATGTTTATTATTATTTGACATTCATTTGATGAGGCTTATACCAGGGCCATTAAAAAATTATTGACACATACGTTTCTTTTTATTAAAAATTATATCAGAATTCTAATAAATTGCTTAATTTTTCAGTCATTTTGTAAACTACAACCAAATATATATTTTAAATATTCAAATGTCAGTATACTCCCCAAAAACTTAACAAATTCACATTTCCGCACTAAGTGAATAGTGTGGAAAATTGACTCTTTCAACACTAAAATGAGTGGCGGAAAAGTGGACTTTTCCACACGCTAGTAGAAAAAGTCACTTTCGCACTAGCGTGTGGAAAGTATTTCGCACGCTTGTTGATATAAGCCTCTTTCCGTGGGACTATACAGTGCGAAATACGTTACTTTCCAATGTGGTCGTAGAAAAATTACAAAAATGTTATCGTTACCCACAAAAATAGGGTCCAACAAACACATGTTACAGTCGAGGTGAAGCATGTCACATTGGCATATTGATGACGCGCACCAATAAGTTTTGCCCCTACCAAAAATGGCTAAAAGCGGTTAAATAAATTTTCCCACTTAACACTTACCTCGTTAGAAAGTAGAGTTTCCACACCGTTTATCGGACAACCAGTTAGATACGCGACGTTTACCAATCGACACAACAATTGAAAAAATTCGTGAGACGTACCAGCATTCTCCACCACTATCGTATTTATAAGCGAAAACAGTAAAGGCATAATAAGTTGCAAAGCCAATCTGCTACCAGCTCCACAAGAACAAATAATAATCAACTGTTCGGCAGTGGCTACTCTTATAGACGCATTCGGATTAACCAGTACCAAGTCCGTAACGAAATAAGGCCACCAATTATCTTGATAGAGATGCTGTAAACTGCTAGGATTAAGTACCACAGCAGTACTAAGTAATTCCAAAGCCTCTTTACAAAGCAGCACATCGTCATTGACTAGATCCGACGTATTTTTGTTGCAAGCTTCAGATAAAGTATGTAAATTTTCTAATGAGGCATTAACGGCGCCCAAATTGTTACTACTTGCCGCCCAAACGAGTCGCACCAACGCCAATGTGGTGGCAAGATCTGGCAATTCCCAATTCAACGCTTGACTGAAAAGAGCTTGAGCTTGACCAGTGTTGCCAGTTTCCGCTACCATTAGTTGGGCTAAGCCTTGGGCTAGTTTTATAGACACTTGACGAAGCAGCTAAAAAAATAAATATTTCATTAATAAACATAATCCATAGTCTAGACGGTCCCAAGAAAAACCACATGTAAACAAAGACCACGCGTTAAACTTACATGATCTGAGTGTCCGGGAACGTTTCTCAGTGCTTGCCTCAAAAAAGTTCCTGGAGTTGTAGTATTTTCGTTAAGCGGTTCATTTTCCGGAGGAGTATGATCTTCACTTAATCTTACCAATACGTGTGCCACTGAAGTTAGAATTAGCTTGCAAATTTTCAAGACAACCAAATAGGCAGAACGCCTGGTTACGTTATCTGCACTCGACATAAAGTTGTTTTTGGTCAGCATCTCCAAAAAGACGTGAGCTTCACCTGATATTAGAAAACTATACTGGAATTCGTAACATTTTTCAGATATCGCATCTAAGGCTGGCATTAACATCGAATAAAGTACTTCCAAATTATAAAGTACCTGAAAATAATGTGTTTATTCAGCTAAATGATACAAATTAAAAACTCCAACTAAATATTATAACATATACTATAATTGTATTTACCTCTGCCGGCGTAGCATTAAAAAACATGCTATCCATCGTGATGTTCTGTTCACCAGGAGTCGAAAACAATATTTTCAATTTTTCCATGGTCATGATGTCGCAAGGCATTAATTGAAGAAGAGAATGTCCCATATCTCTAAGCAATGAAAATGGTAAGGTGCTACCAACATTCATCAACTGACAAAAGAATTGTGCGTAAAAATGTTGCTGCGCCATCAAAACTCCGGGTAAAAGATTTTCCGCTTCGACGTTCGGTCCATCGTATGGGTGGTGAGGGGAAGAAGTCGAGCTATCAGAGCTACTATCTTGTGATGAAGCCATATTGGAATTTATTTGTACAACTTTAGCGGATATCAACTAAAAATATTATTATTGTTAATATAGTTATAAATTTATTGTTTTCTGAATATATATTATACAGGGTGTAATGTAAACTATAGCACCAGCATGGTCACTTGAATGTAATCCTATGGATTAGGCTGTGTATTTTGTATTTAGTTTTATTTGGCTGTAAGAATTGAATCAACAAATTTCAAATTACTCCTTTTATGAATAAATTTATTATTATTTCATCTGTCCGTATCTTACAAACTAACAATATTAGATACAAGTAATCGTAAGACAACTACCCTAAGCCAAATTTTTTGAGTAAAAACCACATAAAATATCAATTAGGTAAAATTTTTTAGGTCAAAATATTTATTTATTTCTTTATTACTCACCATTTTATCTCTTATAGGAATTTGCGACAACAATTTTCTATCTTCAGTAGGCTCCAACGGTTCACCATTAATAAACAACTCCAATTTGCAATGTATTCCAGGCTTTATCCTTCTCAAAATATATTTTCTTAACGACGCCAGAGTATCGTTAGAGTGCGTATACAATTCCAAATCTTCCACTTGCCTATTGGGACTGGAAAATCTCACGACAAGCGTCAAATGTTTACCATGACAAGCTCTGTGTAACGGCAGAATTTTCCTTTCACCCACAAAAGTGTTATCACATTCGCTGATATATTCGTGTAAAACTTTCATCACTCTGCATATTTTTATAGCTTCCGCTTTGATGCGATTTTGTAGTTGAGTAGAATCAAAATCTTTGTCGTTTGTTGTTTTTTGCAGAATCGTTAAGGTATCATGATGAGCACGTAATCTATCATAACATTCTGTTATATAATTTTCATGAAAAACCAATTGCGCCTGTGACAATCTAGTACCCAAATTAGTAGAAACTTCTTTCAACAATTCTATCGCTCTATTTGCTATATCGTTGGGACATAAAGTTACGACTTTCCACAAATAATCGAGTCCTATTAAATCGGGGTCTTCTGTTAGAAGAGACCTTCTTTTATACTTCACTTTGCCTTCTTTTATGTTGACAGCTTTAAAAAATCTTTCGAAACATTTAATTCCACTTTCGGTCAATAATACAGGATCTATTTGTAAGATGTTATGTTCAAAAAAATCTTTGTTAATTCCTGGATCTAAATCAGGTTCATCCCCCATTAATTTAGAGAACCATTTAAAGCAAGCTTCTCTGTCGCTTTGAAAAACTGCGTTTTCCGCTAAACACTGCCATATTTGTTTAGCTTGTTCGGCACACAACCACAACTGTCCGTCTTTAAGAAGAAATCTTAAAAAATTTAGTCTTTCTTGTACTTGTAAAGCATGAGAATATCTCCCATCTGGTATATAAGACTCACTGGTTAATTCTTGATTGGTTTTTTGTAATTCCCGCAACTTTTCCATGTAATTACACAAACTGTTTGTTACTAAAATCACTAGAGAGTGTTGATTTTGCAGCCTCTCGATTACCTCTTGTCTGTAATAAATATGATGAGTACGTTGGGTATGTCCTCCATTTGTATTTTGTTCATATAAAGTACAAATTTCACGGATTTGTTTTAAAGCGGGAAGAACCCACATTTCGCCGTTTTTAAGTTCTTCTACGCATTTATCCAGCCAAACCGTTTTTTGCGCATCTCGTTCTTGAGAACAGCTGTAATCTAATATTTTAACATGTGCCGCTAGTGCTTGATCCATTATTTCCGTTGGAACATCTTCTGCATGTGCTAAATTCCAAAATAAAGTTAACACTTTATGAGCCATTACACCATCCTTATCGTCTTCGGCTAATCTTCTTATTAACTCTAGTAATCTTTCTCTCTGTCTCTTTGAAGCCGATGTCCAATTATTCTGGAAACATTCGAATAGATGATCCAGCTGTTCTGCACTAAAATCCCATGCTAATTTCGCAAGCAAATCATGTACGTTTTTTACTATAGCTTCATGTTTTCCTACTTGTGCCGCCCATACAGCATCTAAATCGTGTAAACTCAAAGCTCTTTCTTTTATAACGAATCGAAGAATCTTTTCTAATTTTTCTACATACTGTGGCTGATGAAGGGAATCTCTTAACACTATTTCTAATACTTTATTATCATTTATCCACTTTGCCATACGTTCGGGTGTTAAATACTCTTCCTCCTCCATCCCATGATGTCTGTTTGGATAATACGTAACACTTGAAATTACTTTGTTTATTTCATTCAAAGCATTCATTTTACCGTTAAAACTAGATATTTGTAATTGTCTAAGTATCATCGTTAATCTGAAACCTTCTAATGTTCTAATCAGTTCTTCTTGATTGGGAACTCTGGATGCTAAATTTTTTGAAGCTTTAATAATAGCTGACACAATATCACTTTTTTGTTCGTTTTTAGCTTCTTTCTTAAGTTCCTCATCAGTTAGTTTGTCCAATATACCAGGTATCATTTCCAATATTGGCAGAATATATTTATTAATAGTATGAACTGTTAAAAACTCGAAGCATAATCCAAAAGGCCTTAACAAAGCGAACACTATAGATATACTTAAATTTTTTCCCGATTGAAAACGATCCAGGAGAATCTGAAACCCTCCCAATTCACCGAATTTGTTGATTAGATCTACCAGCCACCCTCTAGGGTTTCTTAAATCACTCGAAGGTCTAGCAAATAGTTCTTCTTCGGATAAATTTATATTTGGACCGGCAGTTTCACTCTGCCTTGAAGAATTAAAACTATGGAATTTATTATTCGGATTTAAAACCATAGCAAGCAGATCTAGAAGAGGAAACCAGTCTTGAGGTAATTTAGTAACGCATAATTCTACGAGCTTCAGACAATTTTGGTAGATACAAGCATGGATATTAGGTTTCCAGCTGGACACTGCATCGTCTGTTAATATTTTGGTAAATGATATCGTTAGTCCTTCTCTGAAGAATCTTTGACAAGGTTCCGACCTTGTATCGAGATTTTTTCGGGCTAAATCGATAGAGACCTTCAAGAGACATTCTAGTTCTTGATCGGCCAACACTGGAACTACCCAACGTAAATTCGATATTTTCTCATCTAACGAAGCTAGTTTGTCCTTGGGAAATTCCGGTTCGAAATTTTCATCTTGGATATCTTCGGCATTATTTTCAGATGGCCCAGGAGAGGGTCCCTATAAAAAAGTGCTTTTTTTACAAAAATTATTTTTAATAAACATGATCTCATTGCCAATAGATCAGAGTTCCTTTTATATGTATCACTCATTGTTTATCAAATAATTATTTAGAGAGAACAGTGACACATTTTGAGTTATAACACCATAAATGTTTATTTTTCAACAATAATTTTTTATGAGTGACCCATGTGGGTGTGTGGCATAAAAAAGAGCATCTAAAATCCAAATTTGATTTAATAATCAACTTGTAACATTGAGAGAACCCAGTTACTTTCTAATTTGGACGGAAAGACTCTTACTATCATTTTAGGTAATAAAAAAGCGAATAAACATTTTAAAATATGTTTCCTGATAAACTATACTTTTTGAGTTGCCACTGTTGTTTCGAATGAGCATATTATTATTATTATAGAAGTTTTTTTCAATAGGAGTATTTTATAATTCAAAACATTTATTTGCCAATCCAAGTAATGCAACAATTTACAATACTTGTTCTTAGTAATTGCTTTAACATGTAATCAGATAATTTTGATCTAGTCTAGATAAGTAAGCCCTGATAATATTATAAATCTTCATTGTGACTGAATGTAATTGCTTTATATATAGCTAAACATTGTCTTCAGTTGATGGAATCTTTCAATAGATTACAAATACACAGGATAACAAATTAGAGAAATATATATTTCTTTGATAAATTCATTAAAACCTCAAAAAAGTTTGAATAAAGTGAGCATAAATAAAAAGTTTCTTATTATCGCTTTAGTTGGTTTAAAAAAATGATCATATATTTGATATTCTAAATCTTAATATTCTTTATCAAGAAGATTGGCATGATTTCACGAACAATATCTTCCGAAGTTGTACTATATTCATTTTTTTGTATTTGTGTATATCGGTTGACAACAACTCCAACAATGAAGAACTTCTTTATTTTGATATTATGTCCCATTGAACATGATGCCTCTCTTTCCAAGAAAGTTTGCAAATACCCGACTTATAACGCAAGGTAAATTATAAAGTAATTCTTTCAGAATATTTGTTAAGTTATTTTAAAGATTGTCTAATAATTTCAACCAAAAAGGCAGGTCTGTATTTAAAAAAAATATATGTTAGCCTCGTGAAGACAAGAAACGTCGAATCGAAGATGATTATAATAAATCTTTAATCAAATATAGCTTTCCTTCTCCATTTTTTTATTTAAAAATTTTATGTTAAAAAAATAAAAAGCAGCATTTTTTAGTTTTCGTTGTTTAACTCGAGAATGAAGAGAGTCCCTGTACCATTAAGATAAAAGAAACATCCTGTATATACGTAAATCAATAAATACATTACGTAGGTCTACGTCTATTTCAACTCAACACCCAAAATAATGTAAATTTGCAACAAAATAAATTTAATCGTAAAAAAAATTATGGAGCATCCGAGGGAGCATCAAACTTCTGGCAACAATATGATGATGGAGACAAAGAGCATGGAGATTTTACCGGTTTGACAATGAAGCCATTTGGTATCCTTAAGCTTATAAGAAACACTCATATATTTGCTAATATCACAAATAAATCTAAGACATGACTGAAGTAGCTTTATATAATATAGGAATGCATAGTATAGATACCTATTTTTTTAAACATTTAATTTAAGCATATATTTTGAAAAAGTGAATTACCGAAAAAATATGTAAGATATTACCTGTGATTAACTTTTTAACAAGCATAATATTACATTAATTCTTCAAAATATGGAAATATATATCCAAATATAATGGCTAACAAAGAGTCATCAAATACAATGAATATCTATAATTGATAAAACTCCTTTAGTGACAACTAACTACTTACTTGTGTATCAACTGTGTCTCCTGCAAGTCCTTGAGTCCTAGTTGCAATAGTCATATTTTGGTTTGTCTTCAAATTAACATTGTAGGCTCAACTGAAAAAAAGTAGGAATAAAATATCTTTGTTTGGTTCGGAAATAATCAATTTGATAAAACTCTCTATAAATACTACAGTACTCGAATGATGAATATTGAATAATTTTGGTTAATTATGCGCTCGAAGTAATTATATTTATTTATTAATTAAAGTTAAATTATTAGTGAAAATAAATGGGAGTGACATAAATGACAGGCTACGATATAAAAGGTTTGTATTAATATTCGTTACCTCTATATGCATAACTTAACCACTGGTATGGGTTTATATTGAATTGTAGTATTTCGAAAGTCTATGTAATGCCTTTTTATCGCCCGACACCTTGATTATTTGACAGTCGTACGTAAAATCCACCGGCTTATACAAAATGGCGCCCCAAAAATCAAGGAATAAAATTGTTCTAAAAATATCTGTCACTGAATATTATTAACCAAAAAACGAATATTATGTTTCACATAAGTATACTACACTATAAGAACTCTTCGAAATCGATTTCTTAAAGAAATTCCTAATTGTTGACGTACAGAATTATTTTTACAGGCACGTCGTGATTTTGCAAATAGAGTTGCCAATATTAGTTTGTTAGTTTCTTTCGGTCTTTCACTATTTTAAATTTTTATGTTTGCCCAACTGGTTCTAGGGAGAAGTCACAACATTATTTTATTTATTTAATGAAATAGGATTTACGGGTTAGGAAAACGGGTTTTTTTAAATTTCTATAGACGACATTAAAAATATTTTTTATGAAATAAAATTTGAAAATACAACTATCCGCCATTATAGGTTGAACAACAATCGGAGCTCGGAGCGAATTACGTCAAAATTATGATCTGTGGTTATCTATGGTCACAACCACAGATCACTTGCCTTAGCTGCGTTACAGCTCTCATTAAATCCGTAATTTTAGAAGTGCTCAGGCTCTCCAGGTGGCAGTACCATCGCGCGTTCAGAGTGCCCATACCACAGAATACACCAACTAAGTGGTGGATTGTTTGCCTATCCTATACCCTGGAAGTGCTGTGTCTCTGGTGGTGTATTTCAAACGTCAAGTTAAACTGTCAAACCAAATCGTTCTCACTTCTCACCACAGATTATAAAAGAGAGAAATAATATGCTTCTCGCACGTTATTTTATTTTGTTCCGTATTCCTTTAATTTTGTTTGACAATACTATAATAAGTATAATATAAAGTATGACTAAAGAAAACATAGTAAATATTGAATAATAAAAACTAGAAAGATTAAAAATTGAAAATGGGCAAGTTGTGCTTAAATAAAAATTTAAATATTGGTTGTGTGTGTGTGTGATTTGGTTTTTCTTGGCTGTCGATACTAAGTCCATTCGCTTATTCGCCAGCTTAATGAAATATTGGATGGTAGTGCAGCTTCATTTAAAACTGAGACGCGAGTTGACTTTAAGAAAACGAGGAATTTTTCAGTTCCTACCAAAGGTACCTAATTTAAAATATTCTAGGATAAAGTAGGAATGAAAATTTCATATAGGTTTGAAATTACATTACTTGTGAGAAGCACAAGTACAGGTTTAAGAAAACTGAGAATTCGGAGAGAACTAACATCTTAATAAAATAATAATAATGATTAGATTTGTCTATAATTTATTACAGATTTATGTGCTCGATACTACTGATCTATTTTCTGTTATTTCTCAAGTAACAGTTTGATTCAGAACAGAACAAAAAAGGCAAATAGAAACAACAATTATATTAGCTATGGTAAAAGTGGAGTTAAATATTTAACAATAATACACAAAATATCATATACAACAACCGAAGCAATACAAAACTTATGAAATTAAATACTTATATATAAGCAATTGTTGCCCATCATGGCTGGAAGTTATTCCCTTTATCGGTAGAAAATATAATCAACCGGTTAAAATATTCCCCACCGGTGGAGGAAATCATAGACAAAACTAGAAAATGCGCCCCCCCCCCTGAAAGCTGGATGTTCTCTACCGGCTGCACTAAGCCAGAGTTTATCTTTACCATTGTCTTTTTTAGACAATGTCTTTACTCTAGCAAAGTGCAGATATATACATTTACAAACAAGATCAAATAAATGCAAACTTAGCAATTATAAAAAAAGATATGTTTAATATCAATAAAATTTTAACATTTACATTTTTTTTATAAGAGCTGAAAAATTGAAACACGAATTACAACATAAAGATATTTTTGCATACAATATTTTATAATTAAAATACTTATACCCCTAAATCTACACTACTTTACCACCCTCATGCACATTTTAAACCCATGCAGCTAAGAAAAAATCATGCAAAGAAAAACTTTACCAAATATTAATGAAAATTCTGTAGCTGCAAAATGCAAAGTCGCTTTTGTAACCTAAAAAATCCTTTCCTAATAAGAATTCTAAAACAAAATTAATAAGAAAATTTTTAATGTAAGCCCTAGGACAAAAAAAAGTAAAATTATAAGATGGGCCTATCAGCATGTTTAAATATATGCATATATTTCAAATAAATCCATCCCTAAAAAATGCCCGGAACAGAAAATCAAACAAAATTAAAAATGTACAAAACATTTGATGACATCTTGAAGCCTGTAAGAGAAGTGTTAGTAACGCAGAAAAGGAAGCGCCGAAAAAAATTGTTAGTAATAAATTGCCAAGAATTGCCTTTTTGCATGTACCAACTTAGAAATCTACGATATTTTAATAACCCATACTGGGCAACTATTCCCCCTACTTGTCAACCCATACCCATTCGACAAACGGAAAACATTTAAGCGTACTCGCCCATCTGGATGACTGCTCGTTTTGCAAGCGAGGCTTACCGACACCCTAGGTAACAAGTACTTTCTCACAGTGTGATACTGCGTGCATCCGTGCGGGGAAAAGTCAATCGTAAACAAAAAAGTCGGTACATGTGGCTTACTTAACAATTGCAATAAAAAATAATTCACAAGAAAGGGCAGAAAAAAAAAACAGAACAAAAAATACGAGGAACGACATAGCTTACCTATGTCTTTTGAAAAAAGTACCACTTTTAAAAAAAGGGCTGGATAGTATTTAGAAAATATGAGGAACGACATAGCTTACCTATGTCTTTTGAAAAGTACCAACTTATTAACGAAAGGCATAGTATTTAGAAAATTTTCGGATTGACATATACCAACTTAGAAATCTACGCTATTTTGATAACCCGACACCAACAGGGGAAACAGGACAGAAAAAAAAACAACAAAAAATGCGAGGAACGACATACCTTTTGAAAAAAGTACCTACTTGTTAACGAAATACTGGGATAATATTTAGGAAATATGAGGAATGACATAGCTTACCTATGTCTTTTGAAAAGTATCAACTTATTAACGAAAGGCTGTATAGTATTTAGAAAATTTTCGGATTGACATATACCAACTTAAAAATCTACGCTATTTTGATAACCCGACACCAACAGGGGAAACAGGACAGAAAAAAAACAACAAAAAATGCGAGGAACGACATAGCTTTTGAAAAAAGTACCTACTTGTTAACGAAAGACTGGATAGTATTTAGAAAATTTTCGGATTGACATAGCTTACCTATGTCTTTTGAAAAAAGTACCAATTTGTAAAAGAAAGGAAGTATGATACTGAGTGATATGATGTCATTTGATAGAAATTGAGAATTACTGTATACTCACACTCCTTTGGAGTAGACCAATACTTTACGATACCTAAAACAAGGAATAATAGAATTATTAAAGAACGATTCTAAATAATTTTACTAAACTAATAATTTAAAAAAATCATGTTTTCTGAAAAACAAAACATTTGGAGGAAACAAAACAAAGGCATGCTAGGGTTATTTTATAAAGAATCATTCTGTATAATAATTTTTTTGCTGGTTATTTCAGCTAAAGAAATCTTGGGAATTGAATTAAAATATTCGCAGTTTGTAACATTATTATAAGTTCGTATGTTTAAAATCAGCATTAAAAAATTATTGATGTATACAGGGTGTTCCCAAATTCAGGCGAAAAAATTCGGAAGGTGATTTCCCGTATAAAATTATGATAAGACTTTCCTAATTCCACCCCCTTCCAAGATATCCTGAATCAAATTGAGTTTTTATTTTTTTTCTCAAATTTAAGTAAATATGGAAACCACCGGTATTTTCTCAAAATTCCTGTTACATTATAAGGGAGTTAAATTATCAACCCTTACTTTATTCAATATCAAATTTTTTTTCGAGATTGAGTTTTGGGAAATAAAAATATTATTTAAAATCTCAGTTGTTTTGAAAAACTTTTTTTACTCTTGAAGTTTTTTCCTAGATCCAATAGATTCGGAGAAAAAAAAATAGAATTTCTAAATCTATTGGATCTAGGAAAAAACTTCAAAAGTAAAAAAAGTTTATCAAAACAACAAAGATTTTAATAGTAATTATGCGCCAAGGTAGAAAAGTGAGGTATTATTAGGTTAGTTTACACCGTGTGGAGCAATTAGGTCCGTGGTCCAAATCGTGGACTTATTTAGCTTAGACCATAAGTGTTTATACTGAATGTTTTGCTGGATTAAAATAGTCCAGGTTTAAAGCCTGGGACCAAAATTGACATATTAAAATGACATAACCTTAAATCTTTAGGTAATTTGATGGTAGATTTTGATTTTATTTGAAAATGGATACAAAAATAGTTGCAGTGGTAATAGAGTTTCTGAAAAAGAAAAAAATATTCAAAGACTTAAAAGATTTAAATTAGAGTTATCGAAGTCTCCATATTTAAGAAGCAATTTAGCTTATTTGCTTTTAAGTAGCAGTAATTTTGTGGGATTGTTAAACAATCAAAGAATATGGATGAAACCTAGAAGTAGTGAAAATTGGATAATGTTAAATCAGTACAGTACTCTCACTTTGGTCCACGAATACTAATGTGCCGTGTTTACACTGTTAAAAATTGAATTTGAACTACCCTAGATGAGATGGATCAAATTCGAGTACCAAATTTTACTCCTTGGGTGTTTACACCGAAAGTAAAGTACACGTGACGTCATTTAGACCCCGGACTAAAAATTTGGTACGCCCGGTGTAAACGTACCTATTGTCGAGGTCTTTAATGGATCCGAGACATTAATACACTTTTCTACCGTGGCTCATATAGCATTTTTTTCACTACTTCACTACTGGCATTTTTATTTTTTTAAATATTAGTTTGTCTATTCCCGTTTCATATGACATGACATCTGTGCACAAGTTAACCTCACATTATATTAAATGGATTGAGATTTTGTTATAATCAAGTAGGCTCTGTATTTTTCTACCTTGGTTAATAATGAACAACTTTACTACCTCAACAAAAGTCAATAAAGTAGTAGTGAAAAAATAATATTTTTAATCTGCACAAAACTCAATCTAGAATCGAGTCTAGAATAAAAGATTTGTTATTAAAAAAATTACAAAATTTCAAATTTACTTAAACTTGAGATAATAAAATAAAAACTCAATTTCACTCATTATCTTTTTAGGGAGTGGAGTGAGGAAATTTTTTCATATGAAAGACCTATTATAATTTTATATGGATAAGCACCACCTGAATTTTTTCGCATACATTTAGAAACACCCTGTGTGAAGTATAAAATATTATAGAAACTTATGTACCTCTTACTGAATATAAATCGACAAAATGTATTCGTTAGTCACCCCGTTAAATAAGTAAAGTTGTTTATCATATCTACGATGAATATTAATATATACCGGCCGCCCTAGAAGTGAATATAAATATATGTATATTATTTTGGAAAAATTAAAATGTAATCATGTTATTTTTCAGGACGTTCGAAGAATTTTCAAGAAAATTTTTAAGGTTAATTCATTTTTCAGGCTACTTTTTGCGAGCAGTATACAGTGACGACTTTTAGGTTGGATTCAATTCGAATTACCCTAAACGAAAAGCCATATATGTGATTAACCGAAAATTAATGACCAAAAAGAAGAGAACTTCAAAATTATCTACGTTATTAGCAGGATAATGAAACCAAAACATCGAAACAGCTGATCCGGAGAGAAGTTTGTTTGAATCGTCAAGAGCATAGATATAGTATATTACACACCGAGGTGGGAAGAATTTCATTACTGTCGAGAGGTTAGCTATGATCTCGAGACAGGAACTTCCTACCGAGGTTTGTATAATATTTCATTTACAACCATCATATTTCGATCAAAATTAATAAATCTTTGTTTCGTTCTGAACATACCTAAATATTACATTTAACAAAAAATTACCAGGCATTTTTCTCAGAATAATCAAGCAGGTACCCATATTGTTACTGTTGCTATGTGGTAAACAGATAAAGTCGGATGGATATTAAGTTCGCTAATAATAAATTGAGAAAAATGTCCTCCGATGAAGAATTGATGGATTGTACCCCTCCAGAAATACGACAGGCTGCTGCCAGAAAAAAGTAAGCATCGCTACCTAAAAGCTAATGAATTATATAGGAAGTGGTGCGAAGAAAAAAAGGTGAAGAGTACCAGTTCCGAAAGTGTACTCTTAGCATGATTTGGAGAACAAACCAGACAAAAGAAGCCGTCCACTTTGTGGGCAATGTACAGTATGATACGACGACGATACGACGAATTTCTACCGATAAAGGTAATATATTTGTGATCTTTAAATAAGTATTTAAAAAAATCGTGTTTGAGCTTATACAAGTGCACAGTTATTATGGTATTATATTTTTCTTATCGTTTTAGGTCGCATTAATAATAGGCGTATCTGGAGCTTGTCGGACGGACGAATTAGTGATTATGAAAATTTTCGTTGTTGTTTTTTTTGAAGAAAAAATTTCGGTTGAAATTCCAGATTCCAAAACACATACAAGTATTATTCGAGACTACATGAATTTGAGAAAAAACATAGAAATCGATAGACTTTTTGTTCAGCTTAGAAGAGGAATAGTAAGAAATCAACCAATTGGGCACAATACAATAGCGAATTTTCCCCAAAAAATTGCTACTTTTTCCAATTTAGAGGACTCGAAAGGCTTTACAGGCCACGCTCTAAGAAGAACCGCCGCTACGTTACTTGCCAACAGTGGTGCAAATATACTCCAATTAAAAAGGCTGGGAGGATGGAAATCTATATAGTACTGTGGCAGAAGGTTATGTGGCTGGCTCAATGGAGAATAAATCCAAAACTGCCAATATGCTGTCCCAACGTGCCATGTCTTCTGAAGCTGTTGCAAGTAGTTCACAAACCTTAGTCATTCAACAGCAAAGTAATTTGTCGACCAAAGAGATAACTGTTGGGAGACACCAGCGCTGGTACTGGCCTAAATATTTCTATAAACGCTTATAATAATTCAAATTTAACCATTAATTTCAATAAGTAGTTTGTTGTATTTTAGTTCATTGTTGGTTTTTATTGTTTGCCATTAAATAGGTATTATAATATTTGTCAATGTGTTATATTTTTAAATATAAAAAATATTCCTCTAGAATAGATGATAAAAATTTTAACGATCACAATATTTTAAAGGGGCGGGAAGTAGAGGTGTGTAATATGACACTTTCTAACCTTCAACGTTAGTAATTACAGCATTGCATATATGGTTGTAAATAATAGTAATTATGCGCCAAGGTAGAAAAGTGAGGTATTATTGTCGAGGTCTTTAATGGATCCGAGACATTAATACACTTTTCTACCGTGGCTCATATAGCATTTTTTTCACTACTTCACTACTGGCATTTTATTTTTTTAAATATTAGTTTGTCGACTCCCGTTTCACATGACATGACAGCTGTGCACAAGTTAACCTCACATTATATTAAATGGATTGAGATTTAGTTATAATCAAGTAGGCTCTGTATTTTTCTACCTGGGTTAATAATAGTATATTATGCAACAAGGGGGGAAAGTTCAACTTTTCTCACGAGTGTGGCAAACACACGAGTGAGAAAAGTACTTTCCCCACATGTTGCACACTATACTTTTTCTACAACTTCACAAGTTTAAAGAATACAAGTAATGTAACTTAATATTTATTTTTATGGTTAGTAAAACAAAAATAACACTAAAGTATCCCATCTCTATACTGTTGAATAATTTTATTTAAAATTATAGTTGATGGTTGATTGTACAATTTTGTATGGTCAAATCCGGAACGTCATTTCTTTTCACTAAATTCTCCGTTACATTAATTAATCTGACAGTTTTGTGACAACTAAGTAGGTATTTAAAGATGACAGAAGCCTACTAAGTTTTATTTGATTCTCTATATAAATGTATGTGGCGTGGGCAAAGTGCCGTGAGAAATAATATTTCTCACAGTATGAGCAATATTTGGTTTTGAAATTAAGTAAGGTATGAGAAATACGTCACTTTTCATAG
This sequence comes from Lochmaea crataegi, assembly GCA_947563755.1. Lineage (NCBI taxonomy): Eukaryota > Metazoa > Arthropoda > Insecta > Coleoptera > Chrysomelidae > Lochmaea > Lochmaea crataegi. The sequence goes on along the minus strand of OX387433.1, from coordinate 231,546 downwards.
CAGTTGTAGAAAAAATACTTTATATACGGTCAAGAATGGAAAGACAGAAAGAGAGAGAGAGTAAAAATAAGTTGCATAAATAAAAGCCGATTCAGTACTACTAGCGACATCTATCGTAAATATCTTGAACCAAAAAATTACTAGATAAGTAACAAGTTATGTGTAAGTTTCAAGGTTTATACACCTGCGTGGAGGCCGCTCTTAATTAATTTCTCAGTGAATGAAACTTTTGGTAACAATTCTAATATTTTCGTTCGCGAATTACATTTGGTCCAATGGCGGTAGAAAAACAAAGGTATGTTGAAATAGACATTACTTAATATATTAATTTGATACCTTTTTATTCATCTATAAAAACTACAATATATGATATTACTATTGTTTGATATTCTTGTCATTTATAATTGAGTTATTGGTTGATGAGTTATCCAAATTTTTCTGTTGTAATGGAACTAGCATTTACCATGGCAAAGAGCTCAAATTTACCTAAAATTCATTTGTCGATACTGGGAGAGTTTATTGCTTCATACAATAGCTATTTGTGTATCAAGAGCAGAAAGTAGTACTTAGACAGTCGAGACAGAAAGTTGCCGCGCGACGCTTCAGCGGAGCGCGGCAATCTGTCGAGACTACCAAAGGACTTTATGCTCGAAATACACACAAGACTTTTTCTACGATCACACCAAAATAAAATTAATTTTTTATTAAAAACGTGTTACTTTCATTACAATATTGGAAGTTTATTTGACATATTAAGCCTACTATTTGAAGACAAAAGATTAATTGTGTATGTTGTGTTGCCTACTTATGACAATAGACTTTATGATTTAAAAAAAAATCAGTAGATATCACTTGTATCCATTTTTCTTGTTTTTTAAGTACTTACTGACTTATAGTACAATATTAATACAATTACACAGCACAGAACTATCTCAAAAAATATTTCAGTGACAATGCACTAGGTTCTTACTTTGATATAGACATACTTGATTATTATAATCCGTAAGTTATTTGCAAGTATGTTGTGTTGCCTACCTATTGCCATTGTTTGTACTTAGCAGTTTCAAGATTGCAGTTTCGTGTACCTATGTACGTAGGCAACACTTATTACATTAATGTCAGATATTTATTACATAAATGTCAGATATTTTTCAGATTTCCCTATTTCTTATTAAATTATTACGGAAAATACTGTTGGGTGCTTTAACATATTAGAAAATCAACTAAAATATTTATTTTATTCTAAAGTTTATATTAAAATAACTACTAGCTCTCTTTTATCTATAAATAAAATTAGGCGTGCGCCAAAGTTACTTTCTGCTTAAGAGCGCCAATAATGTCAAATTATGACAGCTCGCGGAAAACATCAACTTTGCGGTTAGATTTCAGTGTGCAAAAGCCTACTTTGGGTAGTGATCGTAGGAAAACACTTTTGTTTAGCAGAATTAACAAATGTAAGGTCCATGTAAGTATATCAATCTTTAGAAAATAATGTATCTTCCAGTCCAAACCTGTAGTATTTGTTTTTTATGAATTTTAAGATAATGTATTTAAGGTTGTTATTGAAATTTTTTTTAAACTAGACTTTTATTTTTTTTACGTCCTCCAGACCATGCAAAGCGAGTTATATACAGTGACTATCAATTGTTGACGCATAGAATGAAGCAGTTAACTAGTAGAATGTCATGATTGTGTTGCTTCACAAGGAGGTTGCAAAACATGCCATACCATTTATGTGGGTCCATTGCAAGAGTGAGGAACCATCCTGTACATACTACAGTACAGTAGATATTAGATACAATCTAAACTGTCCAGGGCTGTCACAACCATAAGGCATATAACTGCAAAATAATTATCAAATGGTAGGCTCAGCTTGCCGTAAAATCATTCACGTTGAACTGTTAGAATTAAAGCTTTTTGTGACGAAATTCAATCATGATTCATCCTTAGGTCCGCCAAGCGGCGGCGTAAACAGTATCATTTTGCAGCCGGATGCAGTACCAAGTTCTGTACCTTTCCTTAATGTGTAAGGCTTTACCTACTAATAATATACAAAATAACTTAAGATAAGTATTTGTTCTTTTTTTTCAGGAGTAACTTGATACCCAAAGTATCTTTGACAGTTCTGGCTGGCAGACAATCCTTGTCTAGGCTAGAGATTAGCGAACGATCGCTTTCACTCACATTCAGCCACTGAGCATTATTAAATGTGCCCAATGGTTGCCTATTAAATGTCTAGGCTAGAGATTAGCGAACGATCGCTTTCACTCACATTCAGCCACTGAGCATTATTAAATGTGCCCAATGGTTGCCTATTAAATGTCTAGGCTAGAGATTAACGAACGATCGCTTTCACTCACATTCAGCCACTGAGCATTAGTAAATGTGCCCAATGGTTGCCTATTAAATGTCTAGGCTAGAGATTAGCGAACGATCGCTTTCACTCACATTCAGCCACTGAGCATTATTAAATGTGCCCAATGGTTGCCTATTAAATGTCTAGGCTAGAGATTAACGAACGATCGCTTTCACTCACATTCAGCCACTGAGCATTATTAAATGTGCCCAATGGTTGCCTATTAAATGTCTAGGCTAGAGATTAACGAACGATCGCTTTCACTCACATTCAGCCACTGAGCATTATTAAATGTGCCCAATGGTTGCCTATTAAATGTCTAGGCTAGAGATTAACGAACGATCGCTTTCACTCACATTCAGCCACTGAGCATTAGTAAATGTGCCCAATGGTTGCCTATTAAATGTCTAGGCTAGAGATTAGCGAACGATCGCTTTCACTCACATTCAGCCACTGAGCATTATTAAATGTGCCCAATGGTTGCCTATTAAATGTCTAGGCTAGAGATTAACGAACGATCGCTTTCACTCACATTCAGCCACTGAGCATTAGTAAATGTGCCCAATGGTTGCCTATTAAATGTAGACTCCAAGTATTTGCTCCTAAAGTCATAATTTTGACAACCACTGACAGTTTAAGTTCTAAGTGATAATAATACACATATTACAAGAAACGATTATACCTATTCTAAAGAATACAAGGATATCAACGCAAGATATACTAAAGAATTGTCTGTGTGACCAACGTACTCGTACTGAAATATATTAAAGGTAATTAAATTAAACAAAAATAATATTTCCAAGTGTAATATTACGATTTTATTTAAAATTTACTACAGTCTTGTTAAAAAATGTTATAAAATCATTAACTTTATCAACCGATTATAAGTTTATACCTATATGTATATATACAACCTAAATCGTATTTTATACGATTTCAAAAGTTAAAAAACAATTATAATTAAAATATAAAAATGTTTAAATGATATATAACAATATGTATCAAAAAGAGAAACACAATTGTATAAAAAGGCAAACAGTAAAAATAATAAAACTATATTTAAAGTAAAATTCCACTGTATTCAATAGGGCGTTCGGCTTGAAGGTGGAGCTTATTTTCATAAAAGATATTTTTTGAAACTTCAACTTTCCGTCACAACTTCTGTATGTATTTGACAGATGTATAATCTACAAATAGATTTGAGTGTATGTAGTTTTATATAGAGAATCGGTGCATAATCATATACAGTAGAGTCCCGATTATCCGCGGAATTGGGAGGCAAGGGCATCGAAAAAAAAAAAAACTAAAAATGAGGTGAAAATACGAAAAAAAATATTGCAGCATAAAAACTATGATATGTAAAACTTTTAAAATAGGTACAGTACAGCAAAAACCTTTTCCCTACATCTAAATCACTAAAATGAAGAACAATATACTGTACTGTTAACAAGAGAGAATATTTACGTGCAGGGGAAGGTCAGCGGGGCTCTACGTAATCGGTTTGTTTGACATCATAAACTGGTTACAGGACTCTGATTTTTACTCAATAACTGTCATCGTCAATTCTGACGATGTGGTTTGTTGAATATAGAGGAATTTTAACTTAAATTTAATTTGATTTATCATCTAAAAAAATATTGAAACAACCAATATAGTTAAAATAATAGATACAGATTATATAAGTTAAAACATTTAAATGTATGTAGAATTAAATTGAATATCATTAATCAAACATCAAGATGTTACAAATTTTAGTTCGTTTATTTTACGAGAAATTCTATACTTCATTTCATCATACCTGAAATTAAAAAAAAATAATATACAATAGTATACAAGTTTTCTAATATTATATAATGTCCAACTTACTTTTGTTTTATACGTGCAACCTCTCTCTCCTCCTGCGAATAATATTGTGACAGAATTGCTCGACATTCAACTAAAGTTAGATTCAAAAACTGGGCAACTTCGCAACTAACTTCGGGAGTAGTGTGACTATCCATTAAATATAATTTCACAACGTCTTCATGAGGTCCCAATAGAACTCTGGTTAGTAAAGGATATTCGTCTTCTTTTAACCTACGCTGTTCTTTAAAAGTTAAAATACTATTATTATTTTTGATTAACGTACTAGCGTTTAGTGACAAATATAAGAGACGCAACCTCGTATACGATTTTGTGCCGCAAAATGAAGTTGACAGAGACATGTCGCCACTCCTAATTCAGATACTAGTAAATAAGACTGACGTAACTGCTTTAAAGAAGGAGCAATTTTGAATAGAAACACAATTTTTTTCTCATTATTATCATTTGTTTAAATAAAAACATGCTTACCTCCGTTATCTCTTACGACAAATAGAGCAAAGTGTTGAGGATCGCTTTCAACTTTATACTTCTCTAATAATAAATTTATAATTTCACTGGTACTGACTAGAGATGTTACCCATACGCTCATTTGACTACCGTGAGGTGGTGTAAAAAAACTGGTTTCGCGATCATAGAAATGACCATTTATCGAGCATCTTCTTTTAACTTTACTTCTCGATAATCTCTTCCCCGGTCTTCTTTTTATAGCTGTAGAACCTAGAGATGTAATCATAGTTGATTAATGTTTTTATTTTACATCAAGTCCAAAGTAGTAAACAAACCTTTATGCGGTCTTCTAAGGACTACTTCTTCTGGTTGTTCAGACATTGTCGATATATCCATGCTATTCATGCTGCTTCTGTCAAATTCAGGAGACTGAGCATCTCGAACACGTCCCAAACAATCGGGACCTGACATAGATCTGTTTAAATGAATGCTCTGGATCAACCAAGCGTCATCTTTGCTTAAAGACGGTGTTATCAGTGGAATTTTGTCTTCACTAGCAGTACCATTGGTTAGACAAGCCTTCAAGGTACTATCAATATCAGTTGATGTTGAAGTGGTGTCGTTTTTTATTGTTAGAGTTAAACTGCAATACAAATTTAAAAACATCATTTTTTTTATATAAGTATTCGTTTTTTAATATATTAATGGCCCCCTGTATACCAAAAACTTTTGGATTCATGATTTTATTCAAACTTTCAAAGCTCCCTGTATTCAATTCTGGAGATATTTCTAACAAACGGTTTATCTACCACACCCTGAATACTTATAAATTTGTTACCTCTCTGTCTTGGCACTGCTACTAGAACCACTGGTACTTTCGATGCTTGTTTGTGAAGGTAATGTTATAGGCATTGTCTGATATAAATGATCAGCTACATCAATTTTGCGTTCTACACGAAGTAATTCATCGAATTCATCCCATTCCATAGATTTGACGTCTAATTTAGAAGGCAATGTCACACTTTTTATTACATTTTGAGGTGAAATTGAAACGCTATCAGTCACACTTGAATCTAGAGATTCTGAACCACTTTCAATGCCTGTATCAGATCTATAAAATGAAATGTAATTAGCCAAGTTATTGTTTACACATAGGTATATAATTGGTTTGTGAAATGTTCGTTACTCTGTGAATTAATTTAATCTTTGCATCTAATAGCCCTGTGAAATTAGTGAAATGGTTGACAAGTGTTCCACCTGCAATGATCCTGTTGGTAATATGATAAGTCTGTTGCTTAAACTTTGATATTTTAAAATTTTTGATTGCCGATAGATGTAGTGTTGTCACTCTCTAATTTAATTTTACATATTATCTTCTTTGTTTTTAGAGCATTTTTTAACAGTGTAATTTTTATGTGAATTGGGCTTGCCCCCGTGAATAAATAAACTAACAAATAATTATATTTTTCTTCATAAAGTACAAATATACTATACCTTGTGAGATCATCCGAACATGTGGAAATTTCATTGTAACTGCTATCTCTCGATATGTTTTGGATGTCATCATCAGTGTCATATTCCGGACTAGGAGACCTATAGGAATTTCTCTTTCTCACAGTGACTACCGTTCGCTGATCATCATTTTCTTTAAGATGAATGACTCCATGAATGCCCCAATGAATTCGCAATGAGCCCTCAAGTATAAACCTACCATTTACTTCTCGAGAACGAATTTCCCCACTTTTACCTTCAAAAAATTGGTTGTAAACCTGGAATTGGTATAAAAATAACTATAAATTCAAAAGAATGATAGAATAGAGATTCAGTTTTGTATAAATAGCTAAGAAATCTGTATATGATAAATTGTATCTTTACATATATTATGATTTGAATATATTTACCTTGATTTTTGTCTCCAAATGCGATCTAGGAAGGACAGGACCATTACTAAATTTTGGTGAATCTTTTTGTGCTCCAAAACTTTTGTGAGACTCTACTCTAGTACCATGCCCAAACAATTGGGGACCAAATAGGGCTCCATAACAAGGAACATGGCAATAAGGCACCCCTTTGTGCTCTGCATGTTGGCCAGGATTGAGCCTTTTTCCACATTCTTCACATCTTAAGCATTCTGGATGCCAATTGTATCCCAAAGATTGTTTCCTTTCCGCTAGAAACGGATTTATTAAAAAAATATGTAAAACACAGGGGGGTGGGGTGAATAAACTTACCAAAATATACAGGTTTGTGACATTTGTGGCATTTCCACATATTATACACATAAATGACTTTTATCTAATTGAATAAATACCATCAGCGGATAAAGTACATTTGTGAAGATAAAACTGAATTTATAGTTATGTTAATTCTTTGTCATGTTAATTCCTATACCCTTTTATTTATAACATGCTAGTAAAAAAGTATGTAACTAAACAAAGATTGGTTGATGGTGATTGTGATTAGAGAATAAACTTGACATTTGACTTGACACTCCTTGACAGTGACAAGACAGATGCATTTTCACGCAATCACTGGTTTATGCGACAAATGCGGTCAAGTGGTTAAAATTTAACATGCATGCCATCTGGAAATATTGTAATTATGCCAAACCTGTCGAGTGATATATGTTATATTTTTGATGTGTTATTTGTTATTAATTTTATTGGATAATTACTTAGTATATTTTCTTTTGGACACTTTGTATTCAAACTATAGCAACCAGGAGAAATGCAACTGAACGTGCACTATTGCAGGTTTGGTTGCAGGTAACTCTCTAGTAGATGGCAGCAGCGAACAATATTTTGTGGGGTCCAGAGGGTCGTTCATCTAGCATTCACTCAATAATACGTCGAAGAACAATAACAACTCTTTATTTCCACTTTATAATTCGTGATCGTTTTATACATGTGTCAATTCCTCGATGCGCGATCTTCGCTCACTGGCGAAAACAGTGTTGCCAGCTCTCTGAAATCAGAGAGAGCGAGAGAGGGAAAAGGAGTGAGGTAGATAACAGCTCCCACACACTCCCCTCCTAGTGTTAACTACATAGTAAACTTAAGCAGTAAAAAAAATCAAACAATATTCTGTTAAACGACTAAGACATGAACATATACGTCAATAGTAACAAAAATAGAACATAAAATATTGATTACATAGTATACAAACTATATTGCGTCATACGAATGCCGAATCACAACAATTATCGGCCATAGTCTGCAGAACGTCTCGTTATTTTGCGGTGGGTGAAAATGTCACTTTTTTATCAATCAATCAATGTGGTAGAAAGTACTTCATCTACTCGCCGCCGGTAGCGCTACAATCTTAATTTGAAATCCCAATACCAAGAAAAAAGCGTCTATACCTTCCTTGTCTAAGCGTCTATGGTTCACAACATTGTCATTTCATTTGTCAAGTGCTCGTGTGTAAAATTGACAATTTGTCAAAAGAGTTCATTCGGTTTTCAATATTTACTATTTTTTAATCGAAAGGGAAATGACTTTTATTAAATATTTATTAAAGTATTAGTGCATCGATAGAAATAAAAATGGCTATTGGTTTCCGACAACTTACGAAGTTTGCTAATTTCTCGAGTTTAGTAGCATCTAGAAGCAGTGGTTTTAAATTTGAGAAGACCCCTCAAGTTCAAATTACTCAAATAAACCATCAGGTACCTATATGTTTTCCAATCACTATTAAAGTGGCCTTTTTATATATGAATCAATTTATTGTACGATTACGCCTATAATTAAAATTAATTTTGTAACTGACATATGGGACACACATTATGAAAATAGTTTTAAACGTGTTTTGTTATTGGCAAAAGAAGTTATCAATATCCTGTCTCCATGTTCAATACAATAATTTGACCTACTTCTATTGATACAAGTAAGGGTGATATCACCAGCATTAAACTTTATTTTAAGTAGAAAAAATGTATTCGAAACATATAAAAAAACGTAAATTCAGAACCAGCTAAAGAGAATACCAAAAATACCATCTCAAAAATGTGACTATTCATCCTATTACATTCTAGATTGAATGCTTAAACAATTTTTGTTTCAGTATTTTCCGAAAGCTGAAAAAAAATTTGATGAAAATAGTCAACAAAAGCCCCTATTAATTGAGCCTTTGGTAGACAACAGAGAAAGTGATGATGATTTAGTAACTAAAGAAAATGTATTAATTGTAGATAATAAAGTAGTTGAAGACTTAAATAGATTAAGTTACTTGAGGTGAGGTAGTTTAATGTAGTTAGTTAATGCCTTATAAATTGAGATTTTTTTCAGATTTGTCGATGTAAAAAATTCTTTAGAAAACACCCTCAATCATTATAGTAATTTGAAACCACAACATCAGTATAGTAATCAAAGACAGGATGATAATTCTAATAAGCCAAATGGAGAACAATTAACACATATATTTAACACACTAGGTGAAACTTTACCCAAGTTATTTATACAACCATTAGATTATACAATTTACCATCCGGATATTATATTTGAAGATAACATAAGAAATGTTAGAACTGTGTAAGTATTATAGGAATAGTTTGCAACAAATTACAAAAATTGATCTATATCTGTGATACTGATAAGTCTTTCATCATTGCAGAGGCCTGTATAATTATGTAAAGCAAGTAGCATTGCTTAGAACAATAGGACATCTGAAATTTGCATATGTAAAATTTGAAATATTAAAAATAACTAAACATCCTGAAGATTCTTCTATTAAAGTGAGGTGGCAGATAAGGGGTATATCAGCATTAAAAGTTATGGTGACATTCTGGAAGTATAAACTATGGGATTTTAAAGAGTTATTCAATAAAACTGAAAGGTATGTACTTTTATTGAATATAGAAAATATTATATTTAATGCTTAACTACTTAATTTTATTCACTTAGTCTTTGTTCATTCTTTGGAGTTCAAGTCCAAGATTCAGTCATATGATCAGTAGTTCTAATTGCTTGTTCCAAATAACTAAGTGCTTTACCTTGATCTTCTTTAGGAGAATTTGAAACCTTCTTTTCTGTTTATTTGTTGCAGTTGGTATGATGGATTTTCTGTATTTTATGTAAATTCTGAAGGGCAGATTGTTAAACACGTTGCTGAAAAGGTAAGCTATCATTTTGATGTTCATTTCAAATTGAACGCTTCTAATTAATTCTGTTTTTATTTTGTAGATGATGCCAGACTCGGACCGTTTAACAGACTCAACCGCAAAACCAATAGTTGCAGGAGGAGCAGCGGCGGCAGCAGCTGCTAAGTTAGCATTAATAGTTGGAATAATTCCGAAATGTTCATACTTAGATTCAATAGTTTAATAACATAGGATGTTTTTTTTTTGAAGTTTAATTTGTATCAGAGGAGACACCGCTTAGACAATTATTGTAAAAATATAGTAGCGTCATTGCTGGTTTACAGTATTTATTGTATCAGGAGTCCTGAAATATAAGTATTGATTTTGTTACTCAAAAGGTTGTATAGAATTTGTTATGGAATATGTTTTTTATGTTGTTAAAATATATTAACAATTTTATTGTTGAGTTCTTCAGAAATACTTGTGTAATATAGCAACTGTCAAACATGTTTTGTGTTTTTTTATCCATTGTCTACTGGGAGGCAACAAGCCGTAGGTCGCTGTGTAAGTGGGAATATCTGTCCGAACTCCGGTGAAAGATAAAGAGACAGACGATCAGAGCTTTTTCTGTCTTTGTCTGTAGCATGTAGAGAAAGACATTCATTCCAGTTGTGTCCAGTTGTGTCTTCCAATTCAGTTTGGAATCAAGGGACTCTCCCAGATATTTAACTTCCTTGGATATTTCTAGTTCTTCTCCGAACATCAGTACTCTACCCTGAGGGAGAACTCTCTTCTATTCGAAAAGCAACTAGTTTGGATTTTTATGGATTAACTGAAGGTCCTATTTAAGGCACCATTCCTTCACTATTCGTAGTGTTTCTTGTAGGACAGAAAGACAGCCTGAACCTCTGATTTTCTATTTCTCTCTTACATGCTGACGGGATTGTTTTTATGTCGATTTGAAAATTCATCAACGTTTGGATGTTTCAAATAGTACGCCATTTATGCTGTGACCTACATTACCTAAAAGAGAAGTTAGCTACATAAGGGTTGACATAGAACCACAATTCTGTCAACGTCTTTTTTAAAATCGTGATGAAGTATATATAGGTTATGCTTATGTTGTATTGCTTTTATGGTGAATGATTTAGGAGTTGTTTAAATATACTTACGATTTATTTTTTCTTACATCAAAATGATCTTCACAGCAATAGTAACTAATTGTAGCCCGTTTATATTTACTTCTAGCAGCCTCAAACCACAATTTTCGTCTAACTTCTACTGCAGGCACAGTTAAAAAGTTTTTACGAGGCGTTGTAACCGTCGTGTTCGTGCAATATGATACACAACAAGATTTATATGATATTGACATTATTCCAACATGAAAAATTTTGGAGAAAAACTAACTAAATACATATATATTATAGACTTTGACAGTTCTTCAAACTTCAAATTCGATTGGCCTTTTTCGTTAACTGGCTATTAGTTCATAAAACATCTAAATCAGAAAGTGGCTAACTTTATCTTTAAGTAAATGACGTATCTGTAGGGAAAGTTGCAAACATTTAGGAATTCTTAATTTCCAGTTTTCTTTTAAAACATTCGGTTTAAAAAAATTTTAAATTAATTTTTGCAAAGTAGTAGTAAATATACTTTAATAAACTACCAAAAGCCGGATATCGGTTTAACACCCTAAATTAGTCATTTTTTGGTTGAAATTAGATCTGGTACAGTATAGAGTGAAGTAATACATTTTTGGGGAAAATATCTTTTATTTCATGTTGATATTTATTTAAATAAGAAAAAATTATAAATAATTCGTTTTAATTTACATAAAATAGGTAGGTATATTAATAAGTCTTAAATCTAATTATATCACGCAGATATAGTTTCAATTTGTGGTGATTTTTGATCTGCACTTTTCTTAACATTTCGCAATAAAATCTTCTCCATTCCATGAATCGGAGATTCGAAAATTATACACAATACAAATGCCAGTGCGAATGTTACCAGGACGTGACCACATGTTGTACAAGCCTGAAATCAATAAAAATCGCATCAATCTATAAATTCTGAGGGTTGTTCCATTTAAAAATAAATTCTTCCCATATCTCAGAAACCGTGAATTCGATAATGTAGAAAATTTGTCATCGCAGGTCCGTCGTCTAGTGTGCACACCCAAAAATATTTACCATATATTTTGGAATGACAAAGTTTTCATACTTAAAAGTGCGCAAGGTGTGGCAGATACATCGTCGATTGGAAAGTTCTCGACAAATGATGGTTATATTTCATAACCGCTTCGACCAGCCATCATTCAGTGCGGTGGTGGTATAATCTGCATAATCTCAATTGAACAACAACAACAAAATATATGTAATACACAGGCACACATTTTATAAGAAGTACTATTATTATTTTTAGCCTGTCTATCATCTCTAAAAATTTTGATAAAAACTCCTAGGACACCCTGTGTATTTTATTTTACTAATTTGCTTAAAAATAAAAACTACGCAACAACAAATAATTTGAAAATATTATACACATTTAAAAGTTCATTATATATAATTGCTCTGGACCATTAAATACCTGCACTTAAGTATTCATTAATCAATTTCTAATTAGTCTACTAATTTTTACAAGAATTTATATGCCTATTTATATTAATTGATACATTTTTCCTTGTTTTTTGTAGAATCCTAAATTTTTTGAGATCAACGTTTTTTTTTCTGTTATAGGCCAAGTCCACGTGACAGTCGCCCTGATGAATCTGATGATAAACAAGCGTTCTTCGACATTGTTTTAATTGCTTAGGTATTTTAAAAGCTATATTAGTATGACTGTTTATAATAAAAAGGATCATTAAATCAATATACAAAACAACCAAATTACAAATCTAAAATCTATCCAAATGATTGTTTATCATCAGAACGACTGTCATTAATATCAACTTGTCAGTTGGTGGACATGCGCTATTGACCTTGGCTTGTTCAATCATTTTCCTTGCTCTTCTTGATAAATAAGGAAGGAAGGATAGTTTTTCATTCTCCCCCCTCTCGAGGGAACTACATTGGAAGGTATAAGGATTGTTTGGTTCAGGGAATCGGAGTGGAGGGAACGTTGGTAGGTGCCTGAGAGGTGTGTACTGACCCAGCACTCGCCTATTGATACGAGAAAACCTCTGAAAAAACTCATAGCAGGTCAGGCGGACCTGGGATTTGAACCCCGGTCCTTCCGAATGCAAGCCGAGAGCATAAAACCACTCTACTACTTGCTCGGTCTCGATAAATTAATGAATGATCTGTTTTAACCCAGACAGAAATTCTAAATAGTGGGTGGTGCCGATTGGGAAAGTAAGGTCTCGTGTGAAAAGAACGCTTATTTATCATCAGGTTCATCAGGGCGACTGTCACATGACATCACGTGGACTTGCCCTATTGAATGCCCAGCGGAGGCATAAAGCCGAAGTATTGCTAGCAACTGATACGTGTTTCATAACTATCATCCTTTTGGACAATCCTGTGTTGTAGATGAATAGAAAATAAACTATTACTTACAAGTTCGAATATACCCATAAACATAGGTTGTTTTGTTATTCCTGCGCTGTAAACTTCCACTAATCCATTGGCCAAATAAGCACAATATGTCAATCTACTTGCGGGGACAAAAAATGTATGTGACAAAAATTTATTGACTATTCCTAAAAATAGAAAAAACAATAAGTAGGTATTATTTGGAGTTTTATGGTTCTGGTAAATTAGGTATACTTTAGCAAAATTTCTATAAACTTTACCTGAATTATTTGTAATACACACTAAAAGCGTCCATCCAACAGAAAGTGACCAGCCCACTCTATGTAAAGCTGAATAAAAGGCATTTTCAGTAATATTTGGAGTATGATCGGGATCGTAAAAAACAATAACTGTTAATATCGACGCTGCTCCGCAAGTAATTGCAAAAATCCAACCGAAAACGTTAACGTAAGTAGGAATCTTTTCTCTGAAAAGGAGGAAATAGGTCGAAGTAGATATACTAAGCGAGTCCGAGCCCAGCACCAACCAACCCCAACCTCCACCCTCAAATTTTGGCCCACCCCACCAGACAGATGGCTCCACCGGCACGTGACGTTTGAAATGACATGTGACGTGACATTTGAGGTGCCTCATGACATGGCATATGACGTTTGATGTGTCATGTAACGTTTGACGTGCGTACCCCCACCTCCTCACCATGGGTGGATTAGGTGAGCTTTTCAGGAGGGCATGCGCATTTCCGATGGGCTCGGACTCGCTTAGTATATCACTGGTCAATAGGATGTATTCAGTAACAAATTTTTATTTCAATAGTCCTACATTGTGTTTCTAGTAGTATAAATGAAGAATATACCAACTGGTGTATTCTTTTCACCAACTAACAAGGTGCGAAGCAATCTCTTTGATGTTTTTGTAACAAAAATTTATGACCTTGGGAGACCGACGTTGATAGATAACTTAGTAAATACACTAAGAAAAATGATCAAAGAGAATTATGACAAGTATTTTATTATAAAAATGAAGCCTTTCAGACATGCGCATACAAAAAAAAAGATTAGACAGCTTCGCTTCTTGTTTGCTGGTGTATTCTATGGTAAAAGCAATACATTTTCGGGCGTCAATATGTAAATGGGGAACTTCGGTGCAAGTTGCCTATCCAAAAATTTTGGAATTTTCTACCACTGGGGAAGGGGAATTTAAAAAAAAATATGTAAACTGAGCCTCGGACCTTCAAAACAGGTAATTACATCCAAATATCGATATTTGTAAAGATCATGTCCGATTGGCTGAAATTTATGCTGGAGCTCCCTGATTTTACGTCGATAATATCTATCGATCAAGAGATATGTCGCAATAGGGAACTTGACTAAAATTTTAATTTAGCAAAAATGTGCTATAAATCATAAGAATATATTGCATGAAAACGACTCGCATAAAAAAAACTAACAATTCAAATTATTTGAAGCTTTTGTAAACGCATTGCTATTGGTTGTGACGTAGAACAGTATAATACGGTACTGCGCGTGTGTCCATGCGACAAGGAAAAAAGAATTGAATATTTAAAGAAACTTTTCACAAATATAGAATATTTAAAATATATGTGTGTGTAGTTTCAATAGCGTTTGTGACATATGATAATAATTGAGACACGTTGGCCTTTCCTCATATATGGACAAGCTGTCAAAATGCCGGTTTCTGGATTGACCTACACATATCATCAACACATACACATTGTCTCTCTTTCTTTCAAGTACTTAGTGTTGTTCATATTATCCTTTGTCGTACTTGTGTAAATCGTATGACTAGAAATATGGTATATGCAAAGTAGGTACCATATTTTTAAGATTACTTTACAATTTGTACTGATAATCTTGTTAATGTATGTGATAATTTCAGACGAGATGTCTAAGAATAGTTTATATTTATGATACAAGTGCGTGAAGCGAAAAAAGGCACTCGCTACGCTCGTGCCTTTCATTTTCGTAACTCGTGCGCAAAAGTACTTCACGCATGAGTATCATACAATATTTTATCTACGACCACATTAAAAAATACTTTCCCTTAATTATATATTACATATCGTCGGCTTAATTCTAGCACCTCGCAACCCACAAATAGAAAATTTTACAGAAGAGCCAAACAACGATATAAAACTGATTCTGACATGGACTTTATATAAATCCGATAGTTAAATGGAAAAAGTAGAAAATAATTTGTTGATGACGTTTCACACTTCTTAATGACAGTACAAAATTATCACAATTACAGAACCTTTGACAGAACACAAAATTATCTGAGGTAACTTAATAAATATACAAATAAAAAAAAGAGTGCTATAATGATTATCCCATTTAAAAAGCATTGTACTTTTTCGCACGCTTTAGATGTACCTATGTATAAAATGTAATTTCACGTATTTATATGAGTTTGTAAATGCTTAATTTTAATGGTGGTCGTAGATAAAATGTATTTAGATATCTAAGCGATGTAGTAAAGTAATAAATTCAATACTTACGAATTTCTTTGAATTTTGTGTACTACATATGCATAAAACAATCCTATACAGTACGAGCTACATCTCATGTGAGTTTTAATATAATAATTTACAAAATAGAAGTTTTTAGCCAAATCTCCTACCTCTCTGAAAATATATTCGAATATAAATATAAAACATAATAAATAATTATTATGGTATTAATAATCAGAAATGTGAGTGATATTTTTAAAGTAATTGGTAAAAATACATGTATAAGAGAGACCGGGGTTGTTCTGGACACGCGGATACGTGTGTGACGTCAATATTTTGTATATCGTTCGTACTTTTATCGTATTTTCTGGTTATGACTACTAATTCGTTACTGTCAAATGGAAAATCAAAACATATGTACCACCCACTAGTGTGGGCTCTGGTGGATTATTTTTGATTCTTCAGAGGAAACGGGCTAATTGTATGTAAGGTATCTGCCATTGAAAAAGTTATTGGACGGAAAGGAGAGAAGCAGATCAGTTAATATAAAAATGGTGTAATTAATATTGTTTACCCACTGTTCTTGTTGTGATCCCACGTGTCATATTTGATGTCAGGCGGATGATGTCCGTAGCAACAACTCCCGTAGCCTTAGTAGGACTAGGGCACAAATGGAGCTGGATGATGTCAGAAAACGTTAATATGAACAATCATGATTCCCATGCAGCGTCGAAAGTATTCATTTTTGTAGAGAAAACGGCAATGGTTTATTGTTGTGTGTTTGGGCCATTCAAAAAAGGAAATGTTGAAAGAAAACGAAACGGAAAAAAGTCAAAGCGTTAAAGAAGAACGTTATTGAAGAAGCTGAAGAAGTAATAATAATATAAGGGTTATTCTTCAACATTGCAAACTATAAGTTATTCACCCATTTTTATGAGCTTAGTCACTCCAGCTTTTAAATATACAGACAATACATTCAATATTTTCGATATCACTTACGGTGGATAACCCATCATAGTTGGGTCTAGTCCCTCGATGTAAGTAATTGTGAACGGTAAAATTATGGAGCCCAGAAAGCAGATAAACAAAATGGTTTCTCCTAGTTTCGGCTGTTTCCATAGAGGGTATATTACAAACGGAGCAAGAATAAAAAGATGGTAATCTACAGCTAAGTACCAGGACTGGAACATACACTACAAACAAAAAAAACGAGTTTATCAACAATCATTTATGTAAAGACGTCATTTTTGAGTTGGAAAATATACAATTGTTAACTTTCACATTCAACTCAGGTGAAAAGGTCGTAGATTCCGTTTCACATAAGACGAATAAGCCACGTGAAGTTTGCCAACTGACTTGCGCAGAAAACAAAATCGGTCTTGTTTATCTATGTCGACCGTTTCATGCCATTGGCGTTACAAACGATTTTCATGCCGACAGCCATTTTATTATTGACATTTGAGGTTGTGTTTGAAGCAATCATTTACTGTTGAATATTTTTGATTTTTGCATATTTTAAGACGTTTAGGTAGTTTATCTGTAAGTGTTGTGTGTTTCATTTTATATAAAACCATTCCTCCTGAAAAAATTGTTGGTGTTAAAGGAAAAATTGTTGGGGTTAAAGGAAAAATTATCCACATTATTCTGATTTTGTGTTAACCTACAAAATGTGAAAACGTTACGCTACTGATTTCAAGTCGAATGCCAATTTGACAATATGGCGCTGGTTTTGACAACAAGTTCGCGCATACGACTGCAACTTCAAATGGGTTCTTTTTACGTGAAACGGAGTCTACTTTCGGAATGGCATGTCAATTGTCAGTTGAATATTGCGCTTGGTATTCCATACGCCTTTTTCTATTACTTTTCTACTGTAATAAGCTTTATTCAGCTTTTGCCGCATATTCTCATCGTAAATGGGGAGGTGTACCTATAGTTAAATTTAAAACCACTGATTCGTCACTATAGATGACAATTTTTCACAAAAAGATCAACAATTAAGTGCTGCCGAAGCTAAAAAACAGTGTCAAACAATAATAATTTAGGCACGTTTTTTTTACATCATTGATTTACCATCGGTTGACTAACGTCAGTCTCCGCTGCACCGACATGTTAGAGTCACCAGTGGTACATAAAAAAACGCAGTTATTGTTGTTGTTGTTTATTCATTCATCATTATATCTGACAACTGACAATCGATACCACTTGAAATTTCTTCAATTTATGACGATGTTAATAGTTTAGTCCGTTTAGTCAATCACATTCAAAATTGATTTCTATTTATTCGTCCATTTCTTTAATAATTCGCTATAACCGCTTGAAATCTTTACTTTTTGGAGGTTAAGCTGTCATTTTGTAAACCACCAAATTTATCCATCACCTCGAGAAACAGCGGTGGAATGGTTTGCAATTTTGGTTGATGCAACCGTAATAAATGAACGCGTCAGCTCTTCAATCGCAGAAATCCATCAATGAATATAAAAACGCAGTTGGTGATTTGGTGGATCTAACGGTGAATAAAAAAACATGCCTTTTGTAAACGTCGGTGAGTTCAGCCTACTTGTCAACTGGAATTAGACTTGCAACGAATGGTTCAAGAGATATCCAGTTTTGAAAATGTGTTAAATTTTTGATGGTCGGATTTTTTTTGACGATCAGTGTTTGTTGTTGACTACTATTATTATTATTTTTAATTTCTGGATCGACTTACTAGATTATCGGTCCCTACATAGTTATTGACATATAGAAGATTGAGCCACCATGTTTTTTCACATCTTTCTTTTTCTAATTCTACACGCGATTCCCAAAACGGTCCAGAGCCAAATCGAGGTAGATATGTTATGTATAATCCTAATATAACTGCGTACGCAGGAGTCAGTCTAAAAAAAAGTAGGTAATTAATATTTTTTATAAATTGTTTAAGAATATGTGATGCTTCTCAAAATATTTAACGTTTTCATAATTTTTTCATTAAATAGTGGAATTAATTAGAAAAGTAATATGAGTAGATTCCACAAATTTAGGGTCCAAACAGTAAATTATTATTTTTATTATTGAAAAATTATAATAATTACTTTTGTGACCATATAAAAGTTATGATTTTTTAATAATAGGGGGGCATCCATTAATTACGTGAGCTCAGAATAGGGGGGGAGGGGCCCAATGAAATCTCACCAAATCTCATTTAAACCGAGGGGGGGGGGGAGGGACAAACGAAAATCTCGCGTTAACTTCAAAAAATATAAAATATTACAGATATTAAAAAAAAAATTATTTTGTGTGTTCATTTTGCCCGCTAAAATAAATCTCATGGCTATTAATATAATTTATTTAACTTAAATAAATTGAGTATAGTATACCGCAACAATTTATTATTTTCTCGAATAATGAAAAAGTTTAAAATATTTTTAGCGTCAATCTCACTTAAGGAAACGGGGGGTCCAGACAAATTTCACTAAACCTCACCTAAGGGGAGGGGGGAGTCTAAACTGACGGAAAAAGAGCTCACGTAATTAATGGATGACCCCTAGGGTGTTCAAATACAAATTTTGAACCCATGTTTTATTAGGTAATATTAATAAGTGACAAATGGGATATTCAAAAATAAAATTATTAGTCTTCAGATTAACAGAAAAAAATGAAAACAAAAATTTACTAAAACTATATGCAATTTATAATGCAGATACGTCACTAGTTTAAATGTGAAGTTGTCAATAGTCTTCTTTTGCTGTTCCATGTTTCAGCTTCTTCTTCTACTTTTTCCTTCATTTGAATGTTTAAGCTTGTTCAGGAGAGATATGTTGACATCTAGGTATCACTCTGTTGTTTACCTTGGTCAATTTGAATTTGAAGCATTTTATTAATAAAAGGAATAAAAGGTTGATTACAATATACAACACTGTAAGTTTTGTACTTGCATTGTATAAATTTAAGTGTAGCTACGTTGCCTAAAACTGTTATTTGTCACTGGTCGTTTTGACCTTGGGAAGCTAGCGCCCCAGTCACTTCAAGACCAGTTGCATAGCGAGAAGTAAAGTAGGTAATTGTTAAATATTTTTATAATTCCAAGTTTATGGTTTTGTACCTAAAACTGAAGCTCTATCTTTACAAATCTTTGCAATAAGTGTAAATATTGTATAAATTGTAATATAGTGTAAATAGTTGAAGTGATGTCGCGTGCTTTCCTTCATGTTCAACCCAAAAGACTGAACATAAGCTTGAATTCAAACTAATCAAAAATTTAATCCAAGATGAAACCACATGCAAATGCAAACAACTCTCACCGTCACTCTAACCTAAACTTCTTCTTTTCTTCTTCAATTTGGGTAACCATCTTCTTTTATGATTATTTTGTTCCATGACAAAGTATGTGACTAACTTCAATTTATGCTAGTGACGTAATAATCTAAAAGGCGGATTTTAAGAAATTTTATAAATAGAATTTTCTAGATGGGGATAAAAACAAAGCAACACTATTAAATTTGATAAAATAATTTGTTACCTACCTTAGAATTAACGATCTGCTAATAATCATTAACAATAATCTATTTTTAGTTGAACACACCCTATTTAGTTAGTTAGTTAAGTAAAACTTACCTGATATATCTGGCTATGTACAATACTAGAAAATTTATTTTTCCTTTTCGTTTATCCAATTCTAATAATAAAAGTCGGCACATTAAAAATCCACTTATCAGTAAAAATGTGTCTACTATTATTGGACCGTTTAATAACATTGCGTGTTCTAATTTTGTGGATGTCTGAAAAAGATTTGATTAAATTTGAGGTGCTTACGGAAGATGAGACTATTTTGAAAAATTAGATAGTGGTAACTTCTACCACTGTGTAATCTGGTCTTTTGTGAAGAAAAGCCTCCGTCAATTTTCGGATTTTATTTTGTATGTATCTGTAGAGTAGGGAGGGTGGATTTAGGCCCACAGCTCTTGGGCCACATGTGACCCATTGTACGTCCTCCCGAGGAGTTGTCCTTCGAGGTCATCGTCCATCCTGTCCTTTCCAGGAAGGTGGACAGGTCACTAGGAGACATCTCCTTTATATTGGCAGATGTAGACCGAACACACTCTCTCTTTGACGATAACTCCGGGCACTCTCATAAGACATGTCTGACAGTTTCGTCTTCCTGTTATTCACACATCCTACATAGAGGTGTGTCCACTAGCCCCCTTGTATAGAGGTGTTTCCTTAGCTGATAGTGGCCAGTGAGAAATCCTACTGTAAAACGTAAGTTTTTCCAGGTCATCGCCAAATATTTCTTCGACGCCAGCTTCCCCGGGTCGCCCAGGGTGATCCAGGCAAGACTGCATCCCTTGATTTCATCCCATCTCTTTAGGGAGGGTTTTAAGCCCGATAGTTATTGTATGTATTGACCGCTTTTAATTCTAGACAATTTTTGGCACTGATAATGATGGAATTATTTACCAGGACCAAGGCGAGCACTGTTAAATAAACATCATGTATGTAGGTACTTACCTCAACGAAAAAATTTGTATTAGCAATAGGTCCTCCGAATATGAATATTAAAGAATGTCCAATCAGTATGATCACCATCGAGATAAATTTGATTCCACAAATCGATTCCAAATTCAATTCATTCGGTTTCGTATGAAAGAATGCCTTAGTAGTTTTTATTAAAGAAAAGCAAATAAGCGTTTCTCTCATTACGCTAAATTGTTTTTCTCGCAAGACATCTACAGGGGAAACTGAACTCTTATTCCGAATACAACGTATGCTCCAAAAGTGGAAAAAAGTAGCTACGATCGTGAATATCATAAACGCACCGACTATTACTCTGAAATATTAAGAAAAAAATCATATATTTTATCGGACGCCCATGGTGAATGAATTTTTTTTCAAATAAATTATCCCCCTTTACAATTTTAATCGTACGTTTATGATGAATGGACATTTTTTCAAGTGCATGTGTATGTTTATAATTTGCAGGGCAAAAATTGTTTCAACTATCAAATCGTAATATTTTTCTATATTTTGCCAAAGTTGATGATTCTCTCCATGATGTCTTGCCTTTTTGTTGTAATATACTACCCGTCACTGTATTCCATATCTGTCTTATTCTGCTTCTCTTCCTTTTAATCATAAAGTATTTATCTATGCTTTTAATCTGCGATTTAGCTTCGTATACGCACATTTCACTTATCTGTTGTTATTCATTCGTTGCATATGTCCCCACCAACTTAATCGTCGCTGCTCTATAAATTGTTCTATATGTTCCATCTCTAAATCTTCTCTTATACGTGTGTTATTAATTTTAATTTTAATTTTTCCAGTAACTTCTATTATACGTCTTAAAAATTTCATTTCACTGTTTTCCAAAAAATAGTCGGTTTAAAATAAGATCGAGAAATATAATTATTAACCCCTTATAAAAAAAGTACACATATATACACAGTAAACACATATAGCTAGCTCATGGAAAGCGTGACGATGATTTATGCAACACTATATATGCTTCATTGTTAATTGTGTTGCATAACCAAAAGTATTGTATGTTGCATAAAAGCGTGACTAATGACGAAAAAAACATGTTTGTTCTTCACCCAAAAAAGTGATCAACGCGCCTAAAGAAGTTTTCACTTAAAAAAATTAGAAAATAAATATACGTGTACTTTTTTTGGCATTTTCATGCAGATAATTTTGATAGAGAAGGATTGATACGAAACGAATAAAAGATTGCTTATTTGGAATTACTTACCCATAAATTATTTCACCAGTTGTAATCGGTAGCGACTTTTGACTTTCACATTTACTGAGTTCAGAATTTTCAGTATGAATTTCGAAATCTGTCACAAAAGAAGAAAACATACTGCGTACGAACGTTTCTGCATCGTTTATAGAACAGGTCGATGGCAAACAAATTGCCCAATGAATTTCATTATTGTTGAACACAGCCCTGTTTCTCTAAAAAAAGCAAAAAATAAGCATTGAATCTCTATATTTTTTGGTAATGGAGTGGTTAAATATGCTTAGGGAATTATATACAGAGTGGAACAGCCAAATGAAATAAATGAGGGCGACTTATTGTCTGCTTGCATGACAGTAGTGATCAGCGTCAGTGCTATTGTCGTTTGAATTTCGTTAACTGTACGTAATAATATAAAAAAATGGTTCATTTATAACTCGTCCAGTGTAAGTTGGCACTTGGACTTTGGACTTTTGAGATTTGCGGAAGAACATCCGGTCGCTGGAGACTCACTAAAATGGAGGACCCCAGTCTCTTTTTTGACCGCAAACGGTTAATATCGCAGTAATTCCAGTGACGTAGTAGTATTATAGTAGTTTTTAGTGACGTTAATAATTATTGTCAGTAGTTAGTTTATAGAAGGTGTGCTTTTAGCTTATAGTTTAGTTATAATTATTAGAATGGAGTTTAAAAGTAAATTAAAAAATAAACCTTTAAGTGGTCAATGCCGTGAACTAGTGTCCAATCCAAGAAATATTTCATTTGATGACAATTTGCTAAAACCGCAATTATATGCAATTATCAAAACTTATAAATCCAAATACAATCGTTATTGTATCGATGAATTAATAATATCGCATGGGTTTGATGTTCTACGATTGCCTCCATATTAATTCGAATTAAATCCTATCGAATCAGTCTGAAGTGCAATGAAACACTATATGTTGCTAAAAAAACGTAGGTTTCAATTTTAACAAAATTGCTGGCAATTGCGACGAATTCTTTAAAAAAATTTCATTGGGAAAGTTGAAATCAAGGTGTGACCATGTACAAAAATTTGTAAAGGAATACATGAAAAAGGAACCTCTTCTACACACCCTATATATATATATATATTTTAAATGCGCATTTAAAAATACAAATCGGCGTGTCTAAGCGTTTTCCCCAACACGCCCTCATTTATTCGTTATCGAATTTATTCCATTTGCCTGTTTCACACTGTATAGTAGAGTAGGTACTTGTGATAGGTTCTAAAATCGATACGAACATTCTTATTAAGAAATTACCATTTTTATTGAAAACACATGTAAGATAGACTATTCTAAAGCTAAATATGTCATCTAATTGATGCAGCGGAGGATCGCTTTGGAAATTGCCTACAGGCTGGGTTAGGCTCCATTGACAAGAACGAGTGCGCAGTAAGTACTTCTCGGACGTATTTAGATAAAGTACGACCAGAAATATAAGGAGGTCATAAATAGCTAATTATCACCGGGCGGTCGATTCTACGCAGAGCCATTAAATTTTGTTTTATGATGATGATATTGGGTTAAGAAAAATCGCTTGATTATACCTACTTGAGAATTGTTTATGTAGGTATATATAATATTGATTTACGACCTTCTTAGATCTCTGGTTGTACTTTAAGTTTAACTTCCTGAGGAGCCTAGATCGCTTCGACTAAAATGTAGATGTAGAGTATACACAAAATATCTTATAGATCGCAGAGTGGTAATGCCAATTGGGCTAATCGATCCTCTTGTAATCTAAACTAATTGATGCAGTTGACTAAAGAGGACATACCGACGTATAAAGATTTCCAATATCAGCACACATTACAATAAAAAAAATTATAAAATAAATGTATTCTATACGTACCTCTAGGGCCATATTTTCGGTTTTCGGTCGTTTCGGTTTAAGGCGACTGAATTTTTTCTTAAAATAAATATCAACTAAGCAGTACTGGCCTTTTGTCATATTTGTATTTATTCTGATGCATTCATCGAAATTGCCGAGCTGATAAAAATTTCCATATAAAATGTTTTCCGGATATTTGGGAAAAGAATCGAGCACTAAAAAATACATTTTTATCATCATCAGTAACGTAATTTTCATTGAAACTTTATACGCATATATATCAAGAACCAATAATTTAATAAGATTGTTCACCAGGATTCAGTGACGGCTAAGCCACCTCCTGAAACTCTCAGGAAACTATTTTTTTAAATTATTTTGCTAAACTTCCTCTGACCTTTATAAGGATGTTATAATTTCAAAATTCAAAAGTTAATGTGTCTGCGTTTTTCTATAATTCTATAAAGTCTACAAATTATTTTATTCCATATCATACACTGCATATGTTTTGAAAAAAAAATAGTTATTAAGGTAACTATCTATCTATATAAAGCACACACAAGAAAAAAGAAAGACCACAATTATCGAGTCTGCAATAGTGGATTTATCCCAAGCTCATAAAGTTTGAATTTTTTACATAATAATTGCCAAACAATAGAACGTTTTTTTAGTGAATAACCGAGACTGAAAATAAAGTTTAATTTAGTAAAATGTTTAAAATCAATTGGATGAAAAATAAATTTTTAATATTTCCATTCTCCCCTATTTTATTATTCAAATTGTATGTTTTATGTAAAATCGAAGGAAAACCGAAAAGCTTAATACGTTACACGCTGCGGAAGCTCTTTTTGGTGGTCGTTCAAACATTCTCGGCTACGCCTCTCACCTAAAAATGAGCTTTCGCTGCTTGGAATATTGGTAAATAACAATTTTATACCATCGAACTTACTTTCTAATGCCCATCTTTCTTCTCGAGCCACAGCTTCCAGAACGTAAGAAACATCTTTAACACATTCAACGTTCGTCATATTTTTAATAACATTCTGTATTATTTTATAACCATTGTCAAAGTTTAGGTTTTGCATTGCTTCACTAGCCATAAACGGTAAGTCATTTAAATTTTCAAATGTTTCTTCATCAAAATCATTTTCTGAAAACAAAAAAAATCATTATACGTCGTAGATATTGATAAAAATGTCATTCAATTGAAATTTTCTCAAAGTATATGTTAATTGTAATGTTACTTTAAATATGAAAAGTCACTTCTAAAGCAGGCTTTGAAGGTGATTCTATAATGGTTTGGCTTGGGATGACAACTTAAATGGACTACATTTTCGCTAAAAATATGAGTCCAGAATTTATCCTTACGTTTACTAAGATAGGTACATATTCGTTTACAAGAAACTGGAACTTTTGCTAAATCAAAGAATATTATTGGACGACCCAGAAATGTGAGAACTCCACAAATGGAAAACCAGATTCTTCAAATTATTGACCAACATCCAGAAACGTGTACCAGAAAAATTGCTGATGAAGTAAATGTTAGTAACAGAACTGTTTGGAATATATTCTAAAAGATAATTTATTGTATCCATATCACGTTCAACTTGTTCAACATTTGCTACCTACTGACTATCCGCTCCGTATACAATATTGCCAATGGATTTTAAATAAAATCGCAAACAATCCCAATTTTGATGCGTTTACGGATGAAGCCAACTTTTCAAGACATGGCATTATGAATTTTCATAATTGCCACAGATGGGCTGATGTAAATCCACATGCCATACGTGTAAGTAAAACTATTCCAACAAACATTTTCGGTCAATGTTTGGCTTGTCATCATCGAAGATTTTTTAATAGGACTATCTTTCTTCATTGCATAGTACAATTTTATTGTTTTTTGCACTCCATCATTTATTTCTTTTTCATGTTTCCCGTTCTCTTGTAGCTGTATGGTTTTGTGTTCACTTCATACTGCCATAATTTTCGTTTTGTCATATGTTTATAATATTTTTATATCTTTCCATAATAAAATGTATAATTAAATAATGATATCTTGTAAATAGTTACAGCAAATAGCCTTAGGCTTAATTATAGATAAATTATTAAAAAATTATAATCATAAATAGTTTCAGACGAAAACTGCAATTATATTTTTATAAGTAGTTGTTTTTCTGTTTTTTGATCAGCGTATGTAAATTTAATTAATAAGTAGTTATTTTTTTTTTAAATTTATTATATTATTTGATAATGTAGGTAATTTGACCAGTTTATTAATATATCTCGGTTTTATTAGCCGTAACCAATTTTACAAATCCAGTTTCAGATTTATGTAAATTTTAAAAACTTTACATTCTTATTTTGACTTGATGTATAGTTAAATTAAAATATTTCTTTTGTTATGTGTCTGTAAATAATTCTAATTAAATTTTATTGTGGTAATAAGGAATTTTATGTAAAACCACTTTTTTTAAAAATATAGCTACATTTTAATAAGTTCATGTGAATTTTGTACATATCTTATGGGAAACAGTCTTGGAAAGATGCTCAGAAACATTAAATGAATATATTTTATAGTTCTGTCATGAATTTTATTATTTTAGTTACTTCTGGACGTTTGTCTTTCTTTCAATTGGGTTGTTGACTGTTTCCAAATGAATACATACAGTGGTAGTAAAAACTTCTTCCATTGTTTTCCTTTTAAATGCCTAGTAGGCATCAGCGCTATAGGCCTATCTGGCCCTCGGTTTCTAGATCTTTCACTCTCTCTTTCCATGTTTTCCTGTTCTTCGCCTCGTTTTCCCAATCCCTTACTCCCACTGTTCTCAGGTCTCTCCTAATCTCCTCCAACCATTTTTTCCTTGGTCTTCCTCTTCTCTTTTTACCACCTTCTCCACCTTTCAGCACTCGTTTTACCCATCTATCTTCTGTCATTCTACCTATATGTCCCAACCACCTCGCTCTCTGTGCTTTAATTATATGGGTTATACTTGGGTGCTTATACAATTCTGATAGTTCTCTGTTTGTTCTTCTTCTGTACATTCCATCTTCTTTAATTCCATCATAAATCTTTCTGACCATTTTACGTTCCCATATCTCTAGTTTATTCTGATATTTTTTGTTCATTGTCCAAGTTTCACAAGCGTAGGTAACTGACGGTCTTATTATTGTTTGGTACATTCTTATTTTAGCTGTTCCTGATATGTCTTTTGAGTTTAACATCTTTGATACCATCCCTGCTGCTTTACTGCCTTTTGTTAACCTTTTTTCTATTTCTCTTTCTTCGTCTGCTTTATTTTGTGATAGTGACTTCCACTTTTTCTATTTTGTAGCTATTATTATCATAATAATATCGGTTACTTCATTGTCCTTACCATGTATTTTTTTTCTCGTTGATCACTAGACCATGTTCTCAAGCCTTCTGTTCCAGTAGCTTAAATACGCTTAGAAGTTCTTTCATGGATCTTGTCATGAGTACTATGTCTTCCGCATATGCTAGACATTGATGTTTATTCCCATAAATTAGACTTGATGTAATATGATTTCTTGAACTAGGTTAAAGAGGTTTGTGGATAATGGGTCTCCTTGTCTCCGACCTTTCTCTATCTTGAATTCGTTGAAAGTACTGCCCTCCGAAGTTACTTTGCTCTCGGTTTTTCGGATAGTCATTTCCACTAGCCTTCTCAATTTAACTGGTATATTTAACTTCCTCATTGCCTCATAAATTTTTCTTCTTTTGATAGTATCATAGAGGCCTGTCTGTAATCGATGAATAGCAATATGCATACTTAGATTTTATTCGTAAGCATTCTCCTGAAGTTGTTTCATAATGAAAATTTGGTCTATTGACGATCTATCTGCTTTAAAACCTCCTTGGTATTCTCCTACATTTTCTTTGTGGTATTGTCTAATCGATTTTTAAGTATTTTTGCCAGAATTTTGTATATTTCACCTAAAAATGCTATTCCACGATAGTTATTGCATTTTTCATTGGGACCTTTTTTGTGGATTGGAATGATTAATGTCTTGTTCCAATTTTCAGGGGTATTTTTTTCTCGCCATACTTGTTTCAACAACTGCCATATTCTCTCAGTTAATTGTTCGCCTCCATATTTTAAAATTTCTATTGGAATATTGTTGTCTCCTGCACTCTTATTATTCTTCATATGTTTTAAACAATCTGTCACCTCCTCTTTTTTTGGGACCGTTATGGCTAGATCTTCCTCTTCACAATTTTCTTCCTCTGCTTCATTATCATTTTCACTTAATTCTTGCTCGCCATCATTTAGAAATTCTTCGAAATACTGTGCAAATCTATTTATTTTTCCTTCCTTATCCCCTATTAGATATCCCTCTTTGCTTTTCAAAAAGTAAAGGTGCTTTTTGGTTGTGGCCTTTCCCTTTCCTTATTTCTTGATAAAAATTTCTCACTTGTTTATTTTTATAAGCTTCTTCAATTTTTAATAATTCCTTTTCAAAGTAAGTTCTTTTGTTCTATCTGCATATTTGTTTAACTTCTTTTCTTGCTTTTTTATACTCCAGTCTATTTTCTAATGTCGTTTTCCTGTATTTCCCTTTGATTCTTATTGTACATAGTCTATCTGTTACACCCTCAAAATCAATAATATTAGCTTTAAGTTGACTGGTTACTATAAACCCTGTACCCAGCATTCTAACTATTATCTACTCCACTATTAAAGAACATATAATCTTATATCTCCGTATCCCTTTTTGTTTAGTTTCTTGTATCGCTAACACATCTACTTTGTATTTTCGCATTTCATTGATCAAGTGTTTTATGGCCCCCTCCTCAAAAGTACCTCTTACCTTCCATATTCCTATTCTCATTCCATATTGTCTTTCTTTTTTTTTAATGCCGGAGTTTACCTTGAGTAGTTGCTTTTCTGTAATCTTATTTATATTATTCTATTTTATTATTTTTGTGTTTATTATGTCAATTTATTACATTATGTGTCATTATATCGTATTTCAGGATGGAATTGTTATTTCTAATGTTTTTTTGTTTAAATTGTAACTAACTAAATTGTATACTTTTTATATTTTTATCTAATAAATTTTTTTAAGGGGGTGATCCCGTTTACTAATCAATAAATAAATAAATAAATAGAAATACTGAACACCACAATATTTTTTCTGATTTTAAGGAATTTAATTGATTTTTAAATATTTTTTTGAATCAAATAATGACTCAAAATACATATTTTGGTGTAACTATTGTTTTATGTCATCTTTCTTTCACGAGTGATAGTTCGAACTAGGCAAAAATTAAAACTTAAATTAATGTAAAATTAAAAACTAACAACATAAAACCATGTAATGTAATATTTAAACTAAAAATAAAAAAGATGCTCAACTTTCAAGCCCGATTGCTCTACCTTGGCTTAACAAGAAAGCCAGGCTTAAAAAATTAAGCTCGCTGCACCCTTATCTTAGCGATGCTTTATATGCACGAAATTTTAAGCATACAGCTTTGTCCATTCAAGTGAATACATATTATATTATACGGTATTGTACGTAAACGTGGCTTAACTAAGCAAAACATGGTGCAATGAGAGATTGTAATTATCATGAATTCACCTCAACTTTTATATTAAATAATGTTCCTTAAAATTATTTGCACGTATCTCTTTTTGGGTAGGTAGTTATTGAACATTTTATTTTTTTTCATAAAATGCGTAAATATTTTTAATAGTGCAACCAACCAGGTTTGGTTGACGTAAATTATTTACATTTTATTTTGTCACATATTACTCTTATTGTGTGTCCCTGATTATCCGAATTTGGTGAAGCTCTAGAGATAAAATCTTTAATTTGTGGTTTAAATAAAACAGTACCTACTACTATGACAGGTCATTTAAAATTTGATTTATTGCTCTATATTCCAAATAAAGTATTGTTATAATTGATCTACTTACCTACAAATAAATTTCGGGCTTAGTAAATAATTGAAATGTGCTGATGTATGCAGCAGTGACGAAGTAAACAAGAGAGATACAGACAAAATATATGTATTTTCTGGGGAAGGCTCTACTCCCTCAGTCAATAATTCGATCTCTTAGATGTGGCACAGGCTTTCTGTTATCTGCCAAAACTCGCTCGATTCCTTCACAAGTGCAAGGAAAAAGTATCCGCCATGGCCGAAAAAGAAAAAAAATATTTAATGAGAGAAGAGGTAACTAAATCTAGCTTGATGCTGAAAATGTAAAAATTACTAGTTAGGATTATGTAATTGTGAGACGCCTGTTGTCGGATCGAACTTTCGAAAATGACAATACTTGATATTGACGACAAGTATTCTTTAGTGATGAGCAAACCAAGAACGAAGACAGTCTTGGTAACGGTCTCGGTCTTGCTTGTCCGGTCTTGCTCAAATACTTGTAATTTTAGTCTTAGTCTTTGGTACTCAGTCTTAGTTTTGCTCAAATAGTTTGTTACTTACTACTTACGTCGTTTTGGTAAATTTTCGAGTCTTTTGTCAGTTATAAATTAAAAATGATCAATAATTAATGGAGCTTTTTTCTCATATATATCCTTATTTAAAAAGTTGTTTAGTTTAGTCTTGTACTTTGGTCTTGGTTTTGCATTCTCGGTCTTGGTTTTGGTCTTGCTCTTGTTCATTCAGTCTTGGTCTTGGTCTTGCTAGTGTATGTATGATCCTGGTCTTCGTATTGCAAAATCGCAAGAACAAGACTGCAAGACCAAGACAGATTTTGCTCATCACTAGTGTTCTTATATAATTGTTAAAATTGTTGATCCGTTTGGTTGGCTTGAGACTTATATTTTCAGACTTAAGCAGCATGGTGGATGGCGATCGTCTACGTCCGTGAAAGAATACAGTATATCATCAAAGAAACACAGTCAAGATGACCGCCACCACAAATTGGTGGATTTCATATTTGTTACAATACCAAATCAAATCAATATCAAATGAAAGAACTAAGTGTATGGCGGATCATAGAGTTTAGACAATTTATACATTAAAACAGAAATCTAAACATCTAATGAAAACAAAGAACTTTGTCAACATAGAATCGGAATTCAAGCATAGATTTTCCTTCCAAGTCAAGGTTTCCTATCGTCTTGAGGACTGTGTGGTGTAAGGATGGCTAAAAATGTTATGACGTTAGCGTTTTTCCTTCAAGCTCTGGGTATATCTTGTCTGGGTCGACCGTTATAACGTTCATTAATCTTGGGAAGAAAATGGTAACAAATAATAATAAGAATAAAACAAAAACTGGAACACAACAAAAAATTAGGCTTGAAAAGCGGAAGAAAAGTAAAGAGCAGAACGTGCAAAAGAGAGAGTAAGTACTGCAAGGTATCACTGTAGACCACGCAGTTGTGTATAGAGGAACTAACTAAAAACTTGAAAATAAAATGAGTAAGAAAAAATGTTTTTCTGAAAATAAAGATAATAATGTTCGAATGGGACCAGGACCCAAACAGTGTTAGACTCATCCTCAAGAGGATGCCTACCGACCAAACCCACTTCAAACTCCCAGTTACCCCCGCCTCGGAATCACTACCCTAGCATACAAGACGGTTGGCGGTCCCTCGCACACTCTCCGCTCACACCGTCGTCTTCTCCCCCCTCAACATTATCTCCACCATGATCTCCCAGTACACCGCCTCCCCTAGTTTCCTCTCCAACTTCTTCAGCACTTCCTCGTTCTTCCATGCCCCACATCATCCTCCATCCTTCACACCTCTCACACACTCCAGAGTCTCCTTTCCCAATCTTGTGGAGGTACCCTTCTCTCGACCCATGTCCAGTGAACAGCTGTGTCAAGAAGTAGGCCACCTCCCCGAATTTCCGGTCCATCCAATTCTCCATTTCCTCATCCATCCATTCCTGTACTTCCTCTCTGGTTGCACAATCTAGGGCATTGTCAAATTTTTATCAACCGCTCATATCATTATAGATGTTATTTATTTATTTACTCAGGTTATGATACGCCTCACGATTTTATTTTTTTGCCAACAAACGAGTTCACTCTGTTCTCTGATCGTTTTTGACAGTTTCTGATTGCGGTTGGAACAGACCTTAGATAACATAATAGAGTTGACTGGTACCTAAGAATAATTTTTTTAGCGTTTACCTAGTACATTATTTTCAATAAAACCGTTTGGCTTAAATTTTTCTTCTTATTATTCTGTGATATATTTTCGTCAACAAAATAAAATACGTATAAACACGATGCAAAACATGTTCATTTTGCAACTAGTTATATAAATTGTATACAATACTGAAGTTAAATTATTTATTTATTAACATAATTTATTCGTTCATATTTATATTGCTACTATGTAATCAATTTTGAGTCCAATACGATCAATTCCTTCAAATTAAATTTTTAAATTACCCAATTACAAGTTCATTATATAATTTCTTTTTCTTTTTCTACGCTGTTTTGTCAACAATTTTTTTTAATTTAATTTTTTATATGTATCTATTATATGCGTTGATGAATTAAGTACCTACCATTGAAATATATTACTTTTTTAAATGAAACTGAGTGTTTCTAATTAATACCACTATTTAATGAAAAAAAATTATTTTTTTCCCATTAAATATTGGAATTCATTAGAAACAGTAAGTTTCATTTATAACAATAATATGAGTAGATTCCACAAAGTAAGGGTCCAAACAGTAAATTCAATTGAAATATATGTTTTGTATCTTCTGTATGTTCCTTGCGGTTTATTCATTATTTTTTTGTCGATATTTTCTTGGGAAATAAAACCACAATTTTTCTTATATTTTTACTACTTTATCAAGAATAATTAAGTTTTTTTTTAATTTTTGTACCTACCTGACACTCAAATTTCATCAATTCATCAATATTTTTAGTAAGGTTTCCAATGGTTATCAGCCTAATTCGTTTTAAATTATGCATTAAGAAAATATCCATGTCGTAACAAGAATTAATAAATCTCAAAATTAGTGACATTGATGATTTAAGTATATACCATGTTATTGGTTAAAATACCTGATACGAAAACCAAAGTATGTAGATTTTCCGTAATTTCCGGAATTTTCTATAAAATATGCAAACAATATTTAGTTACTTTCTCGTTAGGTCTGGTCGAATTTTTGTAAATAAAACTGTATATTTCGTCTTTACAAAATTTTAATGATTTTTTCAAAATTCTGACAATTATATTATTTTTGACAAATTATATATAAAGTATATAACTGTGAACTCAAACTAATAAATTATTTAAAGTATCAACAAATATATAGAGAGAGATTCGACAAGAAATTAGCGATCCACAAATAAATCAATTTTTCCTTAACCTTAACTATCAAACAAGTAAATGTACAAAATAGGCGGTGTTCCTAAACAAATAGTCGAATATTTAAAGTTACCAGATCCCAAAATGTACCTATACAGGTCACTCACTGTTTAAAACGATCTTCTGCCACTCTTTAGGTCGATGCCGGTGGTGATTTAATGGCTCTTAAGCGACATGGCGAATGGAAATCTTCAACAACAGCCGAAGGATATGTCTATGAGTCAATACGTCAATAGCCAATAGAACTATAAATTCAATTGAAAGTAATTTACAGACCTTTACATACATTGAAAATACCAATGTTCAAAAAGAACACACCGTACAATCATCGCGTATTATTGAACAACCGCCAAACACGGATAAGTGTTTAGTTATAAATAATTGCCAAAATTTTACAATTAATTGTTAAAAATAAATATTTAATTTAAATTGTTTCCGAATTTTGTTAAATAAATAAAAGTTACTTGTTAGGCTTTTTATTTGTATAAATGAAAATAATCGTAGAAAAAGTATAGTACACAACTGGAGTTGTAAGCTTATTATATGCTTGTAAAATTACTGCTTACGCGCATCTTTTTTACTCGCATGTAATAAACTTCTTACAACTCTCGTCATGTGATATACTGTATTACTTTGTGATATGGTTATTGTATTCACACTTTATTTGTTATTTTGAGCACTTTATCTCTTCTATAAATTAATACAATATGGTTATGTTAACCGTTAATACGTCATGTCTCCTTGGCCTTCGTCGCTCGAAGTGTGTGCGCTGTCGTCCTTCACTTGTCTCTTGTCCGCAGCTATGTTCCGTACTCCCATTCAGTCACTTACGCATACTGGAGGACCGTTCGGCAATGTTACTCCATCCCTTCCTTAAACCGTTCAGTTATTACAGAACGAGTAAAAGGAGCAGTCTTTAAATCGTTCGTTTACTGTGGAGTGGTGTGAAAAGAGTAGCTCCAATTGTACCATTTGCGAAGTAATAATTATTCATATTTTATAAAAATACAAAAAAATAACCACAAAAATATTACACCGAATGTGTTGTTTGTTAGAATTTGACGTTTGATAGATGTCCCTCGTTTGTCAGTTTGAGAGTTCGGTAACAAATGATCCTTTTACTCTACGAGAGATCTGCTTCTGCTCCACTCCTTTCACTCTCCATTTTGGAGTCAATTGCCGAACGGCCCTTACATATACCATAATAAAAATCTCTTCATTCACATGGAAACGGAGTTTACTCTCTGATCAGTTGC
Organism: Lochmaea crataegi; assembly: GCA_947563755.1. Lineage (NCBI taxonomy): Eukaryota > Metazoa > Arthropoda > Insecta > Coleoptera > Chrysomelidae > Lochmaea > Lochmaea crataegi. The sequence continues at coordinate 196,654 of OX387433.1, read as the reverse complement.
CAAGCAATCGGACGTTTTCGGTGATGACGCCCTCTACTGTACTCTATTTGCGGTAATTCTAGAACTATACCATCATTAAGCTTGGTAGATTATTTTTTTCTACATTCATCGGTTTCCGATAAAAATTTCCAGTTCCTTTTTCATATAAGTGCCTATTTCTACATTGTGTCACTTTGCTTATAATGGTAGTATCGTCTAATTCTTTATTTTTCCAGTCCAACGTACTTTTTGCTTTATCTCTCCAAGTCAAAATAGACGACTATCCTCTCTATATTTATAGTCTATATAGCAATTTTTAATTTGTTTTTATTTGTTGTTTTGTCACTTTATTTATTATACGGGTAAATAAAATATTCTTGACAGTAGCTCTCTAATTTACATTTTTATTGCTTTAGTCTTTGTTTATTAATATTACCAAACCGAAGTGACATAAATTAGGTGAATACCTACATTCTTTAACGGCTACATTGTTGTATGGAATCTTGTTATAAATAAAACTGTATACTTATACCGACCATTTTAGGGCATCGTCAATATGAGAACTAGGAAATTTAACCGAATTCACGGTTTTTATTAAATTACGATTGGCGTCACTTGTTGTGTAAAGCTAAAGCAAAAATTTTGTAGTATATTAGGGTGACATTCACTGAGACCTTAAAGATCTATTGTGCCCCCCTTACTTCTACTTAGTTTCTGAGAAAAGTATCAGAGACTAGTAGCTCATTTAGACGTATTTCCCGGAAGAGTTCCTCTTCTATCCAGTAATCTCCAAGGTGTTGTGTCCTAGGATTCTGAATTGCTGTGCAATTCGCAAGTATGTGGGAGGAGGTTTCTTCTTCCATACCACAGAATCTACATTCTTCTTCCCTCACTATTTCGAACTTTTTCAGGTGCCCATTCAGGCGACTATGTCCCGTAAGGATAAGGTTAAGGTTAAAACTCTTAGTGCAGTTTTACTTTGACTTATGCATTCATTTGATCTCAACAGGTTGTAGTCACCCAGAAGAATCTTTGATTGTCTAAGCCCCACTAGATCTTTCTAATGGTCAGATCTTCTCTTTTTTCGGCTTTGCCTATTTATTCCAATATTACATTGGAACTGATACCGCAAAAGGGTTCCGGCTCCCAAAAGGGTACTTCAGTCCGCCTCTTTCCTAGTTCATCTTTCATTTCCTTCTACTCTAGTGTGCCCTGGAATCCACAGTAAGTTGACTATATTGTTCTCGCCTAGTTCATTTAGTTTGCCTAGGCATTCCCACACCATTTTGGAACTGATTACACAAGAGCTGAGTGCTTTAATGGCTGCTTGACTGTCCGACATTATGATAATCCTTTGCCTTCTATATCCTTTATCAATATTGAACTGGGCACACTTTCTTATGGCGTGAATTTCCGCTTGAAAGATACTCGGGGTTTTTCCCAAGCTCTCAGAATTTTTGGTTCCTGGCCAGTACACTCCTATCCCAGTTTGTTCTATTGCTTTTGAGCCGTCTGTGTACCATTGAATGGCATCCTTTCCATGTCTGGTAATGGTATTTGGATCCCATTCCTTCTTGTTGTTTAATTCCATAAAGAATTTCTTTGAAAAGTTATACTTTTTCATCATACCATCTTGTGGCATGGTTTTCTGATTTCTAAGAAGTAAGGATGTGGTTATTTTTTTAATGATTCTCTCTCTACTTAGTATGTTCCCAACATTGTTCCAGCAAGGACAAGACGAAATTCTACCACATTTGATTAGGATCAGTCGAAGCAGCTTAGAACTGGGTTATATACCAGAAGCATGGAGAAGGGCAATAGTAACCTTCATTCCAAAAGCTGGAAAAAGGGACACAACAAACCCCAAATCCTTCAGACCAATTAGCCTAACATCGTTTGTGCTCAAAACGATGGAAAAAGCTATTGACAATTATATTAGAGCGGAAATCCTAGAGAGACTACCTCTCCACCCGCATCAGCATGCTTACCGGGCAGGCAGATCTACGGAGACTGCACTGACGGAGGATATCCGAGGTGCTCTAGACAACCAAGAAGCCGTAGTATGCGCCTTTTTGGATATAGAAGGAGCTTTTGACAATACTCCTCACGAGGCTGTTAAAATAGCATTAAATAGAAGAGGTGTAGACAGCACAACATCTAAATGGATGTCGGAACTGCTCACCACTAGAGTACGAGGACGAGCAAAGACATTGTCTCCATCTGTACAACCAGAGGATGTCTATAGGGAGGAGTAGCATCCCTATTAATGTGGAGCCTGACGGTTGACGAACTCCTGTGTGGTTTGACTGACCTCGTAATATCCTGCCAAGGATATGCCGATGATAATGTCACAAAGGGTAAAAGTTATAGGTTAGAGTCCACCAAGCCGAAAAACATTATGCTGGCTTCCACCCGGATTAGACGAGATTTTCATTCTTTACCGTTCCTAACCGATTAAAATATCTCGTTTCACGCAACCAGTAATACACCAACCCTATGGAGAGATTATTACTAGTCCCTAACAAATAAAAAAACTTCTTTGTCAGAACTATCGGTCTTGCAATTTTAAAACCTTAAAGAAATAGCAAACTTCGAATTTTTTGATGGATGACAAATCCGCTGGCATCCGTTCGTCTCAATCCGTTTACCTTGAGATCGAGCTGCAGGTTTTTATTATTATTTTTATTATTGTTATTATAATTATATTTTTTATAGTGTTTTATTTTTTACGTTAAACTAAACAGTCGATATGAGAATATCTTTTGTATTTTATTAAATTTCTCAAATAACCTTAATTTTCCATATATGAACCCAAGTGCAACATCTAACCGTGATAGATATAAGAGAGGAAATTGCCTTGAAACCCACCTTCCTGAATTTGAATAGATTTTTGTTGTTTGTTGTTATTTTACTTAAAATTCCAACATGAAACCATTATTTAGATTTATTTGCTTAATTTACTTAATTGTAATTTATTTTTGTATTGAATTTACTTTATAGTCCAGTAAATAAAGGGTCCCAGAAGCGATTGTACCTACCGGTCCATGAATTTTCCGTGAAGGGTAGGGTTTGACTAGTAATTGAACATCCAGAAATTTCACACACCTAATCGCCATTTTGGGGGGGTATTCTCGGTCCCAAAGTTTCAAAAATTGGTTTCCCGCCAATATCTCCTAAAATATGGCATTTAGAGAATTTTCATATAGGGGAAAAATGAAGAGTAGTCCATTATCTACAAAAATGGTCCTTATGATTTTTGCCGAATACTCGATAGTTTTCGAGATAATGTCCCTCAAGTGGGGTCCTCATGACCGGGCGAACAAATTATTCAATATCTCGTGTAAAAATGCATATTTTTTACGATTCAAAATTCAGATGAAAGGGGAGATCCACAGCTATCATATTCGATGATTCAAGTCCCATTTTTATATTTCCACCATATTTATAAAATGGGTCAAAGATTTTGTAATAATTATTATTACTCATATTTTTCTTAATAATAGACATTTACTCTCGATTTTTTGTTATTACGGGTCCTTTAAAGGCCTTTATTGATCTCAGAAATTTTTATTGGCCATCTTTCTTGCCACTTGATTTTTCAGTTGGTTCCAAATATTTGCTGTTTTCCGAGGTTGGGAATATTTTGCGAACAATCACTGTCTAAAAGTGAGTACATTATCGGATTGACTTCCTAGATACGTCATTTTAAAGCTGGGAATTTCTCCTTTTTTGGTTGTGCCCTTATTTTTTTTCTCGAGTTTAGTCTCAAATTTATGGATTTTTCAACATCGGTTTTTGCGAAGAATATTAATGTTGCGAAAAAAATCATGAGGACCATTTTTGTAGATAAAGAACTACTCTTCATTTTTCCCCTATATAAAAATTCTCTAAATGCCAAATGGCGATGAGGTGTGTGAAATTTCTGGATGTTCAATTACTAGTCAAACTCTACCCTTCACTTTGCCTACTTTTCATCCTTCATTTACTGGACTATGCTTCCTTTGAGTTCATGACATTGTCACCAAGATCGTCTTTGAAAGTATTTATTTATTATTCAGCTATTCAGTGCTAATCGACAAACAACTAAAATAATAGAAAACTTCATTTTTAGCTTTTAGAAACAAAAATGAGTCAAGCTTGAAATTCATACACTCCTACCTCGTAATGAGAGGGAAATATCAAAAGTGTCTTCCTTTGCTTATTAATATACAGGGGGAAATGTGAATTTTGACCGACATTTTTTTTGGTTATAACTTTTGGACGGTAAGTTCAATTTGTCCCATATTTTGGTACCCAATGTATGTATATGTTGGGGTGACATTCATTGACACCTAAAAGATCTATTGTACCCCCTTACTTCCACTTAGTCCCTGAGGAAATAAGTATCAGAGACTAGTAGTGGGACGAGGAATCGAACGCACGTGCTCGCAGGTTTTCCAATTTTTGGAAATCTCAGAAAACCGTCCCAACTCCATGTTTTTCACAATTATTTCCATAACGGTAAGTTGTATTAGCATTAACTGATTCATTGGAATTGAAATTTAAAAAAAATCAGGACCGGTGTTTAAAAATTAGTTCGTTTTATTCATATAAAAAAAATTCCATCCAAAGTACAGAAATAGACATAGATACATAGATGTTTCTTGCAACTTTTACTAACTAGTGCCAGCTCAACTCGTTTGATATAGTCCAGGAAATATAGCCTGATAATGACCATTTTACAATGTTTCCTTCCTGGTGGCTGATTTTTCTTGTTAGGAGGGCAAAATCGATGTAGATAGAATAAGATGCACTCACTCCGATCTCTGAAGTCGTTGCGGAAATTTTTTTAACGAGGTAAGAAGGATGTGATTTCAGTAAAAATGACATTTTTCGTGCATATCTTCTTACCCTTCCATTTTACAGAAAAAACGTGAAGAACTTTTTTTTTCTCCTCAAAAGATCTACAAAACTAGACTTTGCACGTCAAAAAATATCGATTCGGTCCAAAGTTATGAGCAAAAAAACATTATTATTAATAAACAAATTTAAAACCCTATGTTATTATTATAACGTCTTTGTATTACACCTAATTATGCCCTCAAATTCACAAATAACGTGTACGAAATCTGGAATCCGTAACCTCATTAATTTTCAAATTATGACGGCATAAACAAATTAATTTATTTTCGCCCTGTACGACATTGCGCATCACCTTTACTTCAATGAATTTTGCAATATATTATTACGTACATTGATAGATCATGAAAAAGCTTTAATCTTTGCTCTAGCGATAAAGTTTTGAACTGATATCTCAAATGACTTGATCTAACTGTATTATAGTCCGGCCAGGTACGATATTTTTTATAGTATAAATATCTAAAGCACTTGTTCTGGATCTTTTCTACCATTTCCAATGCAGATATGTATTCTGAAAACCAAATAATTGAAGCAAATTCGAATTTAGGTCGTACTAGAGCAAAGTAGAGCGATTTTATAGTGTTGATATCATTTGTCGTTTGTCTCATTACAAACCCTAATATTTTATTGGCAGCAGAAACTATATTTTTTGAATATGTGCAGTACAAGAAAAAACGTTATTGTACGTTACACCCAGATCTTTAGTTTCTGTACATCTCATCAACGTGTCTCCTCCCATCTCGTACTCAAATAAAATGGGATCTTTAGAATGAGTAATACTCATTACCTTACATTTACTAATATTAAAATGCAATTTGTTAATCAGACTCCATTCATAAATATTTGTAGCATAACACAGTCTCTGACTGAGTTTATTCTTCTGAAAATTTTGAGGTCATCTGCAAACAAAAGGCACACAGTATACTTAAGAACAGAAGGTAAATCGTTGATGAAAAAAAAGAGGTCCGAGATCGGAGCCTTGCGGCACTCCGGAATTTGCATGGTATTTCCCAGTGACATTTCCATTATGTCTGACGACGAATTTTCTATTTTATAAGTAGCTTTTAATTAATTCGATAAAGTCTGCAGTTATCCTGTAACTTACTAATTTATTCAACAGCACATATACGGAGCAAGACAGAAGCAAGACAGGGCCCGAAAATTTGATGGTGCCTAGGGCCCAACTCAGTTGAAAATAGGCCCTGGTTAGCAGATTGCTGTTGATCCATTATAAAAGAAGCAGATCAAAAAAAATATAAAAAAGTCGAAAATCTGTAATTTAAAACTTTTGCTTCATTTATACCAACATTCTTTCCACTTTCAACTGGGGAAGTTTTTCAGTGGTACATTATTAGTTTCTTTTGGCGCAGTGTAATAATGTCAATTTGCGATAACCTCAACAAAGAATATTTATATTTATATTTTCTAAACAATTAATTTCACATTAAATGCCTACACGGTTGGTTTTGTGCTTACCTGGCATTTCGACATTTTCATGACTATAGAACTGCGAAACACTTTTATTTTTAGTTTTTATTAAAACACTAGAATTTTGAAAATTATCACTTAATACACCTTCAATAACAAAAAAGAATATCGTACAGAATCCTAAAGATTTTTTCCGAAATCGGTAAGTCATATTATTTCAAAATAAAAAATTAATAGGAACGCGACACACTCTATATTACTATTACTACTATTCTGACGATGACGAATACAAGAAACAAGAAAAGTACCTAGCTAGCTAGTTACAGTTTTGAAAATTCTTAAAGTTGCACGCGCGTAGACCTTGTCGGTTGTGTTAGATATAACGGGTGGGGGAACGAACTGTTTACAATAATATTGTTATTATTGAATTCCCTATTATTAAACATCCATTTGTTCGTCTAATATATTACATTTTCGATTATCATAGAGTCACTTTCACTTTACACCACATAAACAAATAAAAAATTGCAACATTTATTAACAAATTAAGATCCACCGCTAGAGGTCGTAATTAAAATATATTTTTTTAAAGTTTGTTCTAATATCTTTACCAGGTCCATCAGGATTAACAGATAACCCTTTTCTCCTCAATGTGGTATCGTTTGGTTCGTTACCGTTGAATTTAAAAAAGAGGAAATATGGAATGGACAGCAAAATCTCTGGATTCGTTGCAACTAGATTATTTTTTGTTTAAATCAAAGTGTGTTATCAAGATCTCGTAGGTTATTCAACTAGATGTTTAAACATTTAAAAGTATAATATTAATATATTTGAAATTTTGCAAAATTAAGACGTGTGTACAGGTCCACTAGTATTTTTATATAAAGGTATTTCTTGTCTTTTGTATAAATTAATAATCTTTGATCGTTAGGTTAGCTAATTATATTAATAAATATAAATATTTAATATATTGTCGTTTTTTTTTAAATAAAATTCCCATTAAAATAAAATCGAAAATAGTATATTATGCAACGATCATGAAATGATGGTTATTAATACACAAACATTACAAGAGAGTTGCATACACAATTTTTTCTACAAACAAGAAATTTTATTTGAAATTTTTTCTTTGATACTTCTCTTGCTTTCCTCGAATCCATAAATTGACCATAAAATTGATCATACACCTTTCTTGATTTTGCAGGTAATAAACTATTAAATACATTTTTCGCCTTTTCAGCGATTTCAAGTGGTGTGTATGAAAACTTGAAAAGATGAGGCTTTTAGTTGATGAAGATCCATACAAAACGATGAAATAAAACAATTTAATTTGCTTAAATCTCCATTATAATTTGAACTGATGTTCAATTTAAATTTTTTGTGATGCGTCTCGTTAGCACAGAAGCTAGTGAAGGTATAATGAAAATTTTTTAATTTATACAGTGCATTAATACGGAATTTTAAGGATATTGACAAAAGTATTATGATATGTTTACATGGACATAAAGTACAAAAAGTGCCTAAATACGGAATTCTACGAATATTAGGTATTAAAAATAAAGGTATTTAAAAAGAGTACCTGGAAATTTATTCACAACATTCATTATACCTTCACTAGTTTGATAAAGCTACTGTGTTAGCGAAACGCGTCACTAATTTTAAATTGAACGTTTGTTCAAATTATAATGGAGATTTAAGCAAATTAAATTGTTTTATTTCATCGTTTTGTATGAAAACTCTTCGTCAGTTCGACATTTCTTTTAAAAAGTGGAAGGTATATCTACCTTTTTGACTAACGCAAAAGATTGAAACTGTCATAAAACACGAATCTCTGAGAAACTGTCAAACATTCTACAGAAAATATTGGGTCTAAAAATCTAGATTTCTATTGGTCAATTTTTCAGTTTCATAATGAAAACCAGTGTTATAATGAGTATATGAAACTGAAAATTTGCATTTAATTAACAACTTATAGTATATAGGAGTAAAAAAAGTATAAAATCATTGGGTATGGTGTCATGCATTTTCGAATAAAAATAAGTAGGTACCTATAACCTGCTTATACTAATCTACTTATCTATACTTATCTAAACCAGTTGTATTATTGAAATGTTCATCACATCAGGGGGAGGGGGTTCTAAAAATGTTAGGGAGAGTGGTTAAAAAGTCCTAAAATTCTTATGACGTAATTTATGGATGGCCCCCAACGTACATTTTTATCAGTCCCCTTACCAAACACTCCATTTATAAATCTATAAGTTATGTAGTTGTAGTAGTAGTAATTCGCGCGACCCTTGTATATAAGACACACGTGTGTTTTAACGTCCCTTTTTCGGCAAGTCTTTATTAACGCTACATGAAAGTACCGACGACGAGTGAACCTACTATTCATTGTATATTTAGCGCTACTGGTTAAACAATTGAATTTTGAAATCCTCTGCTCATTATGCACAACTTTTAATTTATAGTCGAATTTGATTTTTTTTACTACTACAAATTGAGTCATCGCGTGAGGGAAAAAGTAAATACGCCGTTTTTGTTATCTTTTTCAAATCTTGATTATAGTCTTCGAAAATCATAAACAAGGTGAAATTTTTTTATATGAACAAAACCAACTATTTTTTTTTCAAAACCGGTCTGGATTTTTTTCTAGTTTCAATAAACCAAGTTACTTAATAAGGTGTGTTATAGACAGACATACCAAATTATGAGCCAAATTTAACTTATCATTAAAATTTGCATTTTGCTCTGTATATTAGTAAACAATGGAGTCTGATATTTCTTAAAGGTCATTAGATATTCCCCATAAGATGTTCAATACGAGGTAGGAGTATATACAATCATGACTCACCCGGCATTAAGGAACTATGAAAAATTGAAGTAATTCGATATTATTATCACCTCCCATACATAATATGTGGTGTATTTTGATTTTAATGTTGTCTTCAAGCAATTTGTTTGTTTACTTTTCCAGCATGTTCATTGTTTGGAGGTAAAATTCCATACTTTCTAGCTACTTTCACTTGATTATTTCACAATTTTCTGTAATTTGTGTCTCGAATTTAAGCTTGGGAATTTTCCATAATCTTTCATTCATCGGAATTGTTTTCATTGATTTTTCACCTATATAGCGATTTAAATGACAAAATGAGTAGTTAATAATGATTCCAGAAAGGAAAATTAATCTGTTATTAGGAGAATTCAATAAACAAGTAATTTATTTAAAATTTAAATGAAATGGAATATTACTATTGTGTGCCATTATAGGTTCGTTCCAACTGGAGATAGAACAGTTCTGGGTATCGTTGCTGTATTTTTTTCGCGTTCCAACTGTTCATGTATCGTTTTTCGGACAGTACAAAAACTGTACCTGCTGAAAGGGGGTGATAATAGACGACTCTTTGCTTGGTCTAAAATTGGCGGAACTGACATTCAAGTATTGCCGATACTTGCATGTCAGTTCCGTCATATGTTGATGTGTTAGTTCAAAAACCATCCATAATTCCATAATTCGAAATTGCGTAGTACTCGATACAATTTCAAAACGGTTCATAACGAGGGCCTAGCTACAGAAAGGCTCCAACCAATTAGAGTGTATATATATATATATATATATATATATATATATATATATATATATATATATCTGCTCCCCTTGTACCGTTAAGTGTCGGGGTTGCGGGTATTTTCCATCCTTTCCTTTCTTCTGCTATCTTCTTTGCTTCCGTCCAAGAAGTTCCTCTTTTCTTCAGTACGTCACCTATTTCTTGATTCCAGTTTTTTTTCGGTCTACCTATTTTTTTCTTTCCGTCCCACCCTGCCTCCCATATTTGTTTAACTAATTTTTTTTAAATGTTATCTTCGTTCATTCTTATCAGGTGTCCGTATCTGAGTCGAGTTTGCTCTATTTTTGATATTATAGGATCCACTTAAAGTCTAGCTCTAATTTCTTCGTTTTTTAATCTGACTAGCTTTGTTATTCCTTCTATTTTTCTCAGTATTTTCATTTCCATCGCTATGATCTTTGATTTTAGACTTTGGGTAAGTATCCATGATTCATTACCATACGTTAAGGTAATAGGTACACAAACAGTTTTATAAATCTTTATTTTAGTTGTTTTATTAACCTCCCTCTATTTAGATGTGGCTTGTATTCTATTATTTACATCTGATTCCAAGTTGCCATTACTTTCCAATATGGCTCCTAAGTATTTTAAGCTTTCTGTTGTCTTCATTGAGTTTCCATCGATGCTGATTTGTATATCTTCGTGTTTCATGGATACTGCATTCATCTGTTATCTTATCTACTTCCTCTTGTAAATTGTACCAAAAATTCTCCTTCTCTTCTTTTTTCTCGTTTTCGTTTGGTCCTTATACTACTATTAGGGTTAACGTTTCTTTCCTCATTGATTTAATTGTCACCGTCATTTATCGTTCGGATATTATGTTCCAATTACTTATATTGCTAATGAAACTATTTTTTATTATTATTGCTACACCGGCTTGCGCCCACCTACTTTTTTGGTACTCCACTACACAGTAGTGTATGTCCATTTCCAATTTAAATCACTCCTTGTCCTTACTTTTTTTGTTTCAGTAAGTGTTAATATTTTTATATCCGTTTTTTCAAATTCTGCTGCTAGTTCTTCCTCTTTTCCATGAATTCCTCTAATGTTCCAAGTGCCTATTTTCCATGACTGCCCTCTTTTGTTTTGCATTTTCCGTTCCTTTTCACTGCTCTCCTTATTTTTTTGTTCTTTTTGAACAATTTTCTTAACCTTATCCATAGCCTCTGTCGTTTCCTGTTGCATGTCCTTTGTTTCCCGTGCTCCTAGTAGTTTTTTTGATTCCGGGATTTTGATATCTCCAGTAGTTTCCCTTGCTCATCATCCCATTTCCAGCATATTCTATTGATAATCATGTTTTTGTAACCCACTTTTGCTTGATTTCCTTTGTCTCTTTCTTCTTTAGCACTCGTTCTTATTATTTTTTGTATTTCTTGTTCTTTCTTGGTGAGATCAGAGTCGGATAAATATCTTATCCCGTAGGTTTTTCAATTTGTTTTTATTCCTTAGTATATCTACTTTCTCCGTGAAATAATCCACTTCAATTATACAAACTATTTCTCCAATTTTTTGGGCCCCTCGTAGCCACTTGCAGCTCTTTCTCCAAAAATTTTTCCATATCTGCTTTCGGTGTTTTATCATCATATGCTTCCATCTTGATACCAGAGGCTATTAAAATTTTCTTTTTGTTGATTTTTTCAAGCATTTCTACTTTTTGGTTTAAAGTTATTAGCTCTGTTTTCATTTCTTCATTTTCTTTTTTTATTTCACGTATCTGTACGTTATTTTCCCTAATTTCATTCCTCACTTGTTTGATCTCGTCCATCAGTTCATTGTTTTTTGACATGAGATCCTTCATCAGAGTGTGTATGTATTTTGTGCAATGTAATTATTCCCTTTTCTCGAAAAAATATCAAAGAATTTGTATTCCACATGAAGTTTTCCAAAAAGGGGAAGGGATAGTAAGGGATTCCCTTCTTCTTTTTGGAAAAATATCAAAGAATTTGTATTCCACATGAAGTTTTCCAAAACGGGAAAGGGATAGTAAGGGATTCCCATCCCCTTTTTGGAAAACTTAATGTGGAATACAAATTCTTTGATATTTTTTTTCGAGAAAAGGGGAAGGGCACAAAATATATACACACACGCTGATTGGTGAAAGCCTTTCTGCAGCTAGGCCTCGTCGGTTTATACATGCAAGTTGGAACAAACCTCGAGTTTCTCATGACATGATTCAAAATCAAACACACAAAATGTAGGCAGGTTATTATTGTTATTTAAACTTAAATTTCTGCACGATTAGGAACAATTAAGAACATTAAGATTCCTAGCAAATTTGTATGTAAATTCCGAACCTTTTTTCTCTAAACTAGTTCGTTATTTAATATTAATACATCATTCAACGGTTGGTAGGACCGTCGGGCCTTGAACTTTAACGTAGGTAGGTATTTCGTTTTTATTTCACAAATCCTAAAATGGACTTTAAGTAAACTCGAGAGGATTTTTAAACAAAAACCATGAATATAAAATCAAGTACTTAATGTAATGGGATTGTTCATCTAAAGAATTGATAATTTTTTTTTACATTTGAATTCTATCAAAGGTCAATCTTTAAACTTCCGCTATAATCTACATACATTTTTCCTTTCAACTGTACCATGTCTTGAATAAATTGAGTCTAATTGGAAATATCTCAAGTACCAAAAAGGATAGGAAAGCTAGGAATATATGTGAGAATTGTTTGAGATGAAGTAATAAAGGAATTAACAGAGGAAAAAAGAAGAAAGAAGGGAGGGGGAGAAGAGAAAAGGGTGAAGACGAAAGAAGAAGAAAACTGAAGAAAGGAGGAAGGGAGAAAGGAGGGTGAAGAAGGAACGAGGAATGAGGACTGTAGCATGAGAAATGAAGAGAGGAAAAAAGAAGGAAAAAGGTAGAAGGGAGGGGGGGAGAAAGACGAAAGAAGAAGAAAAATGAAGAAAGGAGGAAGGGAGAAAGGAGAGTGAAGAAGGAACGAGGATTGAGGATTGTAGCATGAGGAATGAAGAGAGGGAAAAAGAAGAAAAAAGGAAGCAGGGAGGGGGGAGAAGAGAAAAGGGAGAGGGACGAAAGAAGAAGAAAACTGAAGAAAGGATGAAAGATACTATTTGACAGATATTTGAAGAATGAGAACTCAAAACGTAATTATTGGTGATACATCCTAAATTCTATATAGTTACCTATATTTAATGTTGAAACTTTTGATGTTAAATTCCACGAATTAAAATTAAATTTACTTTTTTTGCGATGATTCCAAAAAATTTCCAAGCATGTAGGTACCTACCTATTCATACGCATTAAAAAGCCGAAGATTTTTTACAGGAGATTTTTTTTATTGGTATTAAAACTAGAATTTAAGGAATAACTTAATTTCTAAATAGCCTCCGCTTGCTTTGAAATTTTATCGCGTAGGTACATAAAAAAAAAGTTAGATATATAGGTAGGTATCACGTAATGCAGGAAATACTAATCGAAGCAGAGCTGCTTTATATGTGCAAAACAACGCGTCGTGTCTTCAAAGGTCATCTGTCATTAGGAAAACATACAAATATGTATATTAAACTTGAATGAACTTGAGTCTTTTGGCAGGCTACAAGAAAATATAACCCTAAATAATATGTATATGATACAATGCATTTTTTAAATTTAAATTTGGGTGCCTCAATAACTATTGTTATATTTCATATTTCTAACAAAGATGTCACTTGAAGAATGAACCGAGTATCGTTTATCTCATCTCTCACATGGCCAAGGGCTTAAGGGGTCTGAAAAGGGAAGTGATCTGGAATATGCATTCGATGTGTAACCGTGACGTTGAAGATAATAAATTCAGATAGTTGTATTATTATTATTATACTTTATCCTTTTTGAGTATGACACTCATTGGAATAGAATAAATATTACAATTATTATTCGCATCTCCGTTCTTCTATGATAATATTATGAATTATTTTAAAAATAAAAATTACGTTTTGTAAAATCATTCGCTGATTAATACTCATAAATCCTAAACGGTCAAGCATATCTTTAATACCGGTGTATCTATTTACTCTTAAAATAACCGTCATTGCTTTATTTTGTAAAATTTGTAATTTAGACTTCTCAGACTGGCTCAAGTAATATAAAATTGTTGGACAATACTCAAAATGCGGTGCGGTGCGGTGTGGATAATACAATTCCTGTTTCCTTGTGTTGTAATTGTGTGACATAGCACTATTGGTAAAATTAATATCTTTGTTTTTATAAAAATACATTAAACACTCAAAAATATATATAAACCATACATGGTTAAAATGTTGTAAGATTTAAATACAGTTCTGCATGAGTCTTTATATTTCATATAATTTATTATTCTAATTGGCTAATTGACTAAAAATTGGCAAAATAGAGAGTCTTGGATGCTTCCTTAGGTAGATATTTAGTGACAGTTCTTAGCCCATAGATTATGCTGCTCAGTTTCTTTAAAGTCATTTGTAAATGCTGTATTTTGTATTATCTGTCAATTGGAAAGACACATTGGTATTTAACTCAACTACATTTGGTTATTCAATTAATGTTGTATTATTGAAAAGTATGACATTTGATTTCATTTAACGCTAATTTGTTTTGTGCAAACCATTCCTTTGTTCTTTTAAATATTTCATTGCAATTCCTTACTTCTTCTGGATATGTTTCTTCACCTGCAATAAGGATAATGTTGTCTGCATAGACAGTTATAAACTGGTAGGAATTGAAATTATATTGGCACAGATCATTCATGTATATATAAAATGTATAAAGTGAAGCCTATAGTCGGGAATCGCGGCGGTGCTGATCCCATGTCGATGCGTTAAGTGAGCCCATACACAACCGTCGAGTTGACCACTCGACGGTGCTGTGACGATATGCTTGTCAGGTGCTGTACTGTTAAGTGTGTTTCGACCTTTATGCTCTTCTTACACGTTTTGAAACTCCATTCAGTCGATAGGTTTTATTGTTTCTTTTAATTTCTACGTCAGAATTAAAAGGGAATGGACGCTTTTAAATTTAACACAAGAAAATAAATATTCCAATTCAAAAATAACACAAAAAATATTACTTAATTATAAATATATTTTATTACATATTTTATTTAAATACAAAATATATTAAACGCTTAGAAAATGTAGACGAGTTTTTTTGTCTTTTTTCAAGAGATCGCCCAAATCAACTTGCTTCAATGGTGTACCATCAGCTAAATGTGTATGGACAGAATGATTATATTTGCTTGTACCTAAAAATAAATAAAATTATTATACTATATAATTCCAACTTAAATACTTAATAAATGTAGAAATTTTTCGACTAAATCTTAATTTTCATCCCGATAAAACCCCTTTTGTTATTCATAGTCTGTTTGAAGTAGAAAAGGAGTAATAAAACCTAATTTAACATGCAAAACCCTTACCGGATGGGTAACTAAAACTCCACAATTTTAATAAATTTTACATTATAATTCACATCTTTATATTCTTTTATTTGCCTACCCAATCCTGTACAACGCCGGTATACTAAAGAAATCCCATCTACGGGTCGCTTGTAATTGTAGGCATAGCCGTTCCTTTAGGTAGGGCTGTCAGTAGATATGATATTAAATGAAAAACATAATTGCGACATAATGCAATATCAATTAATAATAATACGTTAATTACAGAGTCAATTATAATAATATTTATAGTAATCAATAATCTTGCTAAGAAATCAGGAGGAAACGTTGTTAAGGGGACGTTCATACAAATTTTGCCTTTTTAGACTCTCTCGCCACCTTTGTCACGCTCTATGTCACATATTTTGCGACTCCCTTGGTAAATATTGCATCACGAATGATATACTCCCCTCCTTCCGCCCCTATAAGTGCGAACGAATTGTACGAAAAACCCTTAAGCACAGGTTGCATAAAAACTGTCGTTCATTCGAAACAACAGTGACAAAATTGAAAAAGTATAGTTTTTCGGGATATTCGCTTTTTTATTACCCAAAATTTGCTTTTTCGTCCAAATTTTAGAATAAATAGAAAGTAACTGGGTTCTCTCAATGCTACAATAAGTTAATTATTAAATCAAACTTTGATTTTAGCGGCTCTTTTTTAGGCCATACACCCACTTATGTCACTATTACTCATAAAAAATTGTTGAAAAATAATCATTTATGGTTCTACTTTCTTATTTATCAAAAAATGTACTTACCCACTTCTGTTGGTTTGATAATTATTATTTTCTTAATGTTGACTACAAAATCACCTTGCCCGTCACCGATATCTCTGAAAATAATAATATGCGTTTTAATAAGTGTGTTCCTTAAGACTTTTCTAACCTAACAAGAGAAGAAATTTATATGTTTGCTTATTTGTAGTGGGATACATTCAAAGACTGCTGAACTGTTTTCGAAAATTCTTTCACCTTTATAGATACACACTGTAACATAGGCTGTATTTTATTTTCAAAAAACTAGAGACCCCTACGAAAATTAAATTCTAAAATTAATGAAAATCAAACGAGTCAGTGTTTATAATAGTGACGTAGCGTGGAGGAAGCTATGGTGCGAAAGAGAGAAGGCGATATGAAGTCGTACTGCCGAATTGCTAGTGACTAGTGACAACTGTCTAGCGCCCGGCCGACCGGTGTGGCGGTACCGAGTTTTCCTGAACGCAAATAAACTTTGGGATCCTTACGCCATTTCTTCCCATAGATGTATTTTCGTTCCATAGCAGTGGTAGTTTACCTTAACTTTCAATAATTTGTATAGTTTGGCAATCTGAAGTTATGAAAGGAATGCGACGTTGTTTGGGTTTTTTTGAATATGGCAACGCCGTGCGAAAATTATATTACCGGGTACTGCGAACGAACTCAATTGGTGAAGATCGACCCGTTGGTATGCAACCATCTAACTTGCTATTGGCAAGCGCGTGGGTGTGTTCTTCCTTCTCACTTCTACTATTGACTGATATTGATTATCGTCCTTGTTTCCTCACCCCTTACCTACACCGCGTTGCTTCAGATAGGTTTGCCAAATTATACATTAGGCCCGTTGAATAAAATATTTAAGTTTTAAACTAATAATTAAGGGATAATTAGGAGGGTGGCGACCGGTCGACCCCGGGCGGCCAAAACCCACGCTACGTCACTGCTGTAAGAAACTTTTTTAAAACAAATTTTTAAACACTTTCTCTTTTAATTGGTTTTTCGTCTTTCCCTTATTCAATAATAATTATTAGGCACTTACTCTACATGAATTCCTCCTGTTTCAGGTATGTATGTTATTCGTACATAAAAGTAATGGTTTTCATCTCTATATTTAAAACTCGAGTAATCGTCTACATACAGCGTTCCTTCTGCTTCACCATCCTAAGAAATATAACAAATTTAAAAAAAAAATGAGCCAATGTTTTTTTATAGGCAATACATTTCTGCAATTTACTCCTGACGATGCAAATGTTATTTGTGAAAATGGTCGAGTAGTATACAGGGTGATTCGTTAGTGCGCAAAAAGTCCTCAAGGATATTTAAATAAAATTTTGACCGATTCTAGCCAGCCCAAGTTCCATATTTTAAAATTAGTCGCAGTTTTGTGTTTATTTATATAAAAATATTCATTACTTTAATCTAACTGTACCACTTTTTGCGTTTGTTGTTTATTGTTTTATTTTTAACAAAGTATTATATTCCAACCAAGTTAAGTGCTATTTTTACTATTTATTCAGTATGATAAACATAATCCATGCTTGTTTTTTCTTGTTAATAATATAAGTTTCCAAGTAAAATCTTATTTCTGTAAATATTTTCACATCAAGTTTTACATACATAACAGTACAATATTATTGCATTTATCGATATCAAACCTTCTGTTTACTTTTAGTTTGTGCTATACCTAAGCATCAAACGTGTATAAAGAATAATTCAAACATACAATTGCATATTCTACGTACTTATTTATCCTCAAATTATTAACCAATTTTACATAAACTACAACAATGTGACATTTGCACATTTGCTTACTACTTTCGCCATGGCCTCTGTGGCCAATGATGATTCGATATTTTAGACATGCCTTGATCCCTTATTGAACAAGACAACTGCGAGCAGTACAATACATATTTCACGTAATTGTCAATTAGTTCAAAAAGTCTGAACACGACCCTTTCGGAACGCACTCCCAATCTAGTTACTTTTAGTGGTGTGTTTGTGGACTCCTAAAATGCTCCCCTAGTTTAAAAACAAGGTATAGTATCATAATTCACTAGACCCGCTTCCATATCTAAGAAACCGTATACAGGGCGAGGCCAAACTTGAATGTGTCGGTTTCACAATTTTTTTTAAATGGATCACCCTGTATTGTCTACGGTGAATGAAAGTTACTTTACTATACTTTCAATTTGATCGAGTATTCCCTATATCCAAAATGAATAGTTTTTGTGATATTTCAATTTTAGAGTTGAAGATATTCAAATTCAAATTTGAAGTAAAATACAGTGTTCCATTTAAAAAAATTTCCCTATGATCTGGTACGGCGTTCTGGAACACGCTGTAAAATTGCGACTAATTTCAAAATATGTGCCTTTGGGCTGGCTACAATCGGTCAATATTTTATTCACATATCCTTGAGGATTTACAAGATATAGGACTTTATCGCACTAATGAATCACCTTTTACGTTATATTTCTACTGTGGAATTTGTTATTTATTGAATTTATTTAATAATTATGTAGTAAGGGCTGTTGTTGATAAGTATTTGATGGAAAAAATTACAAAATACTTTTCCGTTCGATATAACTAGTTTTATTTTTTACTTCTAGACATTATAAAAAAAACTTACCGAATCCAAGCTGATATATAAATCGAATGGATCTAATTGCATATCAGTAGTTGAGTTACGTTTTTCATTTTTTCTTGCAATAACGCTTCCACCTTTATAGAAATACGGCGACTAAAATTAATTTAAATACTATCAACATTTTTATTATTATAATTTTATAGGAACAATAGAAAATAAACAATGCTTCGATACACTTGATGCTTTATGCAATTTTCGTTTGAACGAAAAAAAAAAAACATTAAAAAGCTCTATCAACAGAAAACAATTTGCAATCGTTGGATTGGTCGAGGTGGGTAGCAATATTGGTCTCCTCGATCTCCAGATATAAATCCATGTGATATCTGGTTATGGGGTTACTATTAGTCATTAGTTGACAGCACACCGATACTTGATATTAACGATTAAAATCATCGTATTTGAATAGCGTGTCGACGACCGATGCGACGTAGACTAGGTTAATGTATTTTGGCTGGAGGGGATTTCTTCTTATATTACTTTTGAATAGCAATACTAAATCAAGCAAAATTACTATTATCAACCTAACTTACTGTACTCATGTCGACATCAATATCTATAGATTTGTCTCCAGAATAGCCTGTATAAGAATCATCGTCTATCCTGTACCAGTAAATATTTTTATCACCTGGAAAATTTACGGTTACTTTTGTAGCTCCTTTATCCATAACGGGTCTTGCCAAAATATTGGAACCTAGAGAAAAAAAATTATATCCTTATATATCCTGGAAGAGGCATTTAGAAAGAATTGTGTAAAATTCTTCTGTTATAACAAAACATTTGCAAAGATCAAAATTATTACCTACCTATCAAAATATGGTAATCCTGTTTTATAGTTCCTGGATAATCATAAAAAATCGGTCTAATAACCGGATCTCCTGTTATGGTGTGTTCGTAAAATAACGTATACCATGTGGGTATATGACTGTATCGCAACTCTATAGCATTTCTTATAACATTTTGTACGCTCTCTTCGAATACATACGGTTCTCTTCTATCGGTAGTCTTATCAGCATGGCCTCTGAAGAATGGCAACCATACAGCAGCCTAAAATAGTTTCAATGTGATGATAAAATGTTTTGTTGTCTTCTGCTACCATAAATAATCTATTCACTTAAGTGGATACGATAATCTTTAAAAAGCAATAAATGGCTACAAGTTGATTACTTGAAGGCTAGCTACCATTAGGTATTAGGTCACTGTATTGATTTTTTTTGAGATGTTGTTAGATGGTGTAAAACCAACATTTCAGCTTCGAAAAACCTGTGCGCACTGCATGATGTACGAAAATATTTAAAAGTTGTATCCTGCGGAATAGAAGGGAATGAAATAGCAAAGAGAGGTGCTGAAAAATCCTTTTTGGGGCCGGAAGGGTAATTATCTGTTACATAATGGACAAACTTTGCTGTGCTATTGAAATATTATAATATTTTCGAAGCTTCCAGTGGCATATACATTGGATTAATCATTTCTCTATAATATTCTAATGTTCTTTCTTGAAGCCTTTCATCTTCATCTACACCAAAAACGTTTGCATTGTTTTGTTTGGCCATCATTGCCGTAACTGGATATTTACTTTTTGAACGATCGAAGTACATATAATAAAATCAAATTACGATAATAACACATGAAATAAACCGTCGACACGTTAGACGCAGTCAAGGTCATCCGATCCGTCTGAAAAAACTTCAAAGGAACCGCCCTGAGTTATAATTCTATTCTAGATATAAATAGTTTTCCTCTCATTCACCTCTTACTTCATTTACAGAAGTCTCGCAATTCCTAAGGCACCATTTTGTTTTAAGTTTCTTCCTCTTTCCCAAAAGTACAAGTGTGTTTAATTGAAGCTAAATAACTACCTTTAATTCCCATGATTTTCTTCGTAGAATAACTACTATTTCGAACTTATTGGAAAAAACGGCCCATGTTTGAAGTGGTGTATTTAGGATTCTATTGGATCTACATAGCTGCAATTGTAGCCAACTCTTATCTACTATGAAAGTGTAAGGGACAACTTTTCTCATGGTCCATAACTCTTAAAAGTTATATGTCAAAATCTGAAAAAATGTCTTTTGAAGCTACCCTAACAACCCTTTCTTTTATCTCTGGGAAAACATAAAATAATTATTCTTCTCTTACTTGGTACCACCTTTGTAGTAATTCCGTTGATGGAGTTGGTGCAAATCCACCAATATCGGCCCCGCAAAATACAAGTCCAACGATATTTGACAGAAGACATTCTGAGTAACTGAGCTGTAGATATGGCCAATCAGCTCTAACATCGCCAGTCCACATGGCAGCGTAACGTTGACTTCCGGCAAAAGTGGAACGTGTTAATATAAACGGTCTTTTCGTACCATTATCTCTGTCCATTAATCCTTTATGGGTTGCCATCGTCTACAACAAACATTTATTAAAAAAAAAGGAAAACTTATTCATATAGTTTGTATTGCTTGTGAACGGAGATAGGATCTAAAAGGATAAAAACTAGTATAACAGGCAAAATTCGCTCATTGAAGCTTTTCTTGACAATTATATCATGAAACTGATTATTGCACATACCTGTAGGAAACCGTATATATTATGTACATCTCTGTGCGGAATTCCTCCGTGATGTTGAACCTCGAAAGGTAGAGTTTTTTCAGGTCCATCAAATACCGATGGTTCGTTCATATCGTTCCATATACCAGCCAAAGTTTCCGTTGAACCATTAAATTTATCGTAACTATACCAGCTTGCGTAATATTCGCGAGCTTTCGGATCTAGAAAATCTATGTAACTGGACACACCTGGCCAACACGTGCCTGCAATCATTTGTTTGATTTAAATTGACATCGTGGCAAAAGTCAACTCGTTATTTGTTATTTTCAAAACAAGTCTTAAAACTGAATTACAGGGGCTTTTTTTGTTAACCCTGCAGTGGTCGCACCACGGAGTCTGATTCTGGATGGCAAAAAATATTAAATTACTTTAATTTTTGTGCATTACCGCCACTGTCCTTCTCATTATCCAATAGTCGTAGAAGAATGAGTGTGCAATTTGTGTGCAATGTGTGCAATGTGTGTGTGTGTGTGTGTGTGTTCAAGCAGTTTTATGACTAGTTTCTGGGACGTTCGTCAATAATTTTAAGAACCTGATCTTCGAGTTGTGGAGCTCTCGCAGTTCTAGTTCGTCCAATAATATTCCTTGCTTTTGCAAATGTTCCAGTTTTTTGTAAGAAAAGCTGCACTTTAGTAAACGTTTCAGAACAATATTTCATATTACTTTTGAAACACCCTGTATATTATTATTGAAAAACGTTAACAAAATCATATCCAGTCACTCTAAAATCCTTACATTAATTTTGTCTTGTTTTATGACGCTACCACTGACATTTCAAAAAAAACGAACTACCACTGCACTGGGTTATAGAAGGGGTTGTAGAATGAAAAATTAAAACGTTGAGACAACGAATGTTTTTTAAAAGCTTGCCTCTGCTACGTTTTGTTCATCAGGATTCCTCATCAAAAGAATATGAGAGCAAAGAAGATGTCATGCAAAAACAAAAGAGAAATGAGAAAATGATGGAAAATATACAAGAAAATATCAAGCATTTTGGAATGAGATGTGAGAGGGACGAAGCCATAATAAAAGCCAAAAAGGAAGCAGAAGATCTGAAAGGAACCATCAACCGTATGGAAGAAGAAATGACGGGATTGAGGAAAGCAATGGAGGATATGCAAGAGAACAAAAAAAGCCGAAGCGGATTAGAAAGTGACAGTATAAAGACACAGAGAACAGAATCCCCCCAAGCAGAAGAAGAAGATGAGGACCCATCGGATGAGATGGGGGGTTGGTGGAAGTTCTCCCCGACATACATTGCGTTTAGAGCGAATCATTTTGGGAGGAACGGGCTCATCTCGCATGTGTGTGTGTGTTTTGTTTATTTAAAATCTATTATGGTAGATTATTGTTATTGTTATAGTAATAATAATTTATTAAACAAAATATCTACCTTCAAAATCAGTTCCGTTATTCTGAACGAAATACTTTCCCTTCGCTCCCGTATAAACGTCGTAATCTTCATCGACTTTTATATGAGGATCTAAAATTGTAACTAGTTTTTTATGTGCCGAAGATATATTGGCTTGTAATTCTATAGGATCGGAGTAATTCTTAGGATTCCATGTAAAGTACTTTTTTCCATCTGTATAATCAATATCGAGCCAAATAGCATCGAACGGAAAATTGTTCTTTCCCATTAAAGCGACAACTTCTTTTACTTCTTCTTGAGTGTCATAAGAATATCGACATTGGTGATAACCGAGTGTCCACAACTGCAAAAAATTTATACTGAATTAGGAATTTTCATTTATATCACAAGAGCTTAAATTATTTCCTGGAAATTTTCTTTCAGGCACGAATATTTTGATGATTCTTAAAATATTCGTGCCCGAAAGAAAATTTCCAGGAATAATTTAGGCTTAGTGGTATTCGGTAAGAAAATTTCACACCATAATTTGGAAAAAAATGTGGAAAAAATCAAAATCAAGTGTATGGAAACAGTTTGTTGAATTTTGTGACGAAAAGTTGTAAAATTCTTATAGAAATTTTGCATTATTCGCAGGTAGGTATATCTACATTATTTAATTTCAACTATCAAAAAATTTCCACTTAAATATCGTGGCGCCTCGAAAAAATTTCCAGAAAATATTTTTGGTTGCCATGGCAACTAGTCAAATTAAGGCATCTCATTTGTTAAAAAGTAGAGGTGTGAAATTTTCTGTTGAAGTTTTGTATTTTTTAGAGCTGGCTACAGTGTACCTATTTAATATTATACTTGTCAACTATACATGATTGAAACTCGTTAATTTATAATAGACATCACTTCTCGGAAGATGTTCTCGGTATGGCTTCGCATCACTATATCTATTGCTCGCACTATACTTTATCTATATGCAATCCACTATTGTTTATGAAGCAACGAACGTTCTAATATTAACTCCGAAGAAAAGAGAAGAAAAATGCTTGTACTACCTGAGGCATGTGAGCAACTCCCGTTAATTCAGTAAATTGTCTGACGATCGCTTTGGGTGTATTTCCAAGTAATACAAATAAATCTAACGTTCCACTTTCCACCATAAAATATGCATATCCAGACGTCGACTTATTGTACCAAACGTCAACCCATTGTTCGGCAGCATTGTGTAAAAATATTCCGGAAGTGTGTTCTTTCCTGAAAAAAAAAGAATAAATTAAAAATAAACGGTTAGTTCGTTGATTTATGAGATTAAAAATATCTAATTTCTTGACACAAACATCTTCTTTTCGGCGTTGTCTATTACATTGGACGTGATACCGCAACAGGGTCCCGGTCCCCAAAAGAGTATTCTAGTCTCTCTCTCTCTATGCTAGCTTATCCCATAACATTTAAGAACTGATTATACAAGAAATCAGTGCTTGACTATTCGACAAGAAGGTAAAAAGGAAGGATAGTTTTTCATTGTCCCCATCTAGAGGGGAGCGGGCCGCTACAGGCTTTCCGGAGCCTCTTCAGCCAACATAGGAACGAATAAGGATTGTTTGGTTCAAGGTATGGGAGTGGAGGGAACGGTGGTAGGTGCCTGAGAGGTGTGTACTGATCCATCATTCGCCTATTGCTACCACTCCACCACTTGCTCGATGACAAGAAGGTAATCATTTGCCTGCTTTATATTTGATCAATATTGAACTGGGCACACTTTGCTTGAAAGATACATGGGTTTTTCCCCATTGAATGACATTGTTTTCAAGTCTGATAATGGTGTCGGGATCCCATTCCTTCTTGTTACAGAATTCCGTATTGAATTTCTTGTTCTTTCCATCACCACATGTAGTGGAGTGAAGTTAAGATCCTCTTCCATGGCAGCAGCTACACAATCTATTAGAAATAATGGAATACTTACAATTATTTCCAGCAAACTGTCACTTACAATATCTTTACGTATACAAAGACGCCTGAAGATGCCACGTTTACCTGTCAAACAATATGTCAATGCGAATAAACAACATGTTTGTACAAGTTGTGTTAATTTGTAACAGAAAGCGTATCCTCAGAACTTGCACGGCACTGTTTACAGTTATCGGATGGGCGGCGTCAATAGCTCCCTATAAAGCATTTAGGACATCAAGTTAGCTGGCAAATACTGTAATTAGTTTCCTTTAAAAAAGAACATTATACAAATCCGACCACAGCG
Organism: Lochmaea crataegi; assembly: GCA_947563755.1. Lineage (NCBI taxonomy): Eukaryota > Metazoa > Arthropoda > Insecta > Coleoptera > Chrysomelidae > Lochmaea > Lochmaea crataegi. The sequence continues at coordinate 171,687 of OX387433.1, read as the reverse complement.
GAACGGAATTCCCACCTCTACATTTTCGTGACGAATATACGCATAACGGTTTGCTGGACCCATTTTCTTTTTGTGCCTTGACGTAACTTAGAGGAGGGAGAGTGCTATATCTGCATGTAAAATGTATATGAATTACTATTTACTTACGAGTGTCCATAAACGACAGGAACTGTTCCATACATAGGTTTTACAGTATTCGGTTGTTGGGGAAAGTTGTCTGCATTTCTATTTCTATATGGATCAGTTAAAATTTTTCCGGATGTATCCTTTGTCGGCGGTAGCTCTAGGTCGACAACGTGATGATGAACACCGTACAATTGCACGTTGTCGACAAATTCCGTGGTGAATCCGAAAGCTTTGCTGTCCTGTAAATTATAATAATTGTGTAGCCATATAAAATTCGTTTTTAGTCAGGAAAATTTTGAGGCAAACTATAAAAAAATGAAATGTAAGAGTGAAAGCCCCAAGTTAATTCATGCATTCAGTCCTCCATACCTCCATCAAACTACATATCTATAATAGAGTAATAACAAAAGATGAAAAAAACAGCAAGAGGAATATCAGGGATACTCTCTTCACGCTAAGGTGTCCGTCATAGCGACTACAAACAAGACAGACAACGGATAGGGAGAGTAATAATAATAACAAGGGAAGAGAATCTCTTCTATAAGTTGTTCTATTCTTTTTTGCTAATAAATGGTATGTTGAAAGGGTGGTATAGGAGTGATGCATTAGTTAATTTCTCATTTATTTCTTCATCCATATCATTATCCCTAGGTTTTATATAACTCGTTACTTACTTCCGACTCCATTTCTGTTACCGCAATGATTTTTTTTCTTTCCGTTATAACCGTTATAATTTATTTTATTATAAATCCGAGGTACGCAAAATCGTATTATACCGTATTCAGTCTGTTCATTTCCGACGTTTAAATTTTTCAACTGATAGGACGTTCGGTATGTATAAGTTTTAATTACATCCAAAGGACGTCTGGTATATGTTAATTTTTTTTTCTGTGATAAGTAAATCGATTTTACGTATAATTTCCTACCCCCGCTAAGGCCGAAAATAGTTGGTAGGAATAAGGATATAAATTGGAGAACAATTTGATATCCGCTAACTCTGCTCGACTCTTTTCTAGTCTGTACAATAAAAATTGTTAAATTGTGTGAAACCGAAAAAGTAAAAATTTTGTGTGAGTTTCGGTGCCACAGTGTTTTGTTTAAGAAGGTAAAATTATTTCCAAATACACTGTATAATCGAAAAGTTTTCCGTACCGCCGATACATTTTAAACGGATCGAGATAGTTTCTTGAAATTTCTTGATTTTTTTTTGTATTGGGTTAAAGTTTTTTCGTTTGGTTTTTTTGGGGGTTTTTTGTGTAGTAGCAATAAATGATAATAACCAAATGAGATTTGCTTTAGAATTTTTATTTCAGCGTTGAATATTTAATTAATGGATTTTGATTATTCACCGGTTATCTATTGAGTGTACGATTTTATTTTTTTTCCTCCGCAGGTCGTTATTATACAATAATTATTAATATTTGAGTACATTTTAAATCAACATATATTTTTTTATTATTTCATCGGAATAGTAGTTTTCCGTTTTAATTTGAATCCCAAGGTTTCTCAAACTTGGAAGTGGCTTAGCCATAATTTGTTTGAATTAACCGGCAGATTTAAATTGTTCTTTCACCGTCTCACTTTCCGTTAAATCCAAAGGGTCTCTCGAACTTGGAAGTGGCTTAGCCATAACTTGTTTGACTACCCGGCCGATGTAAAACGTTCATTTCCGACCCCGTTAATCCACCTTTCTTTTAAGTCCGCAATATTGGTTCGTTGTAGCTTTTTCCGCCAACGGGTCTCTCGAACTTGGAAGTGGCTTAGTTACAACTTGTTCGATTACCCGGCCGATTTGAACCGTATTTGATAACCTGACCGTTACGTCCGTTATAGTATCAGGCATAATATGTTGTAAATACCATATTATCTTTTCCCCGTTATTTTTCTTGTCGCTGTACAATTATCAATAAAATAGACCTCAGAGTATTAATAGACTGAAAGTTGGAATTCCTGCTTCCTTCGTTATCAACCGAAATTTGTTACTTGGAGGACTAATATTTGGTTCGTCCGTGTTATAGTTAGTGAAATTGAATTCAACAAGACGCCTGGAATTTTCCGTAACCTCCATCTGAGGCTATCTGGAACTCTTGACGCTAAAAGTCAAAGGGCCGTGGAGCAAACCACGTTAAAAATCTGGCGCCCGAGATTTGAACCGAAAATTATGCTTCAAGGGTGTCCATAGTAACGTGTTCGAGTGGCAGGAGCCACGTGTAGAAGGAAAGCACATGTGATGTGTTTACTAGTTCTATTTTGATAAAACAAAAGGGTTTCGACCCCCCCCCCCCCAAAGGGTGTTTCAGCCCATCTCTTTAGCTTTAGAGACCTATAGTTATATTAATGAAGAGAGTAAGAAACTAATTTCATATGAAATACTATCATTATTTTTAGTCAGTTTTTGGTAAGAACTCCTGGTGACAAACTATGCAACAATAATTATTTGGATAAAAATGTGTACTTACCTGACTAAATACCAGTTGTTCTCCTTTCAATACAACTTCCAAAGTTTCATTGTAGTAAAATTTTACCTCAAATGTAGTTCCAGATGTTACCACCACTTTATAGGCTTTGTCTTTTGGTGACAAAGTTACTGAATCCGCGCTTGATTTGTCTACGACAACTCTAAAAATATTTCAAACATATTTTATATACATGTTCCATAATAATATGGCATTGTATAACTTACTCTAAAACTTCCGGTTCTTTAGCTAGAACATCTACCAATTCATATCTTGTACTATTTTTCTCTGCAATATTCACTCTTACGGTATAATTAGCCAAAAGAGTTATTCGAAGGTTCAGTTCTTGATTCTTATCCTTATTACTTAAAGGTATAGTAACAACGTTGTTTTCGTTACTTAAATTATCTAACTGGGGGCTGAAGGGTTTCGGCTGAATGCTTCTCAGTTGTCTAAAATTTAGTTTTGCAAAAATTCAATTTTTGGACCGGTTAATTTCAATGAACAGTAGATGCCAATATTTGTAAAACAGTGTGTGAAACAGAACAGAGAGAGGAAAGAGATTTTGTAGTTTTAAAAACAGAATTTGCAAAGTGGATAGACCGAATAAAGGAAATAGGAAATAAGAAAGGAAAAACTCTAGAAGAAATGAAAAGATTAGCAAGAGACAGGAAAGAGTGGTAGTGGGTACAGGAGGAACCGGAATCCTCGTCCGACACCTGAAAAGGTAGAAGGAGAAAAACAGAATTTGCAATGTTCCCTGCTACTTACCCATTTTTGTAATTTGAAAATAGATTCGAAGAAGTATGAACTACAAAAATCCCAGAAAAGCAGACCATAACGAAGGTGCGATTCACCCAAGAGAAGAAAGTTTTTAATGCAGTAGAATAGTCAAGCTGTTTAGAGACATATTTAATGACAAACCAGACAGAAAACAATTTTTGTTGGTAAAGTGTCTATATTGTTACGAAGTCACCAACTCAAAGCCGTCCCTGTGACTCAACTATAAATTTTGGCGAATGCGCTTTCTAGAACATTCTAGGATGGTCGTTTTGTTTACGCATATGACGAGCGTGGAAAATTCAAGAATTTTCGAGAATTGTTAAAGACTATATATGCGCGAGTTCTTGAGTTAGATGATAGTTAGTGTACAAAGTTAGTTAACAGTACAGTAGAGAAGTAATCGGACAGTGAATGAAAGAGTAAATCATTTAAGATAAATAATGTAATATCCAAGTGGTGAAAATAAATTCCAACAATTATATCGAATGTAAATAAAGAGAAAAAAGATCTGTCAAAGAATATAATAACAAGAAAATAATAATTTAAAAGTAAATTTTGGACTTTTTATTTGGATTTGAAAAAATCTTTGCTACTCTCGTTTTACATTATTTGATAGGTACTTACTTGCAAAAATCTATCTCGTCGCATGTCTTGTATATTTCTTCATCTGTTGATCCATAACTAGCTAATAGCACGAATATACAAAAACTGAAAGGAAAACAAAAAAATTATACAGGGTGGGAACTTCCTCGTATCGGTGCTTCTATAAAGTTTATTTTGATCATAACCTTTGAACGGTATTTTCGGTTTAACCCACATTTAAGTGAAATGCTACAATACTACCAACTATTAATTAATTAATTCTAAATAGATAAAAGTCAAGATCAATCTTAGTTCATACAATGTGACTCATTTAAATTGGAAACACATATAAAGTTTGTTATTCTGTCACTTTTATTAAATAGTGCGTTACCCCTAAACATAACTCTGTTTTTTCGCGAAAAAATGGAAAATAAATAACCGGCTGACTTCTGCGAGGAGCCGATGTTTTGATAAGGTCTGAAATTTGTATTGTAACATTACAGGAGGATATTTTTATATTAGATAGTTTGATGGAAGATAATGTTTGTACTCTTTGCGATGAAATCAAGGCCAATAATGTTACTGTTTTAAAAGTTAAGTGCTCTAGATTTAAGTCGTTAAGAGGAAAGAGTTTTTCTAAATAAAGAAGGGCTATCTGAGGATCCCATGTAGCATTATATCTTGGAAAACTAGGCCTTAGTCTAAATATACCTTGCATGAAACGTTTTAACAAAAGTTGCCCATCCGAAAGGGTAAATAACAATTTTAAGGCAGATTGATGCGCATTTAATGTAGAATATTTGGCACCCTGGGTGTAATCTACATGCAGAAATTGAATAACATTATGGATATTTGGAGAAAATAGATTAATATTATGAAGAATACAAAAATTCCACCACTTTTTAAACGTAACATTGTATTGTCTTATCGTTTGTTGACCAAGAGATGCCAGGAATATCGGTATACAGTTCTGTTCTACTCCTTTCTTCCTAAAGGATTGGCGGATAATATCCCGGCACCCATGGTGAGCTTTTCCCAAAGTGGATGGCTCTCTCTAAAAAGAGATAATAACAAATCAGGAGATGGCGAAGAATACATAATGTCTGATTTTAGTAAGGTTAAAAATAAGGGATACCAGGGTTGTGTAGGCTAAATAGGTACAACCACGATACCCTCTGCTTTATCTGTTTTAATTTTGTTTAGGACCTTTGAAAGTAAGCTGAAGGGTGGAAAGGCATAAAAATAAAATTCAGACCAAGGTATTGTAAAAGCATCCACCTCAAAACAGTCTGGGTCAGGCTTCCATGAAATAAACCGTGTGTATTTGGCGTTTATAGCGGAGGCAAATAGATCAATTACCGGTCTACCATATTTTGAAATAATCGACTCGTATGCTGTTCCTCTAAGGGAATATTCAGTAGCTATATTGAAATGTCGTGATTGATAATCCGCCAAACAGTTTTCTTTAGATTTAATGTAAGAAGCAAAAATCTTATTTTTCCTGTCTTCACACCACTTCCAAATATTATGGGATATTCTATTAAGAGATTTGTGTTTGCAGCTACCCATTTTATTGATACAAGCAACTGCTGTTGTATTATCAATTCTTAGCAAAATTTTTGAGTCATAAACATTGAAGGCAAAGCATTTCAAAGCATTAGATGCCGCTAAAAGTTCCAATTGATTAATGTGTAAGTACCTTTCCTCTAAACTCCAAAGACCATTCGTGGTTTGATTACCACAGACTGCACAATAATGTGTGAAGGCTGGTCTATCTTTAATACGTCATTGGTCTCAGGCACAAAATAGTTTGGGAAACCCTGGTCTAAAGGTAGGAAATCAGATTCAGATTCGATCATTTCCATCGACAAAATTAACTAACTAATAACTAAACGTTATTACTTTGACAAATATGTCTTGACATTTGAGCTTTTCATCATTGTTGTACATAATTTAGTTATCTCCATAGACAAACAAGGATGGCTTTGATACTATCTAGCAAAAATAGGCCGACGTTAACTAGATAATAACCCAGTCAAATAAATTCGAAATGAAAATGAAGCTTGATGAAAAACAATAGTAAAGTAAAAACAAAAACTTCCCGATTTTTCGAAAATCTTTGGGAAGAATCATTGATTTTAAAATCTTTGAATAACTTTAAATTTTACATATGTGTGTTTCCAATCTAAATTAGTCACACTGAATAAAAAATTCAACCCTGTATATGATTATTGAAAAAAGGGCGTAGGTACACGATCACTGAATTTACAAAATTGACAATAAAAAATATTTTATCTAATTGTAGGAATCATTGTTCGTCGAAAAAAATCTTAAATTGATATCGCACGGAAACTCGAGTGCTAATTTTAGTCATGTAATATTTGTTTAAAGTAAGGGGTTCTTGGAATTACTCTTAGAGATAATAATTAAAAATCTGATAGAATGAACTTTTAATTGCATCTTAAGTATGGGTAAATCAAAGATTTCGCTTATCTTTTATTTGTTTAGGATATCGAATTTCCTATGAAAAAAAGAAAAAATCGGTCGAGAGGCTCGTAAATAATAATTCAGGTGATTGCATTATGTAATGAAATAATATTTATATAAATCGCATTGAAAATTAAGAAATAATTTAAACATTACTGACTGGTACTGGTACTGGTACGAGGGTTGTCTTTTATATTTTGCATATAGAGCTAGAAAAAAACAATAGATACTTTTTAAACACTAAGACTTTTCCACGAAGAGAAATGCATTTTTGTATCCTTTGGAACCAATTCAAGATTAACATTTGCATTTATAAATGTTTGTATTTTATTATTTTGTTGGTACGCTACTGTTGCAGCGAGCTTTCTTCGCGAACATCCAACACTCTAGCTGTTCTGGTCGTATTATACAGCATCGACGTTTTCCTGGATGACTGCCGTTGTTGGTGGATCTATTCTTAGATCGTCGTTAAGATTAATCCGTCCACGTTCAAATTCTCCATACCAACCAGAAATTGTCGACTGATGTGCTTTACATAAACCAGCTCGGCAAGGCATTCTTGTTGAGACGACTGTCTTTGACAATTGATGTTTGTTGACAGGTGCCAACTATGTTGTTATATGCAACTATTTAAAGACAACCTTTGTTATAGATGCTATAAGAAACATACAGAAGATACCTATGAAACACCCTGTATATTGGAAAATAATTTTGAAATATGGAGCCAGACAACGGATGATTAAAACTCCGGAGTATAAGTGTATACCAATTTTCATAAAAAATATGTGAGTACTTTCCAATATGTATATAAATAGTGTATGCTCGTCGTGATACAGCCTGTATAATTAGGTGGTTGTAAAACGTGTCTCCTTTGAAAGAACAAAAAAGCCGGAAATATTAAATTATCAGCACAAATATATGACCTAAATATTTGGAATAGAACAAAAATTAATTTTAATTAATCAGTTTAATTATACAGAGTGCTTCAATAGAGCGATAAAGTCAAACATCTTGCAAATTCTATTTGTTTGCGCTATTTTCATAATTAAAGAAATTAAAGGAAATAAGTTTGACAACACGGTAATGTGCCCAGTATTATGTCTGCTAAAAATACTCAAGGTAGTACGGCAGTACCGAACAAACTCTAGTTCGAAGAGGTATTTCAATATATGGTCGCCCGAAAAGTTACACAAAACAAATTTAAGGTTTAAAATTTTATTCGGTTGATATCAAATTAACTGCTCGTGGTTGTTACTCCCCCTGATATTCCTTTTTTCCATCTTTGCTCTCTAACCCCCCTTTTTCTGCAAATTGATAGTCGAGGCGCAGTCGAGGCTAGCAAGCAGGCGAGACAATCAGCAATGTTTCGCCGAGGTGCATACTACATTTTTTCGTCGATCTTTACAAAAAAATTATTGAAGGCAAGTATCTGGGGCATCACGAAAAAATATGTTTGTTTCATTTCGACTTAATACTTTTCGCTTTGTACCGAAATATATTTTTCATTCGTATATTAGTATGTAAAATGTCGTATTTTGTAAAGGTCGACGAAAAAAAGATGTATACCTAAAATATTATATAATATTATTTGATTGGTACATACCTCAGCATCATTCACAAAAACATCCACTTATTCACTAAATAATAATCATCAAATTGTAATAGCTACTTCTCCTTATCAATCAATACCATAATGTGATAATAAATTTTTTATTTGAACCTTAAATAATCTTTAAATTGATAGTGGCTCCCAATTTTACTTATCATGAACTCTAGTCATATTGATTCCTACTATGTTGATGTATTAAAATAAAAAATAACATGTAATTTATATTTTTAATATTGCAATGTTTGTTCTTATTATGATTATTATTATGTTGTATAATCAGCGTGCTCCCGAATCATTGAATAAAGGCACGCACAGTTTTTTTAGCACAAGAATTAGTTGCATTTAGTCGTTGGATTCATGAAAAAAAATAAGATTATACGTTATAACTTTGTTTATTACGCAATTTCTTAAAATACAAAGTTTTAAACAATTAGAAAAGTAGACGAGCCTGTTTGTCTTTTTTCAATAGATCACTCAAATTAACTTGTTTCAATGGTGTACCACCAGCCAAATGTGTATGAACAGAACGAGTGTATTCGTTTGTACCTAAAAAAGAAATAGTGAGAATCAAAACACCTTTTGTGAGATATATAGACAGACTCCTAGGACTAGAGTATCCAAGGGAGGATTTCTCCAAGAAGGACCTAGTGAAAAGACTGTTGAGCCTGATAAGGGCTACTGGAGTGGCACTTTGTAACAAAATAGCGAAACTTATCACTTCTAGAATTCAACTCAGCTTCCAGTAATTCACCCTTCATTAGTTTTCCAATGGGAATTTGTAGGTAAATTTGCCGCAACTTTTTCAAAGCACCGAGGGAGTCGCTAATAATTAGGCTGTTTGAAAATGTCTGAGTTTACGTGCCGGAGAGCTTTTTATAAAGCAAAAAGTTCAGAAAATACTGAGGTTGGAAAGCATTCGATGCTGTAATATGAATTATTCCTTTGGGGATATGATGATCCGTTGCATCAATGGTTTGTCAGATACTTATCCCAAAGAGCACAGGTTGTTCGCGTATGTAATTTCAAGTCTAGTTAGATTCAAATTACCGCTGGGGTCCCTCATTTGGGGCCACTTTTGAGTATCATATTCATCAATGACTAGTCAGCATGTTATTTGCTGTTGATCTGAAATTCTTCCTCCAAGTCAATAGTATGAGTGATTGTACCAAGCTTCAAGTAGACCTTTGACAACTTAGTGAGATGGTGCAATTGTAATGGAATGGAGCTAAATGAAACTGAATGTCATGCTATGTCTTTGGGACGTTGCAGGAGTGTTTCTAGTTACACTTATATCAGTGATGTTCTTTTGGATAAGGTTCAAGAGACTAGAGACCTTGGTGTGATTATTGATTTACCACTATCTTTCAATCTTCAAATATCTGCTGCTATTTCTAAATCACTCTAAATGTTGGGATTTGTGAAAAGATGCACTCGGGATTTTATCATATAGGTATATAGCTATAGCTTCCTTAGCAACCGAACATAGCGAAGCGAATAGAGAATCTCTATCGCTATTTTTTTACAAACTGCCACTCCAGGTCTCTTCACATAAACGGTACAACCAAGAACCTTTGACTGGTGGAACCGAACCAAATCAATCAATCAATCATGGGATAAACCACAGACAAATAAAAAAAAATTGCCTACTCTAATTGAAAATATGTGGTGCTATCTGTGGTTGTCATGATATATTTTTAAAGCTTATACTAATTTATTTCAAAATCAACATTTTTAAATCTTCTCAAGGCCAACATAACAAGGGGTTTTCATGGTAAAGTGCCAATAGCCGAAAATTGTTACTTTTGACTCGAAAGAATCTTAAGAACAAAAATAATATCCTCCGGTTTATAAAGCAAGATACTAGAAAAAAAACACATTACATTTAATAAATTAAACTTATGAGATATTAAAAATTGGCGTCGCAGATATCATCTTTTCTTTTTTTGAGTAGGTATTTAGCAAATGTCATTTTATGTAAATGATTCCGATCTTTATGATCTGGTGACCCTGGAGAGAAAGCTACGATACAATATGTGAAGTACCTACCTGACTCTTCTTCAAAAAACATTTAATATTTTTTTTCTAGATACTTACTATGAAAATATCGAATTTTTTTACCTGCATTTGATGGCTTAAGGATTGTTATTTGCTTAATATTCACTACAAAATCTCCAACACCTTCACCAAGTTTTCTAAAAGGAATAATATTCGTTTTAATAAGTGTATTTATAAATATTTTTGAAGTGACAACTTCTTTAGGCGCGTTGAGCACTTGGATTTTTCGTCATTCGTCACGTTTTTATGCAACACACAATACTATTGGTTATGCAACACAATTAACAATGAAGCGTATATAGTGTTGCATAAATCATCGTCACGCTTTCCATGTGTTCTTTTTATTGTAAAAATTTACGATGGGCTTACGATTTATTGGTATTTTCACTTCTGTCGGCAGTCTCATGACTGGAATCTAAGTTTTTTATATCTAATATACCCCCCATGATTAATGGGGAAAAGGGAGCATATGTGTTAAGCAAATTAATGTTGGTACTTCATATACATTTTTTCGAATTCCCAGACTCCTGTTTCCGAGTTATACGGCTTCAAAGTGTGTGTATGTTTATTTTTCGATGTGGACAATAGAAGAGTCAATGTAGCCAACACAATAAAATAAAATTATCGAAATGACATAAGAAATGGAGATCACCGAAAGGGGTCACCATTTAACTTAATTTTTGTTTCTTTCAGATAGTCAATGTTTTATATAATATATATTTTACCCAAAAAAGCTCGTTTCAAGTTAGGGAATTTTTCTTCTTAAGGCTTACGTCAAATGTCTGTCACCTGTCATAGCGTGGTTTTATTTTTATAAACTTTATCCGTTTGTATATGTATTTCTGTTTGTATTATAATTTAATTTTGAAATTTTAAAACTCACAAAACAAATACCAAAAGCTAAAGCTACGCCTATGTTGCTTGCACTGACAATATTGACAGTTACCTCTGTGACATTTGTGGTAAACATTAGAAAGCAAAACACTCTAAATTAAAATGAACTTTTTGTCCATGGATGTTTTTATCATACGGGTACAAGATATATTGCATAAAACATGGAAAACTGGAAAATTAAGTCAATAGGTGACCTCCATTTCATATGTCATTTGGATTATTTTATTTAATTGTGCTGGCTACATTGACCTTATATAGAACTCTTCCATTGTAGGGACAATTCTACGTTGTACAGCGTATCCCAAGTTATCGTTTACAGGCAATATCTCGCTTAATTTAAATGATAATGCAATACTGTTAAAACTGTTGTGATTGGCTTCAAAATTCCTTCCTAATGACGTATTAGAAACTTTATTTCACCCAACAGTCCTTGGGTAACCAACCTTTACTTTCTATTTCCAAATGGCACCATCTGTATATTTTCGTTGAAAATTGGTTTTTGGAATACATGTTGGTTTTTTATTATTAGCACGAAAAAAATTAAACATTTTTTGCTTTACCTAATTATCCTTATTGCTTCCGCCACTGTGCACCGCACCGATATCCAGTGGGAACTGATGATAATGTAATTAATGTACTTGCGTATGTTTGTATCAATCCTCATACTTCTGTTAGAAACATAGCTGAAGAACTGGGAATAAGCATGAGCAGGATACAGAGGATCTCGAAGCAATACAAATATCACCCATTTAAACTACATTCAGTTCAAGGACTGAGACCTACTGATTTCGACAGAAGATTAGAATTAATTTATCTCTAATCGATGTTATGATTGCCTACAATTCCTTACTATTGAATCAATTATTTTGGAGTGATAAAAGTGATAAAAGTGATAAAAGTCGGGTTCGTTCAACTCGTTTTCAAACAGTTTGGGATATATATAAATGTATGGTGTGGGTTATTCAATGGTCATTTGATTGAGCCATACTTTTATTGACTGGACACGGGTATTTAGATTTTCTTGAAAACAAATTACCAGAACTTATGGAAGAGCGAAATAAAATGAAATGGCAACAGGACGGTGCTCCTCCTCATAATGCAGGTATTGTTGAGGAATATCTCAATCAGTCTTTTCACAACAGATGGATAGGTACTTACGGACCTATAGCTTGGCCTCCCCGCTCGCCCGATCTAACGCCACTGGACTTTTTTTGTGGGGTTATATTAAAGAATGAGTATATCAAACACAGCCTGTAGATTTAGATGATCTTAAAGAATGCATTCGTGAGGCATGTTGCGTGCACATGAGCGCTTTTAAGACGTTTTGAAGCTTGTATGGAATCTACAGGAAATAATTTTGAACACTTACTGTAATTGTATCTTCATTATTTGTATTTTATTTTAATAAGGAAATTTAGATATTACAAAATGTTAATTTTTTTTATGCTAATAATAAAAAACTAACAAGTATGTCACATCGTTGTATTCCAAAAAGAGTGACAAGCGATTTTTAACGAAAATTGGAAAATAGATAGTGAGGGGTGGCTGCCAAAGGACTGTCAAGTGAAATAAAGATTCTGATAAGTCATTAGAAAGGAATTTTGATGCCATTCACAACAGTTTTTACAATATTGGATTGTCTTTTAAATTAAGCGAGATATTGCCTGTAAACGATAACTTGGGACACGTTGTATATATAGTAAAATTAATACCTATTTAGAGGTACCAGCCGTTTTAGTAACTTAACGTATGCGGCTTCTTGAACCATCTGACATTAACATGAAATCAAAATTTGAAGTAACTTCAAAAACGTGACATCTAATATATTAATTACGACGTTCATTTTTGTTAGTAATTTTTTGTTTCAACCGATTTATTAATAATAAATAAGGATGGTCTTATTCTAAATGGGTATAAAATTTACTATATATATATATTATTTGTGTTGGTAGCATTGTGTACAATGACAGGATTAACTTCCTTGGTTTTATGAGATCGTTACTACTTGTTAATGCTGTACACGAGTTTGATCTGTTATAGATTTTTCTGTCAAATATAATTCTTTATTTAGTCTTCTCGTGTCTGATTTCCTCTATTAAAACGACAACAGACGCTACAGCATACAATAAAAAATATAAATTTTATGGTAGTGATGATACTTACTCAATAAGAATTCCTCCTGTTTCAGGTATGTATGTTATTCTTGCATAAAAGTAATGGTTTTCATCTCTATATTTAAAACTCGCGTAATCGTCTACATACAACGTTCCTTCGGCTTCACCATTCTAGACATGCAAAAAAATGATGGTGAGATAAAATAAAAAATAAATTAAATTGTCCTTATTGATAAGCGACAACCTCGTGGGGAGTGGAATTCAGCACCAATTAAACGATTTTAATAATTTATGTGCTGGTCGCAGCTTATCATATCATCATTTAACCTATAAATGGTGTTAATTTATGTGTAAAATTTCCAATAGGCGTACGATATAATTTTTAAAAGGGTTGAATCAATATACATATTGTAAAAATTTCTATTCCATTGGCTTACTATGGAATATTTAAATTAATTATTAGCAAACATTTCCATGTACTAAAATTTTTGTAGGGGATAAATTCATTTGTAAAATTATCCATTTATCATGGGCGTAGGATAAAATGTTGAAAAGGGGTTCTTAAAATTTCCATCCACCATGGGCGTACGTTAAATTTTTATGTTTTTAATTGTAATAATTTCTAGATCATATGCGTACTTTTTTTAATGGATCGAATCAATCAAATTTTGAAAAGAAGTGAATTTGTAACAATTTCCATATACCATATCCGTACGATAACACTTTTAAAAGGGTTCATTTATTTGTATTTTTACTTTATTAAAAAAAAAACAACAATTTTGTTCGATACTTACCGAATCCAAGCTAACATATAAATCGAATGGATCTAATTGCATATCAGTAGTTGAGATTCGTTTTTCATCTTTTCTTGTAATAATGCTACCACCTTTATAGAAATACGGCGACTAAAACAGTAAATATAATAAGTTATAAATCATCATTATACTTGATACCTAAAATTATATTTCTGATAGATATCAGGTGAAAATAATGTTTAAAGTTGAAATAAATTTTTGTTTCGTAGTTTTTTCCCAAGCCTGTGTTTGTGTTTGCTATATAGTTCAGCGTCTCCTTGGGGTTAGCCAAATAGTAACTGTCTTTTACAATCAATTGTCCCGCATTAATTACCGCTCGACGTCTCTTTAGCCACTTCCAACTCCTAAACCCTGAGCATAAAACAATTGTTATCTACCAACGACCCAGCTCTGTAGTGGAACGCCTCTGATGCGATAATTATAGTCAAGCAGAGTCGAGCGCGGTTAGTATTTGGATGGGTGACCACCGCACCGGGGGAACACCTTAGTTTACTACAGCTCGCAGGCATTAATACCAATGAGCACGAGGTATACTGTAGATATGTCGTCTTTTGGATGAGACGTAAAACCGAGGTCCCGAGGGCTCGATAAAGATCCCTACCACTGGTTGGAACACTAGTGGATTCGGCAAAATTTTCGGTTAGGGGTACTCAGTTGCAGAAATAGACCGACGTTAAGTAACCGAATAAAAAAAAATACCAACGGCCGCCTCCATTTTCGCAACGCCTATCTCCCTCTTACCGCCACGAGCAAGGGCTCCTTAGTTTCGACACTTTAAAAGGCTCGTATTACAAAATTTCATTTGAACTCATCTACTCGGTCCTGAATTTTTTGTATTAAGTGCCTGGACACACTGTATATTATATAAAATATTAAAGGTTAAATATATGTCTTCGCTGTCAGTACAATATTGGCTGATCAGTTATGGCGAGTTTATAAAAAAATCCCTAGTTCCAAAACTCAGTCCTATCTTAGCTCTTCGCCAGTTGTCTGTTGTATCCCTTCTATACCGAAAATTGCCTCTATTTTGCGATCTAATGTCTCGCATTATGACAGTATATGTCTGGCTGTTTCTATCCCTTTACCACATTGTCTGCAAAAGAGTTCTCCGATGTATAGTACCATTTTGTGTAGGTAATTTCTCATTGGACTGTGACCCGTTATTGTTCAGATTTGATTCCTAATCATCTTAAGTATCTCTATGCTTTGACGGATCTTTAATAAATGTTTTCCCCAGCTGCACGAGGGACTTCATTCCACCTATCTTTTTGTTTTCGTTTGACCCAGTCCCTCAAATAGTAGATTTGGTAACCCCGCGTGCTCTGGGGAGTTGGTGAACCTTCTCTGGCTAGTTCATCGCCTTTTTAATTGCTACAGTGTCCCGGAATCCACACCAAAGTTATTCTGTAGAGTTCTAAGAGTGAGAGGACACAGTTCTTCTGGACATTCCGCCACTTTTGGGTTTATAAGAATCTTAAGCCACCCCTGGCTATCTGTGCATATTGATATAGGCTACAATCCCAATGTAGGACTAATGCCAAGGTAGATCATTATTTTTATCAATATTACTTAGGGGGCGTCCATAAATTACGTGAGGTAATCAGGGGTGGGAAGGGATCGAGAAAAATCTTACTACATCTCACCAAGGGGGAAAGAGGGGTAAAAAAATCCACAAAAATGCCTCACGTGCTTAATGGACGCCTCCAAAGATACTTAATTAAAAGTTAAAAAAAAGGATACTGGGAATGGTTTTTCATTCTAAAAATATTCATTTATATTTTTGTCTGCTTATACACTTTTATTCATAAATTAATATATGATTAGGCCCTAATTTGTGGTATTGAAAGCGGAGCATGAGACCTATCTTTAAGGGTGGTTCGGTCACACGTTGGGCGCCAATTTGTAACTTATTATATGCTTATCACCTTTTAGAATTTGAAGAAATGGGCGTCCATTAATTACGTGAGGTGTTCAGGGGTGGGAGGAGATCGAGCAGAATCTTACCAAATCTCACCAAGGGGGAGGGGGTCAAAAAATTCTCAAAAATGCCTCACGTACTTGATGGACGCCCCCTTACCGTATTAATGTCGACAGGAATGTCTGTTGAACTATTGCCAGAAAAGACAGTATTGGAATTATCGTCTATTCTGTACCAGTAAATATTTTTACCTCCAGGGAAATTTACATTAACACTTTTAACTCCTTCGTCCATAATGGGTCGTGCCAAAATATTGGAACCTAAGGAAAAAATATAATAAACGCTCTATCCCACTGGTAGGAAATTATTTATCAAGTACCTAGTAAAAGATGATGATCCTGATTTATAGTGCCTGGATATTCATAGAATATTGGTCTAATAACTGGATCTCCTGTTATGGTATGTTCGTAAAATAACGTATACCATGTGGGTATGTGACTGTAGCGCAATTCTATAGCATTTCTTATAACATTTTGTACGTTTTTCTCGAATATATACGGTTCTCTTTTTTGGGTATTATTTTCGGCATGACCTCTGAAGAATGGTAACCATATGGCAGCCTAAAACAAAGAATGTTACATATTTACAAATATATTGTAAAAAAAAGATCATCAGTGTAAGGTAGGTGATTCCCTCTATACCATACCATACTGGAGAAGACACTCTTGAAATAATATATAAGGTATAATCCGTTAGAACTACTCTAGTATCCTACAAGCGTGCTTCAAATTACAAACCAAAAGTTCAACATCTGTGTTTTTGTCAGAGGCTGCTCTGGAATTAATACACTGTTGATGGAGCAGCTACGCCAAAACCGGTCAGTAAGTAATAAAAAACCAAAGGGGGTAGTGCAGTAACGTTTTTCGTTGAATGTCATTCAAAACTCGTTGGGTTTAAGAAATAACTGACCTAAAATAATCGCACGGAAAAAATCAGGTGGTGTAGATGGCCACTCTATGGGACTCCTTTTTCCAATCAAATTATTCGGATAATTTTTGTCCGGCCAATGCCTAACTACTACTGTATGATAGGGAGGTCCTCCGTCTTGCTGGAAGCGCAACAAATTTTCATCTAGAGCTAGATTGCTATCGTCGTCCTGTTGGTTCTCTAGCTCATCTAATTGAGGAATTCACTATAGTGTATTTTTATCATATTGATAGCTGAAGAGCTCATTAGAAATTCAAAAACGTGTCTGAAACACTTCAGGGTGATTCAAAGAATTAAACAGAATTGTAAGCGCTTCTTCATGTAAATAAGTGTTCAATTAGCAACTTTCGCTAGATTCTTCCTGTATAGTGAACAATAGAACCCTAATACCATTACCATTCAAATATATTTAGAAGTGATAAATTTGCCGTGACAGTGCAGTGTAGTTGGGTAAGAATAAGATCCTATTAGGTATTTTATTTTCTAGTATAAGTAGGTAGTATGTGCGCGTAATTTTTATGTTTAGATTTTAGGTTCCCACGTTTAAATATCCTACTTATTGTCCATATTTATTCGCTTTAGAAGAATTAAGATACGATTGATTTATTTAATTCCAATGTCCGCCTATGGTTTATTGCGGTTTTAGGGTCACTTACCTGAAATCATGCTATCAATATGATAAAAATATATTATAGTTGCCAACATTATAATTACAGTTATTCGAAGTTTTGCCTTTGGCAAACGATCAGAATAATTTGCTGACCAGGTGGAAAATTTTTAGTCAGGAGTATGGGCATTGTGATGTTGTAGCAAGTGCTGACTTCCGTCAAGTGAATTTTAAACTCGTTCGTAGAATCGATTTATAACGAATCACAAACGGAATATAGGAGTGGGAGAAATTTTGAATGTAAATTTGTTAAAATGAGAAAACAATTATTCTTTACTTACTTGGTACCATCTTTGAAGTAGTTCCGCAGAAGGGTCTTCGAAAAATCCACCAATGTCTGCTCCGCAAAATACTAACCCAACGATATTTGACAGAAGACATTCCGAGTAACTGAGCTGTAGATATGGCCAGTCAGCCGTATTATCACCAGTCCACATGGCAGCATAACGTTGACTTCCGGCAAAAGTGGAACGTGTTAATATAAACGGTCTTGTTGTACCATTATCTCTGTCTATCAATCCTTTGTGTGTTGCTATTGACTACAACAATATTTATACCAAATAATTCACTTAAAGGTATTAATCAGCCTTGGCTCAATGAAAAATAATTTGGAACAGTCTCTGGTTAAAGGAGTAAGTGATTAAGTACAATTTTAATGTTTAAAAAGATTAATTCAAGTCACAATAGGTGCGCTTTATGAAATATTTTGTAGCAGTGACAAGAAAGATACAGACAAGTCAAGAATCTGGGCCCCGAAGAGTGTTGTGGAGAAACTGGATGTCTTCAACATTTACGTGGTTCAAGAGTCTTCCTCGAGACACTTGACAAACTTGGTAATGGTCTACCTCTAAATCTCGATGGAGGTCACTATGCTTGCAGTACCAGGACGTATTGGCAGCACTCCTTGGTACTTTGTTTTCTCTGTTACAACCCCAAAGCTGTATACCGTAAGTACGCAATGGTACAATGGTTTTCTGTTCTAATCTAACACAACGATAATATATTGTGTAGTTAGTTGTTATTACATTCGGACACCATAATAAGTAATTAGTTTTGAGCATACCTGTAGAAAACCGTATATATTATGTATATCTCTATGCGGGACTCCTCCGTAATGTTGAACGTCGAAAGGAAGAGTTTTTTCAGGTCCATCGAATACCGATGGTTCGTTCATATCGTTCCATACACCAGCCAAAGTTTTTGTGGATCCTTTGAACTTATCGTGGCTATACCAACTCGCATAAAAATCTCGAGCTTCTGGATTTAGAAAATCTATGTAGCTAGATGCACCTGGCCAGCAGTCGCCTGGAATAAACTATTCTATTAATATTTACAGTGTACAAAAAAAGGGGCATCCGAAAGACAGCATATCTACATTATACCTCGTGCTCATTGGTATAATGACTGCGAGCTGTGCTATGCTATGCTATGCTGCTCACCCTAGTAGTCTAAAGTGCACCTTAGTAGTCTAAAGTGTTTCGCTGCAGGCACCTAGCCGAGTAATAACCGTGTACGACAATGCTTCACCGTAATTATCGCATCAGAGGCGTTCCACTACAATGCTGGGTGGACCCCTGATAATTATATTGATTTTTTGCAAAAATAAATCAACAAAAGTGGTCAAGAGCGGTCAAGACAGATTTTAGTTCTTATTTTGGAATTATCAGTTGTACCATACTAAGCATTAAATAAAAAAAATAACAAATTCCATAACAGAAATATAACATATAGTACTCGACCAGTTTCACAAATAAAATTTGCATCGCGAGGAGTAAAGTACTTATATAATCTACTCACCCAAAAATCCCAAATTACTGCCTTCATGCAATAATCATAGCAAATGGTAGATATTTTAACAAAGAAACTAACCCTCCTTAAACATTTTATCGTACACATATGATATGAAAATTTTTACAAATGAATTAACCCCTTTTAAAAATTAAACCGTATGCCTATGATCTGCGGTGAGGGTTAGGCGGTGACCAGCCTGTCCCTACCAAAAATAATAATGTAATATATCATCAATATCAAAACTAAATATATTTATATGCTTACGAATACTTTTATATAACCGTTGATAATCATATCTATACAATATATAAGGAATAGCTGACTCTAGGACTTCATTAATATCCTACATTAACTTTTTAATTATACGAGGGACACTAATATATTTACCTATGTAATCGGTTTTATTTTCCCATTGAACGAAATACTTTCCCTTCGCTCCCGCATAAACTTCGTAATTTTCATCGACTTTTATGTGAGGATCTAAAATGGTAACCAGCTTCTTATTTGCCAAAGATAAATTGGTTTGTAAATCGATCGGATCGGAGAAATTTTCGGAATTCCACGTAAAATACTTTCTGTCATTTGTATAATCGATATCGAGCCAAATAGCATCTAACGGAAACTTGGAATTACTCATTCGAGCAACGACATCTTTTACTTCTTGTTGGGTGAAATAAGACCATCGACATTGGTGATAACCGAGTGTCCACAACTAGAAGACAAATTCATTCAAGAAGTATACAAATTTTACAAAAAACTATTTACACTCTCACTACGCCACTGTCGTAGAGACTCAAGTGGCAGTTTGAACCTCTAGGATTAAAAAGACTATGGCTTGGGATTAGGTCATCTGAAGGCTTGAAGTGGTGGTGGATTCATTGAAATAACAATAATTTTTAGTACCTGAGGCATGTGAGCAACTCCTGTTAATTCAGTAAATTGTCTAACGATCGCTTTGGGTGTATTTCCAAGTAATACAAACAAATCTAACGTTCCACTTTCCGCCATAAAATATGCATATCCAGAAGTCGAATTGTACCAAACGTCAACCCATTGTTCGGCAGCATTGTGTAAAAATATTCCGGAAGTGTGATTTTCCCTAAAAATTAAATATAAATGCACAAATTTTCAAAATCGACCTGTATCATTGAAACTAAAATGTTTCAATAGCATTGAACGTTTCACAAAAAAGTAGCAATAACGCTTCGCGAAAGCTGCAACGCTCTATTTTTATTCATACCCTGCGGTCTCACTCAAAATGGGACAAACTGTACAATATTTTCATACCTTTTCCGTATGTTATGTTCTACGGTTAAACCAAGAGGTGGTATTTATACTCGTATCCCTACAAAATATACTTGATTCTTTCTAACACATTGTCATTTATAGCAGATATTTAACTTCCATGTGCCCATATTTCCTTCCTCGCACTGTAGATGGACTACGAGTTATTGAAAATATTTTGACGAACTGGATTTTTCGTCATCGTCACGTTTTTATGCAACACACAATACTTTTGATTATGCAACACAACTAACAATGAAGCGTATATAGTGTTGCATAAATCATCGTCACGCTTTCCATGTATACCTACTGTGTATATATCTCTTTTATTCAAATATGTATATATGAAAGCATTTAACTTACGAGTGACCGTAAACGACAGGAACTGTTCCATATAAAGGATCGGGAGCATTAGCGGGATAATGAAAGTTATCCGAATTTCTGTTTCTATAAGGTTCAGATAATATGTTTCCGGATGATTCCTTTGTTGGGGGTAACTCTAATTTCACAGCATGATGATGAAGACCATATAATTGTAAGATATCTCCAAATTCGGCGGTAAATCCAAAAGCATTGCTATCCTACAAATAATTATAGTTGTGTGATAAGAAATGTTTTACTTTATTTTTATTAAATGTTTTATATAATATTATATATGTAACGGGTGTCCCAAATAAATATAGATCACATAAACCGTTCATAGTACAGCTTCGAAACAACAATTATTATAACAGAAAAACAAAACGTCTAATCGTTCAAAGTGAGGTGTTCTGGAAATGGTCTATTGGAAATCGGTTAATATATAAGAGTTAATTTGAACGTGTGTTCTTACCTTACTAAACACTAGTTTTTCTCCTCTCAAAACTACTTCTAGGGTATCGTCGTAATAAAATTCTATTTTAAATGTAGTTCCAGATATTACCACCACTTTATAGACTTTGTCTTTTGGTGACAAAGTTACTGAATCAGCGCTTGATTTGTCTACGACAACCCTAAACATTTTTCAAGCATATTATATACAGATGTTTCATAATAATATGACACTGTAACTTACTCTAAAACTTCCGGTTCTTTAGCTAGAACATCTACCAATTCATATCTTGTACTATCTTTCTCTGCAATCTTCACTCTTACGGTATAATTAGCCAGAAGAGTTATTCGAAGGTTCACTTCTTGACTCTTATCCTTATTAATTAAAGGTATAGTAACAACGTTGTTTTCGTTACTTAACTTATCTAACTGGGGGCTGAAGGGTTCCGGCTGAATGCTTCTTAAATTCCTATAATTTCATAATTAGTTATTAATAATGTATTTATCTAAATACATGCAACACCCCGAACATTCACTACAATATAGAAGAAGTTGAAATTTAATATAATAAAGGAAATCTTGCTTCCAGCAAAAAGAGTCAGGTACTTACTTGCAAAAAGCTATTTCCTCGCAAGGTTTATATATGTCTGACGAGCCATAGCTCGCCAATAACACAAATATTAAGAATCTGAAAGAGTCAGAAAAGACAGTTAGAGATAGAGAAAAGGAAATACGTTACAAGTAAATTAAAATTCAATACCCTCGGGTATGTATGGAGATGATGGCTAGAGCTAGGAACAAACGCTGGAGGGGTGCGACCAGAGAGGAAGTGCAGGAATGGATGGAGGAGGAAATGGAGAGAAGGTGGGAGGAGTACGACTGCGCGCTAATGGAGCGATTGGAAATAGGAGAGTTTGGATGGACCGGAAATTCGGGGAGGTGAATTACTTCTTGACACACTTCTTCTCACTGGACATGGTACCTCCACAAGATTGGGAAAAGAGAGACTGGAGTGTGCGAGAGTATGATGTGGGGCATGGAGGAACGAGGAAGTGCTGAAGAAGTTGTAGAGGAAACTAGGGGAGGCGGTGTATTGGGAGAACATGGTGGAGATAATGTTGAGGGGGAGGAGGAATGGATGGAGGTGAGTGGCGTAGTAGAGATCATAGTTAGGGGGAGAGATATGACATGAGAGGTAGGAGTGATCTGTGATAGTTAGGGAGAGGACGACGTTGTGAGCGGAGAGTGTGCGAGGGACCGCCGCCCGTTTCGAAGTATGCTAGGGTAGTGATTCCGAGGCGGGGGTAACAGCGAGTTTGAGGTGGGTTTCGTTGGTAGGCATCCCCTTGGGGATGTGTCCAACACTGTTTGGGTCCTGGCCCCATTGGAACAAGAGTTTCCCATCTCGACCCGAGAAAAAAAACCTCGGGTATATAAATTTTCTTAATATAGGCCATCGTTTCCGAGTTACAGGCATCCAAAGTTAGAATTTTACATTCATATTTATTTTTAATTGCTCCTTTTTTGCTATTTGGTTTGGTTTAATTAGGAATAGCGAAACGTTTCGGTAACATTCCAGCTTCTTTACACAAAAAGTTAAAGACCAAAAGATAGTTCCTAAGGTCAATTCATAGTAGACTACATCTTTGATTTAAATGATTGTGAATAAATAAATAATATTTTATCGCCCATTGCCCTCTTTTTCCTTTGATCGGTATATGCTGAACGAAGGAAAAAGTTGGCAAGGGCGGCTAACACGAGTTTCAGCTTTTGCAATTGATTTTGGACAAACTTTACTAATGTTGAATAAATTTAGATGGAGACAGTGAAACAGAACTTTATATATATAATGGCTTGACACCCCATGTGGGATTACGCCGCGTATGCTTTCTAGATCCACTTAATTGGGGTGGATCAGTCCCGTTGTACGTTTAAATTCTTTCACTTATGTCCCTCCATAATTTCCTATTTTTTGCTTTTTCTTTACTCCTGCTCTATTGAGGTCCGCCTCTACCTCATTTTGCCACTTTGACCTGGGTCTACCGCGTCTCCTCCTGGGCTCAACTGCAAGATATTGTAGGTTACTTATTTAGCTCCTTCTCTCCATACGTGTCCTAGCCATTTAACTCGTTGTACTTTTATTCTTCTTCTTTCTGTTCGTCCAAAATTTCACGATTCGTTCTAATTCTATATTCATTCTCATTTTTTTTTCGTTAACGTCATTGTTTCTGCTGAATACATCATTATTGGCCTTATTATCGTTTTATATATATATTTAATTTTGTTTGTTTTGTTAACATTTTCTTTTTAAGTAGTTTCTTATTAGCGTGGTAGGCTCTATTTGTAGCGATTATCTTTTCTTCAATTTCATTGCTTCTATCTCCTGTGTTGCTAATCATGAGCCCCAAATATTTGTATTTTTTAACTTCTTTAAATTCATAAGCGTTAATTTTTCTTTTTGGCTTAGGTTCCCCAGTCTCATTAGCTTTGTTTTACTTTCATTAATTTTTAGCCCCATTTTTCCTCCTTCTGTGACCATCTCCTTTAGCATATTTTCCATGATACTTCTTCTTCTTTTGGTTACAAGCACGCTACCGTCCGCATAGGCTATTATTTGGCTGCCACTTGATCTTAAGCTACCCTAGAACTTAATTTAGAGTAGCTAAAACAGAATTAAATTCCAAAAAAAATGTCAATTTATATTTATTATAATTTATATCTAAGCTTACGTTGTACAATTTCAACAAATCCAATTGAATTCCATTTGTTAATAAATAAAAATATTATTAATTTTATTTATCTGGAAACCTTTTTGAATATCCGACCCTGTAACCATTTATTGCTTTTCAAATATTATATGGCCTACACAATGAGTCTTAAGTAGATAGATTATTTATTGTAGTAGAAGTCAATTAAACTATGCTATCGTTATTTTTAGACTTTCTATTATCTCCCACGTTTTTAGTACGAAATCCAGGGGCATCCTGTATACTAGAGCCAGCAAACAAATTTACAACAAAAAACATTATTTACGAGGAAAACTTGAGAAAAACATCATTAAAGATATTTTTGAAAATTAATAATATATAATAACAAAAACACATTTGAGACCAAAGTATCATCAAATCCAATATGAAAGGTCAAATCGCAGTGTACCTCGTAAAGTTTCCTTTTTGCGACTTGAACTTGAACTGGAATAACAACGAATCAAATAATTAATAATAATGTTAATGCGTCAAACAAAAGTGTTTTTCTATATTTATAATCTTCCGGATGCTGAGGTTACGTTCTTTTATTCATTTATTTGGGTTGTGCTCATCAGCCCATGCACTTGAACTGAATGTTTGTACCATTTCCCATTTTATCTACTTTCATTCCAGAAGCTTCGTGTCTTCTATAAAGGCCACTAGTTTGATTGGAGTTGTGATGGTTGTACTAATTCCTCTTCAAAGTGCTTCCGCCTAAGTACTTGTAAGTTCTCGCAGAAGCAGAGTTCATCATCAAGTTCACATTTTCTGCACATGGGTTTACTAACTTTGACCATTTTGTTTCCTCAGGGTGCAGAATCCAGTCACCAGATCGGTAAATGTCTTCAAATATCTCATACCCTGTTTCAATAGCCTGGTTGAGAGTTCCTTGTCTACCTTGTTCAGTAAACTCTTTGTATGGAGGTGCCCTTGTGTCAACCCCCATTTGAATTGGTGTTCCCTGTCTAGCCAGTTCCCGATTTCCTCTCTTATGCAATTTTTTGTGATTCCTATAAAGTGTCCTTTAGAGCCTTCTTTAGCTAACTGGTCCGCCATTCCATTACCTGCAATCCCCTCATGTGCCGGCACCCATATTAGAGACACTTTGTTGTCTCTTGCCAGCCTGTTAATGGATTCTTTGCAGTTCGTTACCAGTCTAGACCTAGTTGTTGGATTACTGATAGCTTTGAGCAGAGCCTGGCTGTCAGTGAATATTTTAATTTTTTGTCCGGTATATCCTCTTCAGATGTTTTCATAAATACAAGCAATCGTTGAAACACAGTCGTATATCGACCAAGGCAAGAACATTCTCTTTCTAGGTCCTTTTAGACCAGTCCCAGTGCCATGGTTTGTTTTGGAGCCATCGGTGAACCAGATGATTTCTCCAGAATTACCTGTTCCCTAGGGGAACAGGTATGGGATGATGATGTTCACTCGCTTAGTGAATATATTCTCGGGTGTCATGCTATCAAAACTCATGTGAAATATGGGTCCGTCTAGTATTGTCCCAGTTGTACTGTATCCTTCTCGAACATTGTTCGGGGACCAAAAAGTCTCCCGATTTCAGCCTAAGAATTGCTATCATTTCCTCTGCCCTTGCAAAAAGTTCCAAAGGAGGAAGTCCAATAAGCGCTTCCATTGATGCCGCCCCCGTGCTGTTCATTGCCCCGGTAATACCAAGAAGTGCTTGTCTATGGATTGCAGTGAATATATTAACTGCAGAGGACACTTCTGTCCTCCTTCATATGTGATCGCTGGCCTTATCACAGTTGTGTAAAGCCAGTAAACCACACCTCAGGTCGTATTCCCCAAGTTTTGCCCATAACTCTTCTGCATTGCCAGAAAAGCCTAATCGCCTTGGTAATAATATTTTCCAGGTGTGCCTTCCAATTCAGTTTGGAATCAAGGGTCACTCCCAGATATTTAACTTCTTCTCCGAACAACACTACTCTACATTGCAACTAGTTTGGTTTGGTCCCCTTTAAGGCACCATTCCTCCACTATTCGTAGTGTTTCTTGTAGGTCAAGAAGACAGCCTGAACCTCTGACTTTCTATCTTTCTCTTACATGATGACGGGATCCGAGCTGGCTTTGTTGCCTCTATCTCTATGCTTAGTTAAGTACCGGAACTGCAATTTTGTGAATTAAAAACCAATGATGCCACATTTTACACAGACTTTGGAGGTACCGCCAAAAGGGGTTCTAATGAAGTTGCAAGCGTTCTAAAAGATACCTAGATACCTACAATACCAAAAGAGATTACTGAACTACATATCTTTAGTGATGCTTGTGACGGTTAAAACCGCAATCATACTATTATTAGATTGTTATTAGCTCTCACCATGAATGGAAGGTTTACCGAAATTCATCAATATCGTTCTGTTCGTGGCCATTCATGTCTGCCATGTGACAGGGATTTTGGTCTAATTAAAAGAATAGTGAGATGCCGAGATCGAATTTTTACACCAATGGAATATATTTCTATTATCGCTAATGCAAAGACAACTCGACCATATTTTGTGGTCAAATTTGTTCAAACCGAAGATAAACTGGACTACAAGAGATATTTTAAAAAAACTTGTACAGTAACCATTACTAGGAAGAGGGAAGCAGGGGAAAATCTCCAGAAATTTAGCATTTCCACGTACAAACACTTCATTTATAAAAGTTCTACACCTGGTTACGTCATTGCAAACGATTTCATAGATGGGTTCGTAACATCTAAATATTACCTAGCAAAAACTGCTAATAAACCACAGTTACCTAATGACCGAGCCTACACACAAAAAGTGCCGATTAAGGTAAAGAAAATAGAAGATGTCGCAAAAATCGTCAAGAATATTCCTGACGAACATCAACCCTTCTACACTCAATTTGAAAATTGGCTCACTACTACCTTGGAGTAAGATTCCGAATAAAAATAATGTATAAGCTGTTATTAAAATATGTTCCGATGGGGTCCGGTAAGGTTCGCGACCCTCGGAATTTTGCAACGATTTTTTTTTATTAGAAAGCCCTATTGGTATAGAACATTTTAAAAGAAAGAAATTCTTGGATCATGTACTTTTGAAAGAGAAAATTGCAATTAAAAGTATTGAAAATCCGCCATTTTTTTTAAATTTTTGACAATTATGTCTAGATATCAGATGGTCACAAATTTTAGGAAGAGCAGTGGATGGACAATATTGCCAGTTCTCATTTCCGTAACTCGTACTTCGAGAACTGCTGTTTGAGTCTCGATACATGTTAAAAACACAATAAAAGTAAACAAGAAATTGAAGAATCCAGAATTTTTTTACAAATTTAAATACAATTTATGTAGTTTAAAATTGTATTATTAAAAATATTTACAATATAATAATATATTTGATTATACATATAGGTACATACCTCCACATCTTTAACTTTGAATATCCATCAACTCACCAGGATGATAATATTATACGATGTGATGTTTTTCTTAATCAGTCTGGGCTATATATATATATATATATAAATATGTTTGTATTTTGTTGATTTAAATTATACAATTTATCTTTCAGATGGACACAGTGGCGCTCAATATCATTCATCAGAATCTCATATTTTATATATCATGAATTAAATTCCCATATATATATTGTAACAGGTTGACGATATAAATATCGTCCGGGTGTTGGGTTTTGAGTTTTAGGAAATTATTCCATATAACAACGATTTATAGACCAGGGCTGAAGACTTTGAAAATGGTAAAAAGTGAAAAAAATTATAGTAGGTTGAAACCCATTGGATAAGGAAGAGATTACAACAAAAATGAAAGGAAAAATAATTTATCGGTGATCTGAGGTCGGGAAGTTGTAGGGGGTGAGTTTTTAAGGGTAAAAAACGGTTTATCTCGATTTCCGGCTAAACTACAAGTCCTATGAGAAAAATTTAAATGGCAAAGTTGTAGGTAATATAAAGATCTACTACAACTTTTATATTTGCACTTTTTTCACATAACCTCAAAACTCATGTGAAAAATTCAAAAAAACAACTTTTTGGTTTTTTATTTTTATATTTTTATATTTTAAACAAAAAAATTTTTATACGAAATTTGGTGAAAACTTATCTTTTTATGTCCCAAACACACTGTAATTTGTTTTATTTGAAATATTTATTTTTTCACCTTATTTTGACTCCATATCGAAAAAGCACCCTAATTTTCAGTTCAAATGATGGGTCGCCCAAAAGACGCAGTTGTCACGTTGGTTTAATAAGAAGGGGATCTTGTTACAATATTAAATTAAAACGAAACCTCATAATAGTTATTTATTGTATAGGAGTATTAGATAGAAGAACAGAAAGCAATAGGAGTCAATCGGTGTCAAAAAACCGGTTTAACGCTGGAAACGCAAAAAATATATACAGTATTGTCAGTGATGATAATAAATCCTGGATATACTCTTATGAACCCGTAAATAAACGTCGGTCGGCTGTTTGGGTGTTCCAAGATGAACCAAAACCGACAAAAGTTATCCGTTCTCGAAGTGTGTTTCCAAAAAGATGGTGGCGAGATTTGTCTCAAAAGCTGATGGTCAGATAGCAACAATTCCTCTGCAAGATCAAAGAACTGTTACTGCTGATTGCTGATTGGTTTGCCGGAAGTAATTGCTGAGTTTCGAAAAATCAACCCCCAACGAGGAATGATCCTCCACCAAGACAATGCAAGTTGCAAGCTCCCGCACAGCTCGAAAAACAATTGAGTTTTTTAAAGCAAGAAAACCAACCATTCCAAAAATTAAGGATGAATTTCGTGGTCAAAGGCTGCAGTCCCCATTAGATGTAGTCAACGCCTTCAAATAATCTATTTTGGATGTACCAAACAAGCAAGTGGAATAACTGCTTTCATAACTGGTTCCAAAGGATGAAAAGTAATCTACTGTTTTTTTTTCTAGCTCTATATGCAAAATATAAAAGACAACCCTCGTATTAATTTACCATGAAAACAAGAGTTCAACAGACTAATTAATTCACTTTTTAAAATAAAGAGCAAATATCATTCGTAGCATTTCAAAGTAGCTTTATTCATGTTGAAGGTACTCTTGAGACGGTTGAAGGCCATGAGACTGATGCTCCCAACAATAGGTATACAAACGTAACAAAAAGAAAGACGTTTTATTGAATGTTTTTGCGTAAATAAGCAATTTATTTTTTTGATAAAAGCAGTTTTTTAATGATCGCATCATAAAACACTCCAGCGGTCAATATATATTTAGATACTAGATACTTTTATCAAAAAATGTCATGGGACTGCCGACAGACGTGAAAATACCAATAAATGAATCCCTTTTGAAAAATTTTATCGTAAGCCCATCGTATAAATGGAATTTTTTACAAAAAAAAGTACACATACAGCTCATGGAAAGCGTGACGATGATTTATGCAACACTATATACGCTTCATTGTTAATTGTGTTGCATAATCGAAAGTATAGTGTGTTGCATAAAAGCGTGACGAATGACCAAAAGTATTGTGTGTTGCATACAAGCGAGACGATGATCTATACAACACTATATACGCTTCATTGTTAATTGTGTTGCATAACCAAAAGTATTGTATGTTGCATAAAAGCGTGACGAATGACGAAAAATCCATGTTTTTTCTTCATCCAAAAAAGTGCTCAACGCGCCTAAAGAAGTTTTCACTTTAAAAAAGAATGAAAAAAAACCGAAATCCAAAATTGGCACATGGTTCCGTTCTCGGATTTTTTCCATTATCATAACTTAAATTTGGAAAATTCTTGATAATTTTCAAATATTATTTCAGTAGTTATTTAGATTTTAAATTAGAAAATATTTTATTGATCAACTATCAACTGTTGTTGTCCTGTTACGAAACTAATTTTATAAAATCGTAGCTAACCACAAAACATGTTTACATAAATGCATTATCAAGCAGACGAAAGGGTTATTAATTCCAAGAGATTTCTAAATATAATACCAATATATGCTTGCTTGACCAGTGGCGGATCTAAGATTTCTGGTACGATACGCTCAATAATTTTTGGGGCTACTGTTGATCGGCGGCTGAAAGTAGCACCAGCAAGCAGCAGCTGCCAATACGGTCATATTATCGGTTGCCACTTGACTGTTACTACCAGTACGCTGTTTCAACCCGGTCAAACTGCTGGATGGCGGCAACTATGGTGTGGGTGAGTCACGTGATCCGCTAGCTGCCGCTGCCTGCTACCAAACATGAACATGTCCAACATTATCAGCCTCTAGAAATATTCGTCGGCTGATGGCTCCAGTGGCGAATTCTGTGAACACACCAAGCTGATTGATGGTTGACAGTAGCAGCTTTGTCAAATCGCAGCTGACAACCAGCCTAGTGGGACTCGCGCTTTAGAAATATCTGAAGGTGTTCAAGAAAGGGAAATTGGTATGGGGGGGTTTTTAAGGAAGAAATGATTCTGGTTATACTTCGTATAATTGTTGCATTTTATATGTATATGTGTGCGATTTTTATTAAAATTCTTCCTTGGTTTCTTATTGTGATAAAACTTTGTTTTTGTGGAATGTGAAATGGTAATGTCTATTATTATTATATTAGAGTATTGAAGAATCTTATCTCCAGATATATGTAAAAAAATATAGTCCTAGAGCTGGTATCGTTTTTGACAATCGATTTTAGTAGTATAGCTAGTCTTTTTATATAATGCTGTTCTTACTCCAGTTAGATAAAGACACCGTGCGTTTGGATTTTGGGATCAGTTGCGTTTATATGGAGGCATCCTGTTTTCTACACCTTTTTTTAAATGTTACTGTTCGGAATTCATATTCCTTGAAAAATAATAATAAATATATTCATTTCACTCCGTCATTCACTTGATCGTGACAGCTAGCGACAACTGTCATGGGTATGTCCGATGAGAAAAAACGTCGAAGTTGAGAGAAAGAATTGTCGTTGTGACAGAGACATTTCTTGCCAAGTAAAAAATTCTTTTCCAAATCTCATTACGAGAAAATAATTCGAACGCAGTTAATTTCTATTACTTCGATGTCATTTTTAGTGTTTTAGTGTAACGACAGTGATACTTTCTATTCATACACCATTTTCTGGGGAGTACAAAAATCAGGCCCGGTTTTGGACTAGCCAGAAATTCTACAATTTTATTGAGATTGTATTATTAGTAAGTGTTTTTAATTTAAAATTTGTAAAGGCAAGTAGCCGGTAGGGATTGCATGCCGTGGCCTTACAACCCATTGTTTGTAATAGCAATAGATACCTACTCTTTATTCAATAGAGTATTATCTCACCCTATTTTTCATTTGGATTTGATCAGGATAAAAGAACTTCACTACAGTCTACCGTCTTCTACAACAGCGCGTTTGTTCAAGGCGTCGCTGCGCATGTTGGTAGAGCGTGGCTCCAAAGTGGATTAACACACCAAATTACTCCAGTTACTGTATAATGACGCTGTAAGCTCTCGGACTATAAATTATCTGTGGCTTAATAAACATTATCTTGTGTATGGTTATCGAATTCTTTAAGAATAAACGAAGTTCAGTACACTGTTGTCTTTATTATTTGTGTTGCAAAATATTTCCATATATATCTATACTATATACATCGATTTGATACTTTAATTTTCCATTGTTAGTAAATAAACTTGTTAAAATTCTTTGTCGATACATCCTGTCTGCAAAATTTTGAAACATTAGTAAATGCTCTACATAATGTAGATAAATCTATCTGAGGGAAAAACTATACACTTCTGCCGTGCGGTCTTAAGCACACACTCTAATTTTTTTATTATTAAATTCTTTGTCGAAAATAATCAACATCGACATACTTGCGACAATAAAAAATTAAACTAATGATATCTTTTAAATATTTATGTTTTTTTGTATACTTCAAAAAGGATGTTGAAAAGGGGGTCAATTTATTTGTAGAAATTCCTATCATGGATTTACGATAAAATGTTTGTAGGGAATTAATTTTATTTGTTAAAATACCATTCATCATGGGTGTACGATAAGACACACAGGTTCCACTTTTAGCATCATATATTTAAATCAATAAAATATCAATATTTAAACTTTAGCATACTTTCTTCCGATAATCGCTTTAACAAAAATCTTCAAAAAAACAATCATAATAATTATAATACCGATTAACATAGCGGTATGATTAAAGTTAAACTCGATTTTCTTTTCAACGATTAATCTAATCGTACCGGCTAACTCATCTCTTTGCCAACAACTATAAATATTAGAATCGGATATTTTGCCTTTTGTTATGTGAATTCTATCCGTAATGGTTATGAAAATTCTTCCGTTAGATTCGGCAGATATAATTTCCGGTATTAATTTTTTGCTTCCAATTTGCCATTGAATTGGAGCGTCCGTATTCATACTTCCCGGACAAGTCATGATGATAGTTTTCCCTTTTACTCCATATACCATTTTCCTGGCTACTGGAGGTTCTAGTGGAGGCAACGGTTGGAGCATTGAATAAATACCTTCAGAGTTATTGGCCTGAAACAGAATTAAATCTTGTAGAAGTGTAAATTCAATGTCTTTCGAGGCATATAGCCCGAGAAGTAGGTGTTTCTTCTTAATAGCGTTGCTAATGTTGAAAAAAGAAAGCCTAATACACCTACAAGATTTCGTAGGTAAACTCTGTCAATAATCTCGTTCGAGCTTACTCCATGGAGTATAGTTTCTACTGTACCTTTTCTATAACATTCCCATTTTTATCTTTCACTAAAAACACTTCATTTGTATCGCACTCAATTTTGCAGTAACCCATCATTATTTCATTGTTTCTTAATCTTACAGCAGGCAGTTCTTGAATGACCGTAGGAATTATATGAGAATTGCAAGGTATTCCAAATTTAAAAGCATTGAATAATTCTATATCTGGATTGTTCCCTTCAATTATTGCATTGTTCTCGGTAACATTACTTGTAGTCTCCTCGAGAGCTATACTCTTTTTTTCTTTTGAGTATATACTACAGTATCCTAAGAATAATCAAAAACTAATATAAATATATTTAGAGATCTTCAAGTTCCGTCAAAGCTTTTTCAACCATAAGGAAATGTGAAACTGCCTCTTAAGGAATACGCTTACCCACCTAATTTATGCTTTTTTCCAATGTTTCCACATGTGCTGCATGTAGACCAGTCAGTCCATTCTGTGTCCAAAACTAAGTTGTACTTTTGTAAAAATTCTGGTTCTTTTGGATAGGGACCTAATGGTGCGCGTGGATTATGTACTACATCAAGAGAACCCTCATTAAGGGTAATTACTGTTAAAAAGTATGGAGCAGTTGCGGCTTCTCCTAGGGTACATACATATTGACCAGAATGGGTACTGTCTAAATTATAAATGTGTAAAGTTTTCTCTTCCGGAGAAAGTATAATGTTTTCATGAAATTCAACTGGCTCCAAATGTAGTCCATCTAAAAAATATATATATATTTCTGTCGAACGTGCAATTTTGAGCTATATTATTTTTCTTAAAATAATTTATTAACGACCCCTATGAATGAATGATTTTTTATTGATATGATTTTGCGATAAACAACCAAACATACATTCATTAACGATCCCTATTATTGAATTATTTTTTATTAATGAATGATTAAAGAGAAGATCTGACCGTTAGAAGAGTCTAATAGAGCTAATAAGAGAAATATGGCTGGCTACAACCAGGTGAGCACACATAGATGGCTAAGCCAGAATGTTTAATGTACTAAAAGAGTTTTAACAGGTGTCCTAGCTACCTCCTGAATGGACACCTCAAGAAGCTCAAGCTGATGGAGCAAGGAAAACCTAAATTTTTTTGAAATGGAAGCTTTCACTCATATACTTGCGGAGAGCATAGACAGAATTATTCTAGAGATACTGACGGATAGAAGTGGGACACTTACGGATACTCATATCCTAAGATTCCTCCAGGAAATAGGACAAAAAAACTATAGATACTTTAGGTATCAGTGCAATTATTAAACATACATACAGAATTAACGATATAGGCAACCAAACATATACTTGTGATTGAAAAGGTTGGTACTATTTATTAATATGACCCAAAATGAGCAATCATGTATTGTATATAGCTGCCTATAAACCAGTTCTGTGAAGATTTTACAACTGACAACCCGATGTTTTCAAAACAGTAGGTATTTTGCAATAAATAAATAATATGAATAATATAAAAATTAACCAGGAACGTGTTGGATTAAATCTACAACCTGTGGTAGCCCATTGCCAAACAACTAATTCCATTTGCTCCATTTCTTTAGGGCTAATACATATTTTACATTCCAATTTCACGTTTCCACCCTCAAATCCTAATATCGCTTCTGGAGATATAGACAAATCGTTTCCGATATAATCTTGTTGGGCTTTTAAACATAAATAGTATTTTTCCCATAGCTCTTCGTTTATCTTTAAATATTTAGGGTTCGTTCCTGGATAATCGGAAGCAGCATGTCCCATTAAATTTAAAGATTTGTGAGTATCTTTTGCCTTGTATATATTAGAAGCTTTCTGGCGTAGTTTTTTTAATGAATCGCCAAATAAAGCGATGCTTTGGGTAAGAAGGAGTACAAAAACTACGATTCGTATGGAATACATTTTTTGACATATTATGTATCCTTTTTGAATGTCAAGCTGTATGGCAGCCAACAAGAATATTTTTAGTGCTGGCAAATGTTCATGCAATATTTTCTTGCTGCTTGTCATACTAATGCCTCAATCTTTAATAGTGTGCTGTGTCATTCTGATTTACAACCACAATCTGAAATGGAGCACATAAATACATCATTTTTATATCTAATACAAACTTGCTTATTTACATTAATTTGTATAACAATGAAAATGTTATTTGTTGAGTTATTTGTTATTTATTTTATTGGATAATTACCTATTATATTTTCTTTTGGACACTTTGTATTACAACTATAAGTAACTAAGAGGTATGCAACTGAACGTACATTACTGTATGTTTGGTTGCTTGGCATCATCGAATAATATTTCTATTCAGTGACCTCTCTATCTTATTGCGGTATTCTATGATTGGCAATTGACATTTCTGGAAATTGTGTCATTTATTACATTATATTTGGTCTGTGCATATATTTGAAATGGCGAGGCGTCTTCCCAGAGAAAAAAATCGCATATCTTTTAGTATTTTTGTGCATACACGTATTCAAGAAATTAATAGTTAGGTATTTAACCAACAAGTGTATTAATGAGGGCCATTAACAATCGAGATAATTTAACGTTAATGTTCGAGATTGTTAATTGCTCTTTTAATACTCTTGTTAGTTACAAAGCTTTTCCGTCGACTGTATCAGTTGTATCAGAGACAATATTTAAAAACTAAAAATATTTATTTGTTTTATAGGTAAGTACTGTCAAAAATAAATAATGACATTGAAATGTCACAGAGAAGGTCGCCAGTTCAAATGTCAGTGTTTTTGTTTTTCTTACATTATATTTTGGATGTTTCATTGTTTCAACACTGATATTATTATAATTTTGTAGAATAATAAAATAAAAACGATATGTAAGTCAAAAACTAGAAGTATTCTATACTAGGATTCATTTTTTGAAGACGTTATTGTATGTTTGGTTGCCTACACCACAGGTAACTGTCAATATAAATATAATGTATAAGATGTGCGTTGGGTTGCCTGCAGAAAATCGTTGATTAATGTAGGTAAATCATGCATTCACGGGGGGTCATTAATGTATGATTTTGTCTAATTTCGAGAACGTTAATAGCATATGTTAATACACGGTCGACGGAAAAGAATTTTTACTTGAATGAAACTATTGGTAACAATTTTTATATTGTGCTTTCTCTAGACTTCTCACAAGTAATGCAATTTATCTAGAATATTTTATATTTGGTGAAAAATTCCTCGATTTCTTAAAGTCAATTCACGTCTCAGTTTTAAATTAGCTATTCTACTATTAAACTATCTACTAACCAATATCCAAATGATCCAATATTTCAAATTTTGCTGTCAAACAAAAAGTAAGGTTAACATTTGCATTTCACCACAGATCACCTACGTGTAGAGAACGGTACACTCCATGCTCAGAAGCATAGAGCACCAAAACACTAGCTCCATGACCAAAACATACTAACATTCTGTTTTGTGATCACAAACACTGACAACTGACAAGTACTTCTAAAAAAGTCAAGAAATCCAACTTGGCTGAATCCGGTACAGGCAAGAGTGCAAGAGCGTCTTTTGTGAGAGCATAAAGTAACAGCACAGAATAAACCAACTAAAATAGTAGTAAACAAGAAGATCCTGCTAAATTTTAATTATTTCTTTTAACAGTTTATGCCTTCTGTAGAATTCTTTTTATTGAAATAGTGAACCAGGAAAGTTAAATTTTCAAAAGAAAAATGTTTCGTTCGTTGTCTACATAAGTATGGGAGATCAATGGTACTATGACAATCTAAATTACCCTCCGCCATCTCAAGCAAATAACATTCCGCCTCAAGCGAATCCTGCTTATACGCAGCAGTGGTCTCAACCGCAGTTACCCCCTAATATTCCTTATTATCCTTCAATACCTTCTTATCCGCCACCACATATTCCACCCAATCCTTATACTGCTCCGCCTGCTGCATCACATCAACCAAATTTTGCTTACAATTATTCCTACCCCCAGCAACAACCTCAGTCTCAAGATTCTTCACTGGTTAATGATTATGCTAAGGATTTAGAAAACTACAAGTACATTAAGTCAAGAATAGGCGATAATATCAGTGAACTTGATCGACCAGCATACAAATCTAGAGAAAGGTTAGTGCAATTTTGATATAATTTGTACCGAGTGGAAAAATGTTTTTACCAAATGATTTATTGGGAAAATGTACTTAAATAATAAACTAAATTAATGCTGCACTTTGGTATTGTGTTTCATGATGTGACACATTTTAAATATCTTCAATGTCTAATAATTTTTTGGGCATTAAGTATTGGATTATGAATTGAAATTAAGACTAATAATTGTGTACCGGTTTCAGTAAAATTTAAATATATCATGATCAGGATTACCACAAGTATATTCAGTGTGTTTTTTGACAATATTCCTTCAAAATACTCCTGCATATAGGACAAACTAATGAAATTGTTATAAAACTTTTGTGTCTGTTAATAATCGGTAATTAGATGTATGGTCAATAACATACTATTTATGCACTAGAAAGAAGAATTTTCATAGTACCAAATTATTTACAAATGGAACAGTTTTTAATATTTAAAATATAGATTGAATAGATGAGGCTTTTACTTGATGAAGATCCATACTGAACAATATAATTTATTAAAAACTTCATTATATTAGAACTAACATTCAATTTAAACTTGTGACATGTTTCGCTAACACAGTAGCTTTATCAAACGAGTGAAGGTATATTGAAACATCTTATAACTCTGTAAATAATCACTCAAAATTTCTGAAATCTGCTCTTCAAGAAAATTTTTGTTTTAACATATTTATTTAAAATATGAACCTGCATTATTTTGTACATGGTCAAATTCAATTAAAAATAGTGTACTAAATATTAAGATATGTACAACTCTATTATTCAGGAGGTGTGACTTTAATAATTGATTATTATTCACAATAAGTATGGTTGTTTGAAAACTACTAACATCAAAATACTTTAATTAACAAATTTATACAAAATTTCTAAAAAAAAAATGTTTAGTTTAAATTACATGAAGTACAGAGGAAAATAAAATAAACATAGCATTAAGTTGAATTGAACTTATATTCTTTCGTATATATAATCAAATTCCCTTCTACCTTTTGGTGTAAGGAGATTTCTTAATTTTTTTTTGTTTGCTAAGCGTTTTGCTTCCATCATTGTTTTCCCCCAGTCTCTTTTAACAATCAACTTTGCTTCCCATACATTTTTAACTAATCTAGTATCCTCCATTCTCCACCAGCTCAGTTGTCTTCAATATATTCTAGCATGGATTTTATTTCTAGTTCCTATCTTACATCTACATTCTTAATTATGTATTGTCCTTTCATGGCTCTCGGGAATTTCATTTCTCCAACTTGTATTCTGCTCTTAATTTTTTGGTCTACTACCCACGTTTTGCTGCCAAAGGTAAGCATTAGTCGAAAACAAATTTTATGGCTCAAATTGGTGTTCCTAAGTATTTGAAGTGGGTAACTTGTTCATGTCATTTGCAGACT
The DNA here is from genome assembly GCA_947563755.1 of Lochmaea crataegi. Classification (NCBI taxonomy): domain Eukaryota; kingdom Metazoa; phylum Arthropoda; class Insecta; order Coleoptera; family Chrysomelidae; genus Lochmaea; species Lochmaea crataegi. The sequence continues at coordinate 133,355 of OX387433.1, read as the reverse complement.
CTAACAAACACTTTCTAAAGGCAGAACAATCTGCGTCTCAAGGACCAAATGTATGTTTATGTTAAAATTAAAATCCAGCCTACCCTATCTTCTTCTTTACTAAAAGTTTTTGATTTTTCTGGTTGATATCGTTCCGGATGAGATATATCTAACAATAAACAAAATGAATAATAACTTGGTATTGTAAAATTTGTTGGAATTATATAGTAAAACTACTTTTTGTACACAGCATGGACTCCAACGGTAACGGCCTGTCGACACAAGGCTATTCAGCTGACAGAAGCAACTTTTTCGATACCAGCGAAGACATTGACTTCGTCTATGACGATTGCGACGCACATCCAAATGAAATAGCAGAATTATACAGCTATACTGAACACGAAGATTTACATCTTAACCTCTCCTCATTCGAAGATCAACTTGAAGAATTTGACATGCCACAATTATGGAGACAGCTGTCACATAATAAAAGATGTTCGGTTATATTAAAAATTCTCGATCAATTAGAATTGAGCGACAAAACTAAAAGAATGAAGGGTGCAAGATGTATTTTATACATCGCCCAAGGCAGTTGGTTGGGTATTCAAAGCGATACAGACCAGATTAAATACTCTAAAGAAAATTGCATCTTACTATATCAATTAGGAGCTTTCAATTCTTTTGTTGATTTATTAAATTTGGAAATTGAAAGCAACGAAACTTCAATTAGTAGATCTTCCGTTTGTATGAACGACTCTGAGGATTTAAGAATAATACTTTCTGTAATGTATACTATAGTAGAAGTTATTAGAAGCGAGAAAGATAATTTTCCGGATATATACAATTCCTTTTGCTCTGACATAATAAATTCCGACGATTTTCTTATCATCAAATTATTTAACATGTTAACAAAATTTTGTGCCGGATCTTCTTCGCATTTTCCTATCAAAAAAATCTTGCTGCTACTTTGGAAACTTATATTAGTCGTACTTGGTGGTATTGAAACTGTTAACGCTCTTAGAGCCGAGGTTAGAAAAAAAGTTGGCTTGCCTGAAATAACTGAAGATTTTTCGAAAATAATTAGAGATATGCGACCTTCGTCTCCGCCAGCATTCCCTCCAGATTTACTAGAAGATCAAAATCAAAGAAGAAAGAGAAGTTTGATGAAACAAAGCAGTTTAGAGGATAGCGAACCGTTAGATCTGGAAATGTTTGAAAGCGATCAAACTTATATGAAATACAAACTTGCGCCGAAACCTTTTGAAACCGCTTTTAGCGTGGAACCGAATAAAACTTCGAAACTTCCTTGGAAACCTAAAGTTCATAAACATGAAATAAACGAATTCCTTAACTTGGCCCGTGAAAAGTTTCTAGGTTATAGTTTGGAAGGAGATGAAACTACAATGTTTGGTTTACCGAAACCCATACACGACAGCATCAATATCTTAAACCAACATATTTATACTTCTGTAGCAGAATTGCAAATACAAAAAGAAGAAGAAATTAATAAAAACCCAATAACGACTAAAGATGATATAGAATTATCCGCAGTGGAAACGCTTTATCAAGCTATCTTTCCAAATTTACCCCAATATATGATTTGCCTTTTGAAAATACTTCTAGCTACTACTTCTAGAGCGAAAACTGGAAATGAATCTATTAATATTTTAGGAGATATTCTACCGAAAGAAATGCCTTTAACGTCTTTCCAATCTATGAAATTAGGTATCGATGTTAACAGACACAAAGAAATTATTGTAAAATCAATTTCCGGCATACTTTTACTTCTTTTAAAACATTTTAAATGTAACCATATCTATCAGTTCGAATTTATGTCGCAACATTTAGTTTTTGCAAACTGCATTCCTTTGATTATTAAATTTTTTAATCAGGAAATTATGACATACGTCAAAGCTAATAATGACATACCAGTTTTGGATTTCCCTTCTTGTGTATTAGGAGATGGTATGGAATTAACTTCGACTATAGAAATCGGTTGTGATTCGAAATATTGTTGGAGAAACGTTTTTTCCAGCATTAATTTATTAAGAGTGTTGAATAAATTGTGCAAATGGAAGAATTCTAGAATAATGATGTTGGTCGTTTTTAAATCGGCTCCTATACTTAAAAGAGCTCTTAAAATACGCCATTCCATGGCTCAACTTTACGTTCTTAAATTGTTAAAGATGCAAACTAAATATTTAGGAAGAAATTGGAGGAAATCGAATTTACAAACTGTTAGTTTGATTTACCAAAAAGTTAGGCATCATTTGAACGATGACTGGGCTTACGGTAACTTTTTGGATGCCAAACCTTGGGATTTTCAAGCGGAAGAAATGACTTTAAGAACGGCCGTGGATAAATTTAACAATCGCAGATATATTAAAAATACCGATCCGGATTTGGAACCGGTGGATAATAGTTTGACGAGTGTTTTGGGTCATCATTTCGATTTTTCTGAAAGTTTTCAAAAAAATTATGCTTTGTGGTTGGAAGATGAAGTGTTTAGAAATGAAATTGATTGGGATCAGCTCTTTTAAAACAACATTTCGAATATATTTACTTGAAAATAGTGTAGTGGAAATTAAATGGCACTTGGACAAAATTATTTAAAGCATTTTCTATAATTTAAGTTTGAAATTTTACATATTAAAATCAAGACATTATTATTAGAATATAAATCAAAGCGAATAAAGTCTATTCATACTTATAGACCATTCCAGAACACCTGACGTTGACAGGTCGACCATATTGTTCTGGAGGACAACCGATCAGTTTGGCATGTGCAGTAAGTACAAATCACTCATGGCGCAGTCAGTAACCTGTCTATAAATTGAATTAAATAATAATTAAAATGTCAGACGACGAAAAAAAGCAATCAACAGAGGAGTCATGTGATTCAAACGATAGTCAAGTGCAACAGATTCAGCTGTAAATATAATATTGCAACTTTTGTTTCCGTTTTCTTCTTTCAAATATCTCATATCTTGAAGCTGCAGACTCTTCTGGTTTCCCACTAGTGGTGTAGCTCCTATTTTGGGTAGGAATCCTGTGGGGATGCATGTTTTCCTCTAAGGCACTAACTAACCTTCGATAAAATGTCGAGAACATAAACGCCAAGATTTAATTTGTGATTCATTCGCGCCGTTGCACAGAGAGATCAATTAAATTGTCACATCGCTTCGTTAAAATGGCCGGTAATTGAAAAAAAGATAACTTATCTCTTGCTCCCCGTATTGCACTCTACTATCATCTGTTGTTTACCTGTAAACAATGAAAATTGTCAGTGACGTCATTCTGGAATGGTCTATAGTGAAGAGACTCATGTTAGGTTAGGTTATTTTCCTGTTACTAAATTATTTATAACTCGTAACAATTTTTTCGAGCGGGGACAAAAATTAAGATGTCTTTCAATGTGATTCCCTTTTTAATCATGTGGAAACCTCAGACAATGTATCTTTTGTAATTTACATTAAAATTGCTTAATATTTATAGTAGGCACACAAAAATCTTTTATACATACAGGGTGATTGATAAGTGTGGTAAAACTTGGTAGTTCTGTTGTCATGAAAGATACTAAAAAATTGTAGATATTTTAAAATTAGTTTTAATGTTACATGGTGTTCCATAACTCGTTACCTGTCACTTCCCCATTACAACAATATAAGGTTGTAATCTGATTGTTATAACCAATTGTTCATCAAAATCAAAACAAGTTCACCCTGTATAATTAAATAGGAGTAAAATAATAAAAAAGCTTTCTTATGATTATCAACGTTTATAAACACGAATTATTTTGATACTATTTATTCAATCGAATACAGGGTGAATTAAAACTCAAGTAGTTACATTATTCTATCAGTAATTTTGAATAGATCATTTGAAATGGATCTACCATAACATATGGCTATGTTATGGTATTGAAAAAGTGAAGCGGATTTTTTGTTTAAATTAAAGCATCCTGTAAAATTGTAACAAATTTTTAAATATGAAGCCTAAAACTTTTAGTACATTTTATGAGCTTTATCGCACTAATCAATCTCCCTGTATAATAGTTTTATTTAATTTGTTGTATTTCATGATATTTATTTGTTGAACAAAATGTACCTACGTGCGACATTCTAATTAGTAATAAATATGATTTAATCTGATTTTAATGTTGAATTAAATAAATTAAGATGTTACCCAGTATCTACTAGATGATAAATGTTTGTAACTGCGTAGTCAATATTAATATTAAAATATTCAAAAAGTACTATTAATTTGTCAGTTTCAAATTCCCCTTAAGAAAAATAACAATAAATAAAGGAATAGAGGACCTAAAAATAGTGAACGTACTTCATATAAATAAAATTTGTGCCCCACTTCTTTCCATAAGGAACTTTATGCATTTAAAGTTATAAATTAAAAAAGATGAGCGCCGACAGAAGCTCGCTTGGGAAAACCATCAATAAAAATACGCGCAATAGAATGCGATGTTGGGAATTACATTAGACCCAGTACCTTCTACTAAGTTTTATTTTATATTTTATTGACCATTTTTTCAAAATTTTGACAATTTTTTCAAATTTTAAAAATTGACCATTTTTGACAATTATTGACCAATTTTGACAGTTTTGATAATGATTGATCATTTTTGACAATTTTTCAAAAATGTTGACCATTTTAGACCATTTTTCAAAATTTTAACAATTATTGACGATTTTTGATTGGTTCTGACAATTATTGACCGTCTTTGACAATTATTATCCATTTTTCATAATTTTTCAAAAATTTTAACCATTTTTCAAAAATTTTGACAGTTATTGACCATTTTTTCGAAATTTTTAAAAATGTTGACCAATTTTGACAATTATCGACCATTTTTCCAAATTTTTGACAATATTTGGCAATTATTAACCATTTTTTTCAATAATTGGACAGTTTTTGACAATTATTGACCATTTATCCAAATTTTTGACTAGCCTTCCCAAAAGTCCTATGTCATGCAATAAGAAGCAAGCTTCAATTTAAATTTCACAGGATTAGTGGATTATTCAGAAATCTGGTAACACTGTTGCGTGACGAACGCTTTTTCGTAACATTACTCGTTGCGTGACGAACCCTTTTTCGTAACGTTACACGTTTTACGATTTCACTAGCCTTCTCAAAAGTCCTATGTCGTGAAATAAGAAGCAAGCTTCAAAAATTGTTTCCAATTTATGATTATTAAATGACTTAATGGAAATTATACTGTCAGACCGAACTTCGGTAAAAAAACCGAAACTCAATTTCTCTCTGCGATCGGACATGCTCGATGTACTCAGCTGCGAGTGCGAGCGACGAAGTGCAACGTGTCATTTTGCCGCGTTCACAATAGATATATAAAAGTAACGAAAAAAAACGTGCCCGTATGTATTTGTTACTCTAATAATTAGTACTCGTTACTATATCGTATCGTTACTCGTTACTTCTGATACCCATACATACTTGCTATGTTATGTTAGAGCAACGAATCAAGTCGTATTGCAATAAGTTTAAATAAAAAGAAATCGAATATAAACAATATGAAAAAAAAATACATTTTCTATTTTCTGTCATCAACTTTATCCGTGATATGCTGTTTCCAGAACAAATAGAACTCCATCTCCTGCCAGATATAGAAGATCTCGAAGTAGAGGAAAAGACAGATATCTCAGAAGAGGAAGAAGTGATGATCGAAAAAGGCGACGTTCGAGAGAAAGAAGTTGGTCACGATCCAGATCACGAGGTAATTAAATAAACAATAACAGTTGATTGAATTTAGGACACTCTGTACATCTGTAAAGCACAAAATATTAGGTTTGTTCCAACTGGCGATAGAATCGTTCTGGGTATCGTTCGCGCTCCAATTGAAAACTGTACCAACTGGAAGGGGGTGATAATGACATGCGCATATCGTCAAACATGTAGAGAACTATCCCTAATCCGAGTTTGCGCATTATGCAGTCCTAGTACAGTACTTAGCGATGGCTGATCCAAACATTTTTATGGGTCAGTTTCAACCTGATCCAGTCCAGAGAGATAACTAATCCAAAGATCAGTTCCAGTTACCAGTCCAGCCGGCCTTTTTGCAAGGGCTAGGTAGGCTTTAACAGCAGTAGGTAAACAACCGTAAACAAGTACATACTAGACTTGAACTGATCTTGAATATTGTGCGAGTGCGAGGTACGTTCATCTTAGTCCGTTTAAGATATGTGCCCGAATCACAGCAGAACAATCGCGGGCCGTGCCACGCTCATAGAGATACTACAGATAGAGGCTACAAGCCATAGGCCTCTGTGTAAGTGGGAATGTCCGTCAAAACTCCGGTGAGAGAGAAAGAGACAGACAATCAGAGGTTTTTCTGTTTTTGTCTGTGTCTATAGCAAGCGCGCAATTAGAGAAAGACAGCCTGAACCTCTCACTTTCTATCACTCTCTTACATGTTGACGGGTTCCTAGGTGGCTTGTTGCCTCTATCTGTAGTATCTCTATGGCCACGCTACAATTATTGGACTAATACTCGTACCTGAATAAATTGCCGGATCTGATCCAATGGATCAATTCCAGTACAGGTTAGCGATCCCTAACAGTACTCGATACGATTCCCGAACGGTTCATATATGCCAAACTATTGAAGTCTTTATTTTTTTATTTTTAGAAAAATCTCGATATAGGAAACGTAGTAGAAGCCGAAGTAGTAGCAGTAGAGGCGGAAATCGAGATTATAAAAGAGGACGAAGAACTAGAAGCCGAAGTCGAAGTAGGACTCGATCGCGATACAGAAGTCCCTCAACAAGCAGGTTTGTAAAAATAAATCTATATTGTTCGAAATTTTTTAAACTTTGCATTATATCTTAAAAATCAGACCATTGTAATATTATTTATTAGTTTTTCCAATAATTATCGTGTACTATTTTAAATTAATTTGTTTACTTTTCAGATACTATATGCCTCGAACTAATAAGGACAGACATACAACTAGTACATCAGAAAGAGACCAGCTTCTATCGAAATGGCGAAAAAACTATTGTACTACAACACAACAACTTTCCGACAAACTGGAAGAGTTAGCGTCGATGTCTATAGAAGATATATTGGAAAACGAGAAGAACATATGGACTAGATCAACACCTGCGGAACTATTTTATGTAAGAGACGAGGATAATCCGAAATTGATGAAAGCCACACAGAAATTGGAACAGCTGTGTCAAACCTTCAAAGATACTTTACTTTTAAGAGCAAGAAATATTAACGCCGACAAACCTAAATACGAACCACCCCCTAGGAAAATTCGAGCTAGACTGTGCAAACATAAATGTACGTAAATACCTAATAGATTTTTATTTGCAATGTAATTTTTTCAATAATTAATTTATAGCCGAAGCTCAAAGCAGTTCAGATAGTTCTGATGAAGAGATAACTGACGAAGAAGATTGTACAATGGAAGAACTGCAAAGGAAACAACAGCATCCTGATAGATTGCATCCAGAAATGTGGTAAATAAATATACCAAAATAATATTATCGTTGCGGGTTAACCGAACGTTTTCTCCCACGTTTCGCGCAGGTAGCTCAGATCCCCAGGACTCGTGATATATTTGACCAGCTGTACTATCGCCAGCTACACCTCAGCCTCTTGTGCTTCCTGGTTTAAACACCCACTCCCTAACTCTAGTTCTCTACCGGTCTCTGCAGGTTCTTCACCGGTTGGCTGGAGGAGTTAGCCTTTTCCACATAGGATCCTAGGAAGGTTTATATTTCCGTCCTAGGTCTGCGATCGTATACAATTACACCAGAGCCCGAGTGATAAATGTGTTCGATGATATGTTATATGAACAAAAATCATAGAAATTGTTAAGTGGTTCACTGAAGCAATGATAAATACTGGAAGAAAACCTTCTTACGTCAAATTTTAATTTTCCACAATCAGCTATTTACATTTCAATTATTTTGTAGTATTTTTTTTACGATAACTAAAATCCAATTTAAAGAAACTTGTGTGTATGACTTGAAGTTACTCTTGTGCAAAAGACAATCGCTATTGTAAATTATTTCTAGTGGTTTTCTACTGATATAAGAAAGAAGATAGCCATCAAAATTTGTTTTTGCTCATGCGCCTATTTGGAGAAACCTGAAACAAGTCCGCAATCTGCTCTGTTGGAACAGCTAATTTGTAGTACTAGTGACATTTTGTAACAGCGCAGCAAAAGGCAACATTTGCGTTTATGCTCACTAAGTTGAGGCTGATAATTTTAAGTCACGTGACCCTAAATATTTCTACTGTATATTAACTTTTTGATGTTGATTTTTCAGGTTTAACGAACCGGGAGAAATGAACGACGGTCCACTTTGTCGTTGTTCTTTGAAATCTAAAAAATCCGGTATTCGCCACGGTATTTATCCCGGCGAATCATTTTTAAAACCGTGCAGTATGAACAAAAATAACGCCGATCGGCTTTATCATTATCGCATCACCATTTCTCCTCCTACGAACTTTTTAATTAAAACGCCTACCATCATCCACCATGACGAACACGAATTTATCTTCGAAGGTTTCTCGATGTTTTCCCATCATCCATTAGAAAAGCTACCGAACTGTAAGGTAAGATTCATTATATTTCAATTTAATAATGTGTATCGACAATTTTTGGAGTGTCCCAAGTTGCTCACAGAGCTGGGCGAGAAAAAATTTAGAACTGACAGTTTATTGAACTACTTTGTTCATTTGTGAAAAACAAATCCTACCAGATTGTTATCTCTTCTCTCATGGAACTGAGTAACTTTTTCAGCCATTACTTTGTCTATCTTATAAGCTATATACCGTGGCTTATAAATTTTCAAATTTTAGCATGTCATTTGTAAAATGTACTTTTTTTTCTATGGAGGGTAGAAGGAAGGAGCACCATCTTGTATGGGTGACAAGTTGAAAAAGTGTCCACCTGTAAACAGCAAATTATAATTCGAAGATTCACCGAAATAGCGCTCGTGTAGCTAATGGAAATGATGTGAATTTATGGTTATAAACCGAGTGAAGTGTGCTGGGTTGAAAAATTTAGTATTTTTCGTGACTTGTGTAATTGAGAAATATGCAGTATTTAAAATCTCAATTATTTACGTAGTATTTCCTTATTTAATTTTGTATCTTACTCTAATAATTCATGGCACTATTTTTAAAATCTTTCCACTTGCTACTATGGCGCCACCTTAATTTGCTTCCTTTCGATTGACACTTTTTAATACATTCAGATGGTGCTCCTTCCTTCTGCCCTCCATATTTTTTTCTCTCATTTCTCCTTTCCTAGAGAACATAGTTTGACTTGTTAAAATTTGGAACTCTACTTGAGAATTAGAAGACATTATTGATTTAATATTGTTAGTACATAGTTTAACTCATTACACTTTCATTTCACTTCACTCTGCACTCATTGACATACCTTTAACAGCTGATTAATTCAACCGCTGTACATTACAATATAATTTCCATGTTACATTTTTAATGTTTTAGGTTATCCGTTTTAATATTGAATATACCATTTTATATATAGAAGAAAAGATTCCGGAAAATTTTACAGTTTGTGAACTGGATCTTTTTAGTAAGTCTTTGTCGATAATATTTATTTCGATTGGTACACCGATATATTAAAATTTATTTTGCTTTGTGTTTTAGGCGACTTTCTTTTTTACGAAATCTTAGAATTAGTCGATTTGGATTTTAAAGCAGCCGGAAATGGTGAAGGATGTTCTCTCTTTCACTTTATGCCGCGATTCGTAAGGGAGCTACCGGAAAACGGCAAAGAAATACTATGCATGAGCGAAGTTCTTCAATATCTATTGACTAGCTCGGTGCTTTTAATTGAAAAAAACGAATTGAATAGTATGATGGATATGTCTCAATATGAATGGCAGAGTTATGCTGATGAAATTAAGGTTAGAATAATTAATTATTCTACAGGTTTATAAAAAATACTGGAACATTTTTCGCTACTTACCATTAGCTACTTTTGGTTGGTAGGTGTGGTTAAATAAAAAACTTGGAATTTTTTATCTAAATCAAATTATCCAGAAATGCTTCATTAGGAAGCTAGAGATCCTAAAAGTTCATCTAAATTGATTGCTTTTGTGGTACATTTTACTTTTCGTCAGCTCTGAGTTTGATTAATTGATTTTAGGGTATGGTGGTGACTTATCCAGGTAAAAAACCCTGTTCCGTCAGAGTAGATCAACTAGATCGGAATATCGATCTTCAAAAAGAAGGAGAACATAGATTTCCGGAAATAGTGCATTTTGGCATTAGACCTCCTCAATTAAGTTATGCTGGAAATCCAGAGTAAGAAATATAAAATATTGTTATCTTTTAAACTTTAAACTTTGATCTTTCTTAGCTACCAGAAGGCATGGCGGGATTACGTTAAATTTAGACACCTGCTGGCGAATATGTCAAAACCGACTTACGAAGATAAAAGAAAATTGGAAGCGAAGGAAAATAAACTACAAGAAATGCGTACTCAAGGAAAAATGAAAAGAGACGTAACTGTGGCAGTTTCGTCCGAAGGATTTTATAGAACTGGAATTATGTGCGATATTATTCAGGTAATTTATTCGTTCAAATGCAAAATTAAATTTGTTGCAGTGTTGCATAAAGAACAAGATACAGACTAAGTAGAGAGGGAATCATTAAAAAAAAACCACCTCCTTACTTCTTAGAAATCAGAAATACTGGGACATGCCAAAAAATGGTATGATGAAAAAGTATAACTTTTCAAAGAAATTCGTTACGGAATTAAGCAACAAGAAGGAATGGGATCCAAATACCATTAGCAGACTTGGAAAGAATGCCATTCAATGGTACACATACGGCTCAAAAGCAATAGAAGGAACTGGGATATTAGTGTACGGGCCAGGAACCAAATACTCTGAAAGCTTGGGGAAAACCCCGAGTATCTTTCAATAGGAAATTCACGCCATAAAAAAGTGTGCCCAGTTCAATATTGATAAAGGATATAGAAGGCAAAGGACTATCATAATGTCGAATAGTCAAGCAGCCATTAAAGCACTCAGCTCTTGTGTTATCAGTTCCAAAATGGTGTGGGAATGCCTAGGCAAACTAAATGAACTAGGCGAGAACAATATAGTCATCTTACTGTGGATTCCAGGACACACTGGGATAGAAGGAAATGAAATAGCAGATGAACTAGCAAAGAGGGGGACTGGAACACCCTTTTGGGGGCCGGAACCCTTTTGCGGTATCAGCTCCAATGTAATATTGGAAGAAATAGGCAAAGCCGAAGAAAAGAGAAGATCTGGCCATTGGAATGATCTAGTAGGACTTAGACAATCAAAGATTCTTCTGGGTGAGATCAAATGAATGCATAAGTCAAAGTAAAACTGCACTAAGAGTTTTCACAGGGATCCTAACGGGACATTGTCGCCTGAATGGGCACCTGGAAAATCTCAAAATAGTGGAGGAAGAGAAATTTAGATTCTGTGGCATGGAAGAAGAAACCTCCATCCACATACTTGCGAATTGCACAGCAATTCAGAATCCTAGGGCACAACACCTCGGAGATTACTGGATAGAAGAGGGACATTTACCTAAGTTAAAGTCTGCAGATATCCTAAAATTCCTCAGGGAAATAGGACTAAAGAAGCTACTAGTCTCTGAGACTTTCCTCAGGAATAAGGGGGTACAATAGATCTTTTAGGTCTAAGTGAATGTCACCCCAATTAACATACATACATACATACCATGGCAAAATTTATAAATCTTAATTATCGAGATCTTTCTAATCGACGGTGTATCTGTCCCACCCTGTATAGTTAATATTATTGTACTTCAGGGTGTCTAGCTGACGGGAAAACGGGGAAAAGTGGGAAAAGAGCGAGGATTTTTTCTTAGAGGGAAAAAGCGGGATTTATTTTTTTCAACCGGAATTTTGTGGTATTTATGCTTAACGCAATCAGAATTATTACAGTTTCCTGTAAAATTGTCGTATTTAGTAAAGCGCGTTACCAACAGATATCAAAGAATAAAACTATATTATTCTACGCTTTACGACTAGTTTTGAAAAATAGACTTATAGACTTGAAAGCTGGCTTGATAAAAGCAGTTGGATAAGAACATTTGACTAAAATCAGAAAAGTATCAATGGACGGTCCAAATGTAAATTTTAGTATGCTGAGGAGCTTGAAACTTGAACTTATAGAACAGCATCCTCAGAATGCCGTGCTAATAGATATAGGCACGATTGTGAAATGGGGCATAGTTGAATTTTTAAAGTATGCCAACTATCTATTCCTACTCGCAAAAGACATTACACATCGATAACTTGAAGATAACGAACAGAAGAGATGAAAGAACTGGAAACTAAAAAGAAAAAATTAATAAAAGAAGCTTTGGCTATTGACGATCAAATTGAAGAGCTACAAAAGCATTGAGTATGAGTGTAAAAACATGTAAAAAGTGTATTTTATTATTTGCAAATAAACTATGTTTTTAAACCTAACCTAACTCTGGCTTTATTGTGACGGAAAATTGTGAAAAATAGTCGGAAAAAATGCGGGAATTCTATTCAAAGCAAGAACTAGACACTCTGTACTTGAATTATTAATTTTAATTAAGACAATAAACGCAAATCGTTTTCATCCACTACCACTAAAAATGAAAATCTTATTGGTCGCGTTCATCCCAACAAAGGTGAAAAGGTAGCGATTTTGTGAGTAAGTCATCGTTTCTTAATTCTACTGAACGTGCTAATCATGGAGACTATATCAGGAGATAGGCTTGATTAGGCTAATGGAACCGTAGGGATCCGCAGTCAATATCACAACCTCACACACATATATCAGGAGATCGGACTCCATGTATTTCAATTTCTGGTCATGGTAGAGGGCGCCAGTTTAAATTCAATACCAAAATCATTTGACTGCAGAACAATAACAGCCAATCATAATCCTTGCATACACTTTGAGTTCATGCTGTTTTATAGGACAAGTCCACGATACGTCATCTGATAGTCGCCCTGATATAAACAAGCGTTTTCCGCACAACACGTGGTTCTTGGTAGTTATTTGATTTAGTGCTTTTTTCTACATTGTTTTAATTTATTATCGTTCCGGTAGCGCTACCATTCATATCATTGAAATATAATATAAAGAGTAACGGCCCAACAACACTACCTTGCGGTACACCTTGCAATGATGATATTTAATCAAACATCTCTCTTGTTTCAGCACGCAATGTTAATACCTGTGCTGGTGTGTCATTTAAGATTCCATCAATCTTTGAACGTCTTAGAAGAAAAAATTAAGTACACATTCAAGAATCGCGCGCTTCTTCAATTAGCCTTGACTCATCCCTCGTACAAGGAAAACTTTGGAACCAATCCCGATCATGCCAGAAATAGTTTAACTAATTGCGGCATTCGACAACCGGAATATGGAGATAGGCGTATTCATTATATGAATACAAGAAAAAGGGGTAAGTGTCACGACTTATATTTATGGATATAATCAGGATTTTATCCTTTTGAGATGGTAAATAAATTAAAGACTGGAACAAGGATATAAAGTAGAGGTGATGTATTGGTGACTCTGAATATATTCTTTATTATTATTACATGATAAGGTCAGAGAATCAAGTCCTATTTTGCCCAAAATAATTTATAGAATGTAAATAAAACAATAACTGACACTAAGCTTAAAAATTTAATAATCGAAAATATAGGAGTCTATTTGATTTTTGAAACTATTAACATTTTCTGAATTAATTATTTGCTGATGAAGACCATTCAAAATATCAAGAATTCTGCTACTCATAAAATTTTCCCTATAACGAGTTCTAAAAGGCTCTTTCTTTAGCTTTAAGGAGTGCCCACGAAGACGGTCTTCTAAATGAAGGGGAAAGCTGCTTGAAGCTTGCCGAAGCTCACTATGTCAATTGTAACAATACTAATAATGATGATAACTTATTTGCAGGCATAAATACTCTAATAAACATCATGTCTCGTTTTGGCAAACAACAAGAAACGGAATCCAATATAACTCACAATGAAAGATTGGAATTTTTAGGCGACGCAGTCGTAGAATTCCTTTCGTCTATTCATCTTTTTTATTCGTTCCCCGATTTAGAAGAAGGTGGTTTAGCTACGTACCGAGCGGCGATCGTACAAAATCAACATTTATCAGTTTTGGCTAAAATACTTAAATTAGATCAGTTCATGTTGTATGCTCACGGATCGGATCTATGTCACGATTTAGAATTGAGACACGCGATGGCTAATTGTTTCGAAGCTTTAATGGGAGCGTTATTTTTAGATGGAGGTATCGAGGTAAGTTTTTATTAATTTTTAAGTGTGAATTTTCGATAAATTATGGGACAAAGTAGTATCAAAAGTATCAATATTATTTCAGGTTGCAGATGAAGTATTTTCCGATACGTTTTTCTATTCAAATTCCGAACTTCACGAAGTGTGGAGAAAACTTCCGCCCCATCCTCTACAAGAACAAGAACCTCTCGGAGATAGACAATGGATAGAAAAGTTCGACATTCTCCAAAATTTAGTCAAGTTTGAACAATCTATAAACGTCGAATTTAAGCACATCAGACTATTAGCCAGAGCATTTACAGACAGAAGTGTCGGTTATACGAATTTAACCATGGGCTCAAATCAACGGTTGGAATTTTTGGGAGACACGGTACTGCAACTTATAGCTTCCAATTATCTGTACAAGTATTTCCCAGAGCATCACGAAGGACATCTATCTGTAAGTACCAGTATTTTTTTGAAAAAAAGCTTCCTTCAACTTAATACTTTGAAGGCCAATCATGAATAACCGAGTACCGAAAACATCTCTATCCGTTTATATTGTTGTTTTTTTTTAGCTATTAAGAAGTTCGTTGGTGAATAACAGAACTCAAGCAGTCGTATGCGACGATCTGGACATGGCGAAGTACGCTATTTATAATAACCCAAAAGCAGAGTTGAAAACCAAAGACAGAGCAGATTTACTCGAAGCTTTCATTGGAGCTCTTTATGTTGACCAGGTAAAATTTATTTCATTTGCGAATACTATTTCAATGATGCTATGGACTCGGGCACGGCCCTTAAGGATACATTGTGTAGGCTCGCAACTATGTCGAGTCTCTCCATGCGCATTGTGGATATCCGGGCCGTAATTTCACGAGTCTTTCGCCGAAAGTTCGCAGTTTCTGGAACGTTTGGGATTGATTGATATGTTTGGCACCACCAGTCACAGGCTTAGAGACTTCGACACCTCAGCCATTAGGATGTTTGTGCACTTGGTTTTCCCTTTATTGGCTGACTAAGACACAGCTGTACCTACGTTGAAGAGGCTTGGCAGATTTGGTCTCTCAAGCTTCCTTTTTCTATTGAAGGGAATGAGCGCAGTTTTTGCAGGGTTCGCCCTTAGGCATTCTCTCTTACACCATATATCCAAAATTTCTAGAGCTTGTTGCAGCAGCTGCGATATAACATTAGGGTATTTCACCATTACAAGTTCCTGTTCAATTCCTACAGGAGTTCGTCTATGACAGGGTCCCACAGCAAAGGTGATAAGACTCCTCCCTGAGGTCATCCCTTCATTATCGATACTTCCATGGAATCTCCAAATAAGGTTGTCGTTGCTGTCCTGTTGAAAAGCATGTTTTTTATCCGCCGTCATGTGGTGTCGTCTGCTCCACGCCTTGCAACAGCAGCTAATCATGGAGTCAAAGGAGGTATGGTCGAACACTCCTTCTATATCAAGAAATGCTCCAAGAGCTAGTTCTTGATGCTCGACGTTCGGAAGCTGTATTCGATCGTTTAGATAGCATAGGCGGGTGTAGGTGAGTAGTTGAAGGGATAAGACTGATGTAGAGTACTTCGAGGGTTATGGACTTACTATGGGAAAAGGTTTCGTAACAATATTTATAAAGCGCAGTAAAACGGTCGGGAGAGGCAGTATAGCAATATTATTCCAGCAGGTATTTCATTACGTGTGGTCTCTTAGTTTTTAGTAAAAATATTTTTCCTTAAGGGAATGGAGTTTTGTGAAGTATTTTGCCATGTAACCTTGTTTCCGAGACTTCAAGATTTCATAATGAATCAAGATTGGAATGATCCGAAATCGAAATTACAACAGTGCTGTCTCACTTTAAGAACGATGGACGGTGGCGAACCAGATATTCCCGTATATAAGTAAGTTTGTCATTAGAAAAATACGTTAACGTCATTCCATTTGCGTGAAACCGGTTGAAGTCAAAAATGCAACTCCTAGTATTTTGACAACCTTTCACATTTGTTAACATTAAATTCCATCCGTTTTTACGCCCCCTTTTAACACTTCTTTTATTTATTACCGTTTTTAGAGTGATCGAATGCAAAGGACCGACAAATACAAGAGTGTATACAGTAGCGGTGTATTTTAGAGGTCGAAGACTTGCAAGTGCCATGGGTCATAGTATACAGCAAGCAGAAATGAACGCTGCCAAGAAAGCTCTAGAAATATCTCAAGGTTGAACAATAAAAACTACAATTATATTATAAACGATTTAACAACTCTTTTTTTTAGATTTATTTCCACAATTAGACCATCAAAAAAGAGTTATAGCTAAGAGTATGAAAAAGCAAAGAAAAGGTCGTAGTTTTTCGAAACCGAGACCGGTGCAGCCAGCACCAAAATCACCCGAACGATATTCTAGAAGGAGATTTAGGAAGTCCAGTTCAAGATCTAGTTCGAGTGATAGATCTTTAAGTTCGGATAGACACAAGAATCAAGTAAATGAGACGGAAAAACTTTAGGAAAACCACTTCCAATAATTAATTAGCTCTAAAACCATTGCGAAGTAGCATTTATGATTAGGTTTTATGTAATAAATGTATCAATAATCAAGTTTTGTCTTTTCTTTTTTTCCTCAACAGTTTGATAATAATGAACATGTGTGTTTTTCTGGAGTTTTGTCAGGTAGTTCAGTTCTAGTGGTAAAAGTGTGATTCAAGAGGTACATACTTTCTAAATTGATATCCAAATGTGCTCTTCTAAAAGTCGAAACACACTAAGCGCACCGAGGTCGATCAGAGTGTTGATTATCCCAACCTAACTAAGCTTTCGAACTGCACCGAACCAGGACGCGAAAAAATATTTTATTATTTGACGATGCGGGCTCGGCAGTCGGCATTTACCAACAGAAATAAAAATGGTTGACGTTGAAAGGTTAATTGAAGAAGTTGAAAAGTTTTTCTACGACCAATCCAGTCTAATGAAAAAGTTTACACCAGAAAAACATGAAGGTCGGCACCGAAGAACTGATAAATGTGGACCACACCGGTATTGTATCCAGAGATAAAGGATGGGAAGGGCGCTTTTTTCATTGAGGTCTAATAAAGCACACACATTCAGATATAGTTTAGCTTTTCAGGCAGTTATTCTTTTCAAGTGGCGCGGGGAGCAGGTGGATATAAGGGCGGGGGACTACTCCAAAGGACCACATACAAAAAATCGTGCCACATTCTGAGAAATTTTTTATTTGAAATACAATTTCAATTTAACAAAATAGTCATTTAAACAGTACAACTTAATTCTATCTTTTATATATAACATAACAAGCACAAAATATTTGTCCCCAGTTCTTCAAACATTTATTTTAACGAACGTAATCCAAGTTCCAATGAAGTCACAAATAGGGCCAATGGTTTAATTTTATGAATACCCGAAATAAAAGGCATAATATATTGAATAGTGAATTCAATGTTTCTACTATAATAATTAGCGCAACGATCTTTAAAATTAATGTCGAGAAGAACTTTGAAAATTAAATTTTAAACATCCGGCAAATAGTCGAATTATTAAAAAAAGAAAATATTTATTGTTTTTTAAAACTTTTTAAAATAGGATAAATATTATCGAAAGCTTCGTAAATTTCCTGCCTAACTTTAGCGCCCGTCAATACAACTTTACCAGAAACGAATATCAACAATACTATTCTAGGTTTTACCATTCTATAAATAAGTCCAGGAAACAATTCAGGTTCATAGCTGCTGAAAGAACTATGAGTAAGTACGAGACCTTCGAGCCTTATAGGAAATTTGACATCACAACTTCCGACCATATTTTGAATTTTGAAATCTAAGAATTTAGCCGGAAAGCCTAACTTTTGAATTATTCTAGCGTATTTTCTGGCAGCTAACCTGGAATCTTCTTCGCTTTTTGCTCCCGTGCATACCATTTTTCCCGAAGAAAAAATAAGGGCTGTAGTACGTGGTTCACGAATTCGCATTATTACAGCAGCAAAACGTTTTGGATTGTACTCCGCATTTCTGGCGTGTAGTGCTATTTTTTTCAAATCCAATTTACAACTCAAATTTACCGTTGATACTATGTTCCTGAAATAAATAAATTACAGAACACTGTAATGAGATTAAAAAATCAAAGTTAATAAAGTTAACAGTTTCTAATACAAAACTGGAGCTAAAAGCCATTGAACATTTATGCAATGCAATCAAATTAGAACATGTTCTAATTTAATATTATTATAACTAAATATTGCAGCTGCACAAAATAACTAGTTTACCATCTTAGGCCGTCCGTCATATTGGATTTAGAATGACGTTACTTAGTTAACCATGCACTGTCATCCATACTAAACGTGTATGCAAAATCTCATCTCAATCGGTTGAGGATAACTACTTTAAAATTCAGTTGTAAGATTTGACCCGAACAAACAAGCATTCATGAATGTATTTGTTTAATTCACTTATTTAAAAAAACACTTACTGTAACTGTGGTATAATTCCTGGATCTGCAGAATGTGGTGTCATAGGTGTCATTGGAGAGGGAGTAGAGGGACCCATGGTTGGTGTTACTCCAGCTCCAGTAGTTATAGATCCTCCTAAATTTATCATGGGACTCATCATAGAGTGTTGCTGAAAATAAATATTATTAAATAAATTATTCCTATTTTACAATAGGTTCTATACTTACGGGTGTTTGTGGTGTTACAGAATTCATGGGTAAGGCAAATCCAGGTACATACTTAGTTGGTGGCATGGACATTGCATGACCCATACCGAGCCCCAATGTTGGTGTTAGTCCTCCCATTGGAGCCAGAGGAGGTACCTGGGAGTTACTAACGGGAATCTGCTGTTGTTGAAGGGCATTGGGTAATATTAACTGGTCTTCTTCAGGCTGATGTAGGGGTGTCCCTAAAATAATGTCAAATTATTTATCAATTTGTTTCGACAAATAGTTCAATCTAAAATTAATATAAAACCAAATAATTAAGTACCTTGTAAAAAAAATTATAGATTTAGAATTTCCTACTTTTATACATTGTTTAATGTTAAATTTTGTTGGCTACTGTTTTACAAAAAATAATCTACAAGTGCTTGGGAAGTAACTATAATTACCTATACTAGGAATACTGAAGCCAGGACTTGGGAGCATATTATCCATCTTGTAGTAGAAAAGAAACCGAACTCTTAGTCAATAAATTTGGTGAAAAACTTTTTACAAAACTAAATTTCCATTATTTACCTACACGAAAATATATAAACATAATTCTTCTTATATTTAAATTCATTAATACGAAGATAATCTATCGAGAAATAAAAAATATCCGTTATCAAATGTCGTCTTCTTTTTTATTAAACAGTAGGGATAGGAAGGTCACGAACGACCCGTTCTCAAAGACCGAATCAGTTCCAAGACCCGTGATTGATTCAATCACGTTCTGTGACCCTATCGTTCGAATGAACTGAACCAAGCCACCGCAGTTGTAGTACATTTATGTTTTAATTCGACAAAAAATACAAACTATTTCAATTTTTGGATTGTTATTTACAAATTCATCCACTCTAATGAAGGTTCATAAGCAGACGCGAAGTTTAATAAATAAATGAATATGAAAATCTGCATAATAATTTATGCCGTTCATTTCATTCACATCATGAAACGATGGAACAAATAAACAAGGTCATATGAACGAATCTTCAAGAACGGGTCATTTTAATGATTGATCTAGAAGACCCGGGTAACCAAAATGAGCCGGGTCTTACCATCACTATTAAACAGTAACCATAGAATAAAGTTGACAATAACACCATATAATGTGTATAAAAAGAAAGATGCATATATACTGAGAGGCGGCGTAGCTCTCTTTACCGACGTTGCCAAATTTCATGAAAGTGATATTTAAAAAATGTGGAGAATAAAATGAGGTTAAGTGTTTTTTTTCGTTTATATATCTTATCTCTTACTTTTTCCAGAAGGGCTAGGAAAAATAACCATTCCATACACCCTTCCCCTTGATGAACCTTCAAGGGGAAAAGGGGAAAGGTTAATGGAATGGTTATTTTTCCTAGCCCTTCTTGAAAAAGTAAGAGCCGCAAGCTGCGAGGAGCCAAGATATTATATAAAACGAAAAACTTACAAAAAACTTGTCTAGTAATTTTTTGGTTCAAAATATTTACGATAGATGTCGCTAGTAGCACTGAATCGGCTTTTATTTATGCAACTTATTTCCTCTCTCTCTTTCTGTCTTTCCACTTTCCATTCTTGGCCGATGCTCTTGACGATTTAGACAAACTTCTCTCCGGATCAGCTCTTTCAATCACAATAGGTAAATTATGATTTCATTTAAGTACCTATTTGCGTTGGACGGGTGGTACTAAATAAGCGTCGTACAATTCCAAAAGTTTATATTTTCCAAATTGCATAGTATTGTCAATTTATTGAGTTCTCAGAATATTTTTTCGACAAAAAAATACAGTTTGATCTTTTTTTAAATTAAAGAAAATAAAATAGAGACGTTAAAAAAGAATTAGGTTATTTAAAATAAGAAAATTTGAGAATACTCAAAAATATGGCTTATATTTGAAAAAAGTATCTGTAGTAGATACTGTAAGTTTTTATTTTGAGTAAAAGTATAAGACACGTCTGAGAATTCGATAAAATGCAAATACCTATGAATTCCTAAATACATATTATACAGGGCGATGTTTTCATATTATTCAAAACAGCTTATTTCTCTTGAAAATCGGTTTAAAAAATTAAGTAATCCAGTTGTATTATTAAAAATATAAGACGAATTAAGATTATTAGTTATTAAAAATTGATTGATTTGTACAAAAATCAAGATATTTTTCTGATTATATTTTGCTAAACTTTTATATGAATAAAATGATTTAATTTTTAAAGACCCTGTATGCTAATAAACAGAATGGAAGCAGACACATTTTAATTGTCATTTAATATTTCCCATAGGAGGCCCTATACGAGGTAGAAGTATAATACAGTTTATCATGATTAACAATTTGTCATAGCGAGGAATAAATACCGGCCGCAATTTGTATCCCAAAATATTTCCATACCTACCCCTTTGTTCTAAATTTTCGACAAAAAAAATTAAAAAATGCTGAAAATTCGTAAAGAGGGGTTTTTTGGGCCGGAAAATCGACTGGCACAATCAGTTTTTTGATAAAATCATTATTTCGCCTTCAAATAGAGTCATGAAATTTTCGAAAATCCACTTTTCAAAACAAAAAATACTCATAACTCGACAAATAGGAAAGATAGAACGTTCTAGTCTCTACCAAACGATAGAGGAGACAATTTTACATATGTTAGTGAATTTTGAGTCTATATTTCCAAGGATTATGGGAGTTAGAAAAAATCAGTTTGTATCGCAAAATATTTCCATAGCTACCCCCTTTGTTCTAAATTTTCGACAAAAAAATTATAAAAAATGCTAAACATTCGTAAAGAGGGGTTTTTGTCCAAAAAATCGACTGGCACAATCAGTTTTGTGATAAAATCATTATTTCGCCTTCAAATAGAGTCATGAAATTTTCGAAAATCCACTTTTCAAAACAAAAAATACTCATAACTCGACAAATAGGAAAGATAGAACGTTCTAGTCTTCACCAATCGATAGAGGGGACAATTTTACATATTTTAGTGAATTTTGAGTCCATATTTCCAAGGATTATGGGAGTTAGAAAAAATCAATTTGTGTCGCATTTTCGACAAAAAAATTATAAAAAATGCTAAAAATTCGTGAAGAGAGGTTTTTTTGGCCAAAAAATCGACTGGCACAATCAGTTTTGTGATAAAATCATTATTTCGCCTTCAAATAGAGTCATGAAATTTTCGAAAATCCACTTTTCAAAACAAAAAATACTCATAACTCGACCAATAGGAAAGATAGAACGTTCTAGTCTTCACCAATCGATAGAGGGGACACTTTTACATATTTGAGTGAATTTTGAGTCCATATTTCCAAGGATTATGGGAGTTAGAAAAAATCAATTTGTATCGCAAAATATTTCCATAGCTACCCCCTTTGTTCTAAATTTTCGACAAAAAAATTATAAAAAATGCTAAACATTCGTAAAGAGGGGTTTTTTTGTCCAAAAAATCGACTGGCACAATCAGTTTTGTGATAAAATCATTATTTCGCCTTCAAATAGAGTCATGAAATTTTCGAAAATCCACTTTTCAAAACAAAAAATACTCATAACTCGACAAATAGGAAAGATAGAACGTTCTAGTCTTCACCAATCGATAGAGGGGACACTTTTACATATTTGAGTGAATTTTGAGTCGATATTTCCAAGGATTATGGGAGTTAGAAAAAATCAATTTGTATCGCAAAATATTTCCATAGCTACCCCCTTTGTTCTAAATTTTCGACAAAAAAATTATAAAAAATGCTAAACATTCGTAAAGAGGGGTTTTTTTGTCCAAAAAATCGACTGGCACAATCAGTTTTGTGATAAAATCATTAATTCGCCTTCAAATAGAGTCATGAAATTTTCGAAAATCCACTTTTCAAAACAAAAAATACTCATAACTCGACAAATAGGAAAGATAGAACGTTCTAGTCTTCACCAATCGATAGAGGGGACACTTTTACATATTTGAGTGAATTTTGAGTCCATATTTCCAAGGATTATGGGAGTTAGAAAAAATCAATTTGTATCGCAAAATATTTCCATAGCTACCCCCTTTGTTCTAAATTTTCGACAAAAAAATTATAAAAAATGCTAAACATTCGTAAAGAGGGGTTTTTTTGTCCAAAAAATCGACTGGCACAATCAGTTTTGTGATAAAATCATTATTTCGCCTTCAAATAGAGTCATGAAATTTTCGAAAATCCACTTTTCAAAACAAAAAATACTCAGAACTCGACAAATAGGAAAGATA
The DNA here is from genome assembly GCA_947563755.1 of Lochmaea crataegi. Lineage (NCBI taxonomy): Eukaryota > Metazoa > Arthropoda > Insecta > Coleoptera > Chrysomelidae > Lochmaea > Lochmaea crataegi. Next base: position 110,176 of record OX387433.1, on the reverse strand, counting down.
GAACGTTCTAGTCTTCACCAATCGATAGAGGGGACAATTTTACATATTTTAGTGAATTTTGAGTCCATATTTCCAAGGATTATGGGAGTTAGAAAAAATCAATTTGTATCGCAAAATATTTCCATAGCTACCCCCATTGTTCTAAATTTTCGACAAAAAAATTATAAAAAATGCTAAACATTCGTAAAGAGGGGTTTTTTTGTCCAAAAAATCGACTGGCACAATCAGTTTTGTGATAAAATCATTATTTCGCCTTCAAATAGAGTCATGAAATTTTCGATAATCCACTTTTCAAAACAAAAAATACTCATAACTCGACAAATAGGAAAGATAGAACGTTCTAGTCTTCAGCAATCGACATATTTGAGTGAATTTTGAGTCCATATTTCCAAGGATTATGGGAGTTAGAAAAAATCAATTTGATTCGCAAAATATTTCCATACCTACCCCTTTGTTCTAAATTTTCGACAAAAAATTTTAAAAAATGCTAAAAATTCGTAAAGAGGGGTTTTTTGGACCGGAAAATCGACTGGCAAATCTTGACAATTTTTTTAAGTCTTAAACTTCAAAATATTTTCGTAAGTTCCAAATTGTCAATCTTTTTAAAGGCGTTAGTTAGGGAAAAAATTAGTTAAATATAATAGTTCTTGATCACGATCTCTATTTTTAAAGTTTCGGTAGCGGTCCAGCTGCCGTTATCAAGAATAATCAAAAATAATAAATTTTCGAATCATCGAAAATTGATTATTTTCGATTAATCGATTATTTTCGATTAATCGATTTTTTTTCGATTAATCGATTATTTTCGATTAATCGATTTTTTTCGATTAATCGATTATTTTCGATTAATCGATTTTTTTCGATTAATTGATTATTTTCGATTAATCGATTTTTTTTCGATTAATCGATTATTTTCGATTAATCGATTTTTTTCGATTATTCGATTTTTTTTTCGATTAATCGATTATTTTCGATTAATCGATTTTTTTCGATTAATCGATTATGTTCGAATAATCGATTATTTTCGAATAATCGATTTTTTTCGATAAATCGATTTTTTTTCGATTAATCGATTATTTTCGATTAATCGATTTTTTTCGATTAATCGATTGTTTCCGATTAATCGATTATTTTAGATTAATCGATTATTTTCGATTAATCGATTAATCGAAAATAATCGATTATTTTATATAATCGATAATCGATTATGTTTTTTGATAATCGCCCAACCCTAATTTTGAGTCGATATTGCCAAGGATTAAGGGAGTTAGAAAAAAGCAATTTGATTCGCAAAATATTTCCATACCTACCCCTTTGTTCTAAATTTTCGACAAAAAAAAATAAAAAATGCTTAAAATTCGTAAAGAGGGGTTTTTTTGTCCAAAAAATCGACTGGCACAATAAGTTTTGTGATAAAATCATTATTTCGCCTTCAAATAGAGTCATGAAATTTTCGAAAATCCACTTTTCAAAACAAAAAATACTCATAACTCGACAAATAGGAAAGATAGAACGTTCTAGTCTTCACCAATCGATAGAGGGGATTTTACATATTTGAGTGAATTTTGAGTCGATATTGCCAAGGATTAAGGGAGTTAGAAGAAATCAATTTGTATCGCAAAATATTTCCATAGCTACCCCCTTTGTTCTAAATTTTCGACAAAAAAATTATAAAAAATGCTAAAAATCCGTAAAGAGGGGTTTTTTTGGCCAAAAAATCGACTGGCACAATCAGTTTTGTGATAAAATCATTATTTTGCCTTCAAATAGAGTCATGAAATTTCCGAAAATCCACATTTCAAAACAAAAAATACTCATAACTCGACAAATAGGAAAGATAGAACGTTCTAGTCTTCACCAATCGATAGAGGGGACAATTTTACATATTTAAGTGAATTTTGAGTCCATATTTCCAAGGATTATGGGAGATAGAAAAAATCAATTTGTATCGCAAAATATTTCCATAGCTACCCCCTTTGTTCTAAATTTTCGACAAAAAAATTATAAAAAATGCTTAAAATTCGCAAAGAGGGGTTTTTTTGGCAAAAAAATCGACTGGCACAATCAGTTTTGTGATAAAATCATTATTTCGCCTTCAAATAGAGTCATGAAATTTTCGAAAATCCACTTTTCAAAACAAAAAATACTCAGAACTCGACAAATAGGAAAGATAGAACGTTCTAGTCTTCACCAATCGATAGAGGGGACAATTTTACATATTTAAGTGAATTTTGAGTCCATATTTCCAAGGATTATGGGAGTTAGAAAAAATCAATTTGTATCGCATTTTCGACAAAAAAATTATAAAAAATGCTAAAAATTCGTGAAGAGGGGTTTTTTGGCCAAAAAATCGACTGGCACAATCAGTTTTGTGATAAAATCATCAATTCGCCTTCAAATAGAGTCATGAAATTTTCGAAAATCCACTTTTCAAAACAAAAAATACTCATAACTCGACAAATAGGAAAGATAGAACGTTCTAGTCTTCACCAATCGATAGAAGGGACAATTTTACATATTTGAGTGAATTTTGAGTCCATATTTTCAAGAATTATGGGAGTTAGAAAAAATCAATTTGTATCGCAAAATATTTCCATAGCTACCCCCTTTGTTCTAAATTTTCGACAAAAAAATTATAAAAAATGCTAAACATTCGTAAAGAGGGGTTTTTTTGTCCAAAAAATCGACTGGCACAATCAGTTTTGTGATAAAATCATTATTTCGCCTTCAAATAGAGTCATGAAATTTTCGAAAATCCACTTTTCAAAACAAAAAATACTCATAACTCGACAAATAGGAAAGATAGAACGTTCTAGTCTTCACCAATCGATAGAGGGGACAATTTTACATATTTTAGTGAATTTTGAGTATATATTTCCAAGTATTATGGGAGTTAGAAAAAATCAGTTTGTATCGCAAAATATTTCCATATTTCTAAATTTTCGACAAAAAAATTATAAAAAATGCTAAACATTCGTAAAGAGGGGTTTTTTTGTCCAAAAAATCGACTGGCACAATCAGTTTTGTGATAAAATCATTATTTCGCCTTCAAATAGAGTCATGAAATTTTCGAAAATCCACTTTTCAAAACAAAAATCACTCATAACTCGACAAATAGGAAAGATATAACGTTCTAGTCTTCACCAATCGATAGAGGGGACACTTTTACATATTTGAGTGAATTTTGAGTCGATATTGCCAAGGATTAAGGGAGTTAGAAGAAATCAATTTGTATCGCAAAATATTTCCATAGCTACCCCCTTTGTTCCAAATTTTCGACAAAAAAATTATAAAAAATGCTAAACATTCGTAAAGAGGGGTTTTTTTGTCCGAAAAATCGACTGGCACAATCAGTTTTGTGATAAAATCATTAATTCGCCTTCAAATAGAGTCATGAAATTTCCGAAAATCCACTTTTCAAAACAAAAAATACTCATAACTCGACAAATAGGAAAGATAGAACGTTCTAGTCTTCACCAATCGATAGAGGGGACAATTTTACATATTTAAGTGAATTTTGAGTCCATATTTCCAAGGATTATGGGAGATAGAAAAAATCAATTTGTATCGCAAAATATTTCCATAGCTACCCCCTTTGTTCTAAATTTTCGACAAAAAAATTATAAAAAATGCTTAAAATTCGCAAAGAGGGGTTTTTTTGGCAAAAAAATCGACTGGCACAATCAGTTTTGTGATAAAATCATTATTTCGCCTTCAAATAGAGTCATGAAATTTTCGAAAATCCACTTTTCAAAACAAAAAATACTCATAACTCGACAAATAGGAAAGATAGAACGTTCTAGTCTTCACCAATCGATAGAGGGGACAATTTTACATATTTAAGTGAATTTTGAGTCCATATTTCCAAGGATTATGGGAGTTAGAAAAAATCAATTTGTATCGCATTTTCGACAAAAAAATTATAAAAAATGCTAAAAATTCGTGAAGAGGGGTTTTTTGGCCAAAAAATCGACTGGCACCATCAGTTTTGTGATAAAATCATCAATTCGCCTTCAAATAGAGTCATGAAATTTTCGAAAATCCACTTTTCAAAACAAAAAATACTCATAACTCGACAAATAGGAAAGATAGAACGTTCTAGTCTTCACCAATCGATAGAAGGGACAATTTTACATATTTGAGTGAATTTTGAGTCCATATTTTCAAGAATTATGGGAGTTAGAAAAAATCAATTTGTATCGCAAAATATTTCCATAGCTACCCCCTTTGTTCTAAATTTTCGACAAAAAAATTATAAAAAATGCTAAAAATCCGTAAAGAGGGGTTTTTTTGGCCAAAAAATCGACTGGCACAATCAGTTTTGTGATAAAATCATTATTTCGCCTTCAAATAGAGTCATGAAATTTCCGAAAATCCACATTTCAAAACAAAAAATACTCATAACTCGACAAATAGGAAAGATAGAACGTTCTAGTCTTCACCAATCGATAGAGGGGACAATTTTACATATTTAAGTGAATTTTGAGTCCATATTTCCAAGGATTATGGGAGATAGAAAAAATCAATTTGTATCGCAAAATATTTCCATAGCTACCCCCTTTGTTCTAAATTTTCGACAAAAAAATTATAAAAAATGCTTAAAATTCGCAAAGAGGGGTTTTTTTGGCAAAAAAATCGACTGGCACAATCAGTTTTGTGATAAAATCATTATTTCGCCTTCAAATAGAGTCATGAAATTTTCGAAAATCCACTTTTCAAAACAAAAAATACTCAGAACTCGACAAATAGGAAAGATAGAACGTTCTAGTCTTCACCAATCGATAGAGGGGACAATTTTACATATTTAAGTGAATTTTGAGTCCATATTTCCAAGGATTATGGGAGTTAGAAAAAATCAATTTGTATCGCATTTTCGACAAAAAAATTATAAAAAATGCTAAAAATTCGTGAAGAGGGGTTTTTTGGCCAAAAAATCGACTGGCACAATCAGTTTTGTGATAAAATCATCAATTCGCCTTCAAATAGAGTCATGAAATTTTCGAAAATCCACTTTTCAAAACAAAAAATACTCATAACTCGACAAATAGGAAAGATAGAACGTTCTAGTCTTCACCAATCGATAGAAGGGACAATTTTACATATTTGAGTGAATTTTGAGTCCATATTTTCAAGAATTATGGGAGTTAGAAAAAATCAATTTGTATCGCAAAATATTTCCATAGCTACCCCCTTTGTTCTAAATTTTCGACAAAAAAATTATAAAAAATGCTAAACATTCGTAAAGAGGGGTTTTTTTGTCCAAAAAATCGACTGGCACAATCAGTTTTGTGATAAAATCATTATTTCGCCTTCAAATAGAGTCATGAAATTTTCGAAAATCCACTTTTCAAAACAAAAAATACTCATAACTCGACAAATAGGAAAGATAGAACGTTCTAGTCTTCACCAATCGATAGAGGGGACAATTTTACATATTTTAGTGAATTTTGAGTATATATTTCCAAGTATTATGGGAGTTAGAAAAAATCAGTTTGTATCGCAAAATATTTCCATATTTCTAAATTTTCGACAAAAAAATTATAAAAAATGCTAAACATTCGTAAAGAGGGGTTTTTTTGTCCAAAAAATCGACTGGCACAATCAGTTTTGTGATAAAATCATTATTTCGCCTTCAAATAGAGTCATGAAATTTTCGAAAATCCACTTTTCAAAACAAAAATCACTCATAACTCGACAAATAGGAAAGATATAACGTTCTAGTCTTCACCAATCGATAGAGGGGACACTTTTACATATTTGAGTGAATTTTGAGTCGATATTGCCAAGGATTAAGGGAGTTAGAAGAAATCAATTTGTATCGCAAAATATTTCCATAGCTACCCCCTTTGTTCCAAATTTTCGACAAAAAAATTATAAAAAATGCTAAACATTCGTAAAGAGGGGTTTTTTTGTCCGAAAAATCGACTGGCACAATCAGTTTTGTGATAAAATCATTAATTCGCCTTCAAATAGAGTCATGAAATTTCCGAAAATCCACTTTTCAAAACAAAAAATACTCATAACTCGACAAATAGGAAAGATAGAACGTTCTAGTCTTCACCAATCGATAGAGGGGACAATTTTACATATTTAAGTGAATTTTGAGTCCATATTTCCAAGGATTATGGGAGATAGAAAAAATCAATTTGTATCGCAAAATATTTCCATAGCTACCCCCTTTGTTCTAAATTTTCGACAAAAAAATTATAAAAAATGCTTAAAATTCGCAAAGAGGGGTTTTTTTGGCAAAAAAATCGACTGGCACAATCAGTTTTGTGATAAAATCATTATTTCGCCTTCAAATAGAGTCATGAAATTTTCGAAAATCCACTTTTCAAAACAAAAAATACTCATAACTCGACAAATAGGAAAGATAGAACGTTCTAGTCTTCACCAATCGATAGAGGGGACAATTTTACATATTTAAGTGAATTTTGAGTCCATATTTCCAAGGATTATGGGAGTTAGAAAAAATCAATTTGTATCGCATTTTCGACAAAAAAATTATAAAAAATGCTAAAAATTCGTGAAGAGGGGTTTTTTGGCCAAAAAATCGACTGGCACCATCAGTTTTGTGATAAAATCATCAATTCGCCTTCAAATAGAGTCATGAAATTTTCGAAAATCCACTTTTCAAAACAAAAAATACTCATAACTCGACAAATAGGAAAGATAGAACGTTCTAGTCTTCACCAATCGATAGAAGGGACAATTTTACATATTTGAGTGAATTTTGAGTCCATATTTTCAAGAATTATGGGAGTTAGAAAAAATCAATTTGTATCGCAAAATATTTCCATAGCTACCCCCTTTGTTCTAAATTTTCGACAAAAAAATTATAAAAAATGCTAAACATTCGTAAAGAGGGGTTTTTTTGTCCAAAAAATCGACTGGCACAATCAGTTTTGTGATAAAATCATTATTTCGCCTTCAAATAGAGTCATGAAATTTTCGAAAATCCACTTTTCAAAACAAAAAATACTCATAACTCGACAAATAGGAAAGATAGAACGTTCTAGTCTTCACCAATCGATAGAGGGGACAATTTTACATATTTTAGTGAATTTTGAGTATATATTTCCAAGTATTATGGGAGTTAGAAAAAATCAGTTTGTATCGCAAAATATTTCCATATTTCTAAATTTTCGACAAAAAAATTATAAAAAATGCTAAACATTCGTAAAGAGGGGTTTTTTTGTCCAAAAAATCGACTGGCACAATCAGTTTTGTGATAAAATCATTATTTCGCCTTCAAATAGAGTCATGAAATTTTCGAAAATCCACTTTTCAAAACAAAAAATACTCATAACTCGACAAATAGGAAAGATATAACGTTCTAGTCTTCACCAATCGATAGAGGGGACACTTTTACATATTTGAGTGAATTTTGAGTCCATATTTCCAAGGATTATGGGAGTTAGAAAAAATCAATTTGTATCGCAAAATATTTCCATAGCTACCCCCTTTGTTCCAAATTTTCGACAAAAAAATTATAAAAAATGCTAAACATTCGTAAAGAGGGGTTTTTTTGTCCGAAAAATCGACTGGCACAATCAGTTTTGTGATAAAATCATTAATTCGCCTTCAAATAGAGTCATGAAATTTTCGAAAATCCACTTTTCAAAACAAAAAATACTCATAACTCGACAAATAGGAAAGATAGAACGTTCTAGTCTTCACCAATCGATAGAGGGGACACTTTTACATATTTGAGTGCATTTTGAGTCGATATTTCCAAGGATTATGGGAGTTAGAAAAAATCAATTTGTATCGCAAAATATTTCCATAGCTACCCCCTTTGTTCTAAATTTTCGACAAAAAAATTATAAAAAATGCTAAACATTCGTAAAGAGGGGTTTTTTTGTCCAAAAAATAGACTGGCACAATCAGTTTTGTGATAAAATCATTATTTCGCCTTCAAATAGAGTCATGAAATTTTCGAAAATCCACTTTTCAAAACAAAAAATACTCAGAACTCGACAAATAGGAAAGATAGAATGTTCTAGTCTTCACCAATCGATAGAGGGGACAATTTTACATATTTTAGTGAATTTTGAGTCCATATTTCCAAGGATTATGGGAGTTAGAAAAAATCAATTTGTATCGCAAAATATTTCCATAGCTACCCCCTTTGTTCTAAATTTTCGACAAAAAAATTATAAAAAATGCTAAACATTCGTAAAGAGGGGTTTTTTTGTCCAAAAAATCGACTGGCACAATCAGTTTTGTGATAAAATCATTATTTCGCCTTCAAATAGAGTCATGAAATTTTCGAAAATCCACTTTTCAAAACAAAAAATACTCATAACTCGACAAATAGGAAAGATAGAACGTTCTAGTCTTCACCAATCGATAGAGGGGACAATTTTACATATTTTAGTGAATTTTGAGTCCATATTTCCAAGGATTATGGGAGTTAGAAAAAATCAATTTGTATCGCAAAATATTTCCATAGCTACCCCCTTTGTTCTAAATTTTCGACAAAAAAATTATAAAAAATGCTAAACATTCGTAAAGAGGGGTTTTTTTGTCCAAAAAATCGACTGGCACAATCAGTTTTGTGATAAAATCATTATTTCGCCTTCAAATAGAGTCATGAAATTTTCGAAAATCCACTTTTCAAAACAAAAAATACTCATAACTCGACAAATAGGAAAGATAGAACGTTCTAGGCTTCACCAATCGATAGAGGGGACACTTTTACATATTTGAGTGAATTTTGTGTCGATATTGCCAAGGATTAAGGGAGTTAGAAAAAATCAATTTGTATCGCAAAATATTTCCATAGCTACCCCCTTTGTTCTAAATTTTCGACAAAAAAATTATAAAAAATGCTAAACATTCGTAAAGAGGGGTTTTTTGTCCAAAAAATCGACTGGCACAATCAGTTTTGTGATAAAATCATTATTTCGCCTTCAAATAGAGGTATGAAATTTTCGAAAATCCACTTTTCAAAACAAAAAATACTCATAACTCGACAAATAGGAAAGATAGAACGTTCTAGTCTTCACCAATCGATAGAGGGGACACTTTTACATATTTGAGTGAATTTTGAGTCCATATTTCCAAGGATTATGGGAGTTAGAAAAAATCAATTTGTATCGCAAAATATTTCCATAGCTACCCCCTTTGTTCTAAATTTTCGACAAAAAAAAATAAAAAATGCTTAAAATTCGTAAAGAGGGGTTTTTTTGCGCCGGAAAATCGACTGGCACAATCAGTTTTGTGATAAAATCATTATTTCGCCTTCAAATAGAGTCATGAAATTTTCGAAAATCCACTTTTCAAAACAAAAAATACTCATAACTCGACAAATAGGAAAGATAGAACGTTCTAGTCTTCCCCAATCGATAGAGGGGATTTTACATATTTGAGTGAATTTTGAGTCGATATTGCCAAGGATTAAGGGAGTTAGAAGAAATCAATTTGTATCGCAAAATATTTCCATAGCTACCCCCTTTGTTCTAAATTCGTTCTAGTTCTAGTCTTCACCAATCGATAGAGGGGATTTTATATATTTAAGTGAATTTTGAGTCCATATTTCCAAGGATTATGGGAGATAGAAAAAATCAATTTGTATCGCAAAATATTTCCATAGCTACCCCCTTTGTTCTAAATTTTCGACAAAAAAATTATAAAAAATGCTCAAAATTCGTAAAGAGGGGTTTTTTTTTGGCCAAAAAATCGACTGGCACAATCAGTTTTGTGATGAAATCATTATTTCGCCTTTAAACAGAGTCATGAAATTTTCGAAAATCCACTTTTCAAAACAAAAAATACTCATAACTCGACAAATAGGAAAGATAGAACGTTCTAGTCTTCACCAATCGATAGAGGGGACAATTTTACATATTTAAGTGAATTTTGAGTATATATTTCCAAGGATTATGGGAGTTAGAAAAAATCAGTTTGTATCGCAAAATATTTCCATAGCTACCCCCTTTGTTCTAAATTTTCGACAAAAAAATTATAAAAAATGCTCAAAATTCGTAAAGAGGGGTTTTTTTGGCCAAAAAATCGACTGGCACAATCAGTTTTGTGATAAAATCATTATTTCGCCTTCAAATAGAGTCATGAAATTTTCGAAAATCCACTTTTCAAAACAAAAAATACTCATAACTGGACAAATAGGAAAGATAGAACGTTCTAGTCTTCACCAATCGATAGAAGGGACAATTTTACATATTTGAGTGAATTTTGAGTCCATATTTCCAAGAATTATGGGAGTTAGAAAAAATCAATTTGTATCGCAAAATATTTCCATAGCTACCCCCTTTGTTCTAAATTTTCGACAAAAAAATTATAAAAAATGCTAAACATTCGTGAAAAGGGGTTTTTTTGTCCAAAAAATCGACTGGCACAATCAGTTTTGTGATAAAATCATTATTTCGCCTTCAAATAGAGTCATGAAATTTTCGAAAATCCACTTTTCAAAACAAAAAATACTCATAACTCGACAAATAGGAGAGATAGAACGTTCTAGTCTTCACCAATCGATAGAGGGGACACTTTTACATATTTGAGTGAATTTTGAGTCGATATTTCCAAGGATTATGGGAGTTAGAAAAAATCAATTTGTATCGCAAAACATTTCCATAGCTACCCCCTTTGTTCTAAATTTTCGACAAAAAAATTATAAAAAATGCTAAACATTCGTAAAGAGGGGTTTTTTTGTCCAAAAAATCGACTGGCACAATCAGTTTTGTGATAAAATCATTATTTCGCCTTCAAATAGAGTCATGAAATTTTCGAAAATCCACTTTTCAAAACAAAAAATACTCATAACTCGACAAATAGGAAAGATAGAACGTTCTAGTCTTCACCAATCGATAGAGGGGACACTTTTACATATTTTATTGAATTTTGAGTCCATATTTCCAAGGATTATGGGAGTTAGAAAAAATCAATTTGATTCGCAAAATATTTCCATACCTACCCCTTTGTTCTAAATTTTCGACAAAAAATTTTAAAAAATGCTAAAAATTCGTAAAGAGGGGTTTTTTGGACCGGAAAATCGACTGGCAAATCTTGACAATTTTTTTAAGTCTTAAACTTCAAAATATTTTCGTAAGTTCCAACTTGTCAATCTTTTTAAAGGCGTGAGTTAGGGAAAAAATTAGTTAAATATAATAGTTCTTGATCACGATGTTTGTTGAAACTCTATTTTTAAAGTTTCGGTAGCGGTCCAGCTGCCGTTATCAAGAATAATGAAAAATAATAAATTTTCGAATCATCGAAAATTGATTATTTTCGATTAATCGATTATTTTCGATTAATCGTTTATTTTCGATTAATCGATTTTTTTTCGATTAATCGATTATTTTCGATTAATCGATTTTTTTCGATTAATCGATTATTTTCGATTAATCGATTTTTTTCGATTAATTGATTATTTTCGATTAATCGATTATTTTCGATTAATCGATTATTTTCGATTAATCGATTATTTTAGATTAATCGATTATTTTAGATTAATCGATTATTTTCGATTAATCGATTTTTTTCAATTAATCGATTTTTTTCGATTAATCGATTATTTTCGATTAATCGATTTTTTTTCGATTAATCGATTTTTTTCAATTAATCGATTTTTTCGATTAATCGATTATTTTCGATTATTCGATTATTTTCGATTAATCGATTATTTTCGATTAATCGATTTTTTTCCATTAATCGATTTTTTTCGATTAATCGATTATTTTCGATTAATCGATTTTTTTCGATTAATCGATTTTTTTTCGATTAATCGATTATTTTCGATTAATCGATTTTTTTCGATTAATCGATTATCTTCGAATAATCGATTTTTTTCGATTAATCGATTTTTTTCGATTAATCGATTTTTTTCGATTAATCGATTATTTTCGATTAGTCGATTTTTTTTCGATCAATCGATTATTTTCGATTAATCGATTATTTTCGATTAATCGATTTTTTTCGATTAATCAATTTTTTTCGATTAATCGATTCATCGAAAATAATCGATTATTTTATATAATCGATAATCGATTATGTTTTTTGATAATCGCCCAACCCTAATTTTGAGTCGATATTGCCAAGGATTAAGGGAGTTCGAAAAAAGCAATTTGATTCGCAAAATATTTCCATACCTACCCCTTTGTTCTAAATTTTCGACAAAAAAAAAATAAAAAATGCTAAACATTCGTAAAGAGGGGTTTTTTTGTCCAAAAAATCGACTGGCACAATCAGTTTTGTGATAAAATCATTATTTCGCCTTCAAATAGAGTCATGAAATTTCCGAAAATCCACTTTTCAAAACAAAAAATACTCATAACTCGACAAATAGGAAAGATAGAACGTTCTAGTCTTCACCAATCGATAGAGGGGACAATTTTACATATTTAAGTGAATTTTGAGTCCATATTTCCAAGGATTATGGGAGATAGAAAAAATCAATTTGTATCGCAAAATATTTCCATAGCTACCCCCTTTGTTCTAAATTTTCGACAAAAAAATTATAAAAAATGCTAAAAATTCGTAAAGAGGGTTTTTTTTGGCCAAAAAATCGACTGGCACAATCAGTTTTGTGATAAAATCATTATTTCGCCTTCAAATAGAGTCATGAAATTTTCGAAAATCCACTTTTCAAAACAAAAAATACTCATAACTCAACTAATAGGAAAGATAGAATGTTCTAGTCTTCACCAATCGATAGAGGGGACAAATTTACATATTTTAGTGAATTTTGAGTCCATATTTCCAAGGATTATGGGAGTTAGAAAAAATCAATTTGTATCGCATTTTCGACAAAAAAATTATAAAAAATGCTAAACATTCGTGAAGAGGGGTTTTTTTGTCCAAAAAATCGACTGGCACAATCAGTTTTGTGATAAAATCATTATTTCGCCTTCAAATAGAGTCATGAAATTTTCGAAAATCCACTTTTCAAAACAAAAAATACTCATAACTCGACAAATAGGAAAGATAGAACGTTCTAGTCTTCACCAATCGATAGAGGGGACAATTTTACATATTTTAGTGAATGTTGAGTCCATATTTCCAAGGATTATGGGAGTTAGAAAAAATCAATTTGTATCGCAAAATATTTCCATAGCCACCCCCTTTGTTCTAAATTTTCGACAAAAAAATTAAAAAAAATGCTAAACATTCGTAAAGAGGGTTTTTTTTGTCCAAAAAATCGACTGGCACAATCAGTTTTGTGATAAAATCATTATTTCGCCTTCAAATAGAGTCATGAAATTTTCGAAAATCCACTTTTCAAAACAAAAAATACTCATAACTCGACAAATAGGAAAGATAGAACGTTCTAGTCTTCACCAATCGATAGAGGGGACAATTTTACATATTTTAGTGAATTTTGAGTCCATATTTCCAAGGATTATGGGAGTTAGAAAAAATCAATTTGTATCGCAAAATATTTCCATAGCTACCCCCTTTGTTCTAAATTTTCGACAAAAAAATTATAAAAAATGCTAAACATTCGTAAAGAGGGGTTTTTTTGTCCAAAAAATCGACTGGCACAATCAGTTTTGTGATAAAATCATTATTTCGCCTTCAAATAGAGTCATGAAATTTTCGAAAATCCACTTTTCAAAACAAAAAATACTCATAACTCGACAAATAGGAAAGATAGAACGTTCTAGTCTTCACCAATCGATAGAGGGGACAATTTTACATAATTTAGTGATTTTTGAGTCCATATTCCCAAGGATTATGGGAGTTAGAAAAAATCAATTTGTATCGCAAAATATTTCCATAGCTACCCCCTTTGTTCTAAATTTTCGACAAAAAAATTATAAAAAATGCTAAACATTCGTAAAGAGGGGTTTTTTTGTCCAAAAAATTGACTGGCACAATCAGTTTTGTGATAAAATCATTATTTCGCCTTCAAATAGAGTCATGAAATTTTCGAAAATCCACTTTTCAAAACAAAAAATACTCATAACTCGACAAATAGGAAAGATAGAACGTTCTAGTCTTCACCAATCGATAGAGGGGATAATTTTACATATTTTAGTGAATTTTGAGTCCATATTTCCAAGGATTATGGGAGTTAGAAAAAATCAATTTGTATCGCAAAATATTTTCATAGCTACCCCCTTTGTTCTAAATTTTCGACAAAAAAATTATAAAAAATGCTAAACATTCGTAAAGAGGGGTTTTTTTTGTCCAAAAAATCGACTGGCACAATCAGTTTTGTGATAAAATCATTATTTCGCCTTCAAATAGAGTCATGAAATTTTCGAAAATCCACTTTTCAAAACAAAAAATACTCATAACTCGACAAATAGGAAAGATAGAACGTTCTAGTCTTCACCAATCGATAGAGGGAACACTTTTACATATTTGAGTGAATTTTGAGTCGATATTGCCAAGGATTAAGGGAGTTAGAAAAAATCAATTTGTATCGCAAAATATTTCCATAGCTACCCCCTTTGTTCTAAATTTTCGACAAAAAAATTATAAAAAATGCTAAAAATTCGTAAAGAGGGGTTTTTTGGGCCAAAAAATCGACTGGCACAATCAGTTTTGTGATAAAATGATTATTTCGCCTTCAAATAGAGTCATGAAATTTCCGAAAATCCACTTTTCAAAACAAAAAATACTCATAACTCGACAAATAGGAAAGATAGAACGTTCTAGTCTTCACCAATCGATAGAGGGGACAATTTTACATATTTAAGTGAATTTTGAGTCCATATTTCCAAGGATTATGGGAGTTAGAAAAAATCAATTTGTATCGCAAAATATTTCCATAGCTACCCCCTTTGTTCTAAATTTTCGACAAAAAAATTATAAAAAATGCTAAACATTCGTAAAGAGGGTTTTTTTTGTCCAAAAAATCGACTGGCACAATCAGTTTTGTGATAAAATCATTATTTCGCCTTCAAATAGAGTCATGAAATATTCGAAAATCCACTTTTCAAAACAAAAAATACTCATAACTCGACAAATAGGAAAGATAGAACGTTCTAGTCTTCACCAATCGATAGAGGGGACACTTTTACATATTTGAGTGAATTTTGAGTCGATATTGCCAAGGATTAAGGGAGTTAGAAAAAATCAATTTGTATCGCAAAATATTTCCATAGCTACCCCCTTTGTTCTAAATTTTCGACAAAAAAATTATAAAAAATGCTAAAAATTCGTAAAGAGGGGTTTTTTGGGCCAAAAAATCGACTGGCACAATCAGTTTTGTGATAAAATCATTATTTCGCCTTCAAATAGAGTCATGAAATTTTCGAAAATCCACTTTTCAAAACAAAAAATACTCATAACTCGACAAATAGGAAAGATAGAACGTTCTAGTCTTCACCAATCGATAGAGGGGACAATTTTACATATTTTAGTGAATTTTGAGTCCATATTTCCAAGGATTATGGGAGTTAGAAAAAATCAATTTGTATCGCAAAATATTTCCATAGCTACCCCCTTTGTTCTAAATTTTCGACAAAAAAATTATAAAAAATGCTAAACATTCGTAAAGAGGGGTTTTTTTGTCCAAAAAATCGACTGGCACAATCAGTTTTGTGATAAAATCATTATTTCGCCTTCAAATAGAGTCATGAAATTTTCGAAAATCCACTTTTCAAAACAAAAAATACTCATAACTCGACAAATAGGAAAGATAGAACGTTCTAGTCTTCACCAATCGATAGAGGGGACACTTTTACATATTTGAGTGAATTTTGAGTCGATATTGCCAAGGATTAAGGGAGTTAGAAAAAATCAATTTGTATCGCAAAATATTTCCATAGCTACCCCCTTTGTTCTAAATTTTCGACAAAAAAATTATAAAAAATGCTAAAAATTCGTAAAGAGGGGTTTTTTGGGCCAAAAAATCGACTGGCACAATCAGTTTTGTGATAAAATCATTATTTCGCCTTCAAATAGAGTCATGAAATTTTCGAAAATCCACTTTTCAAAACAAAAAATACTCATAACTCGACAAATAGGAAAGATAGAACGTTCTAGTCTTCACCAATCGATAGAGGGGACAATTTTACATATTTTAGTGAATTTTGAGTCCATATTTCCAAGGATTATGGGAGTTAGAAAAAATCAATTTGTATCGCAAAATATTTCCATAGCTACCCCCTTTGTTCTAAATTTTCGACAAAAAAATTATAAAAAATGCTAAACATACTTAAAGAGGGGTTTTTTTGTCCAAGAAATCGACTGGCACAATCAGTTTTGTGATAAAATCATTATTTCGCCTTCAAATAGAGTCATGAAATTTTCGAAAATCCACTTTTCAAAACAAAAAATACTCATAACTCGACAAATAGGAAAGATAGAACGTTCTAGTCTTCACCAATCGATAGAGGGGACAATTTTACATATTTTAGTGAATTTTGAGTCCATATTTCCAAGGATTATGGGAGTTAGAAAAAATCAATTTGTATCGCAAAATATTTCCATAGCTACCCCCTTTGTTCTAAATTTTCGACAAAAAAATTATAAAAAATGCTAAACATTCGTAAAGAGGGGTTTTTTTGTCCAAAAAATCGACTGGCACAATCAGTTTTGTGATAAAATCATTATTTCGCCTTCAAATAGAGTCATGAAATTTTCGAAAATCCACTTTTCAAAACAAAAAATACTCATAACTCGACAAATAGGAAAGATAGAACGTTCTAGTCTTCACCAATCGATAGAGGGGACAATTTTACATATTTTAGTGAATTTTGAGTCCATATTTCCAAGGATTATGGGAGTTAGAAAAAATCAATTTGTATCGCAAAATATTTCCATAGCTACCCCCTTTGTTCTAAATTTTCGACAAAAAAATCATAAAAAATGCGAAACATTCGTAAAGAGGGGTTTTTTTGTCCAAAAAATCGACTGGCACAATCAGTTTTGTGATAAAATCATTATTTCGCCTTCAAATAGAGTCATGAAATTTTCGAAAATCCACTTTTCAAAACAAAAAATACTCATAACTCGACAAATAGGAAAGATAGAACGTTCTAGTCTTCACCAATCGATAGAGGGGACACTTTTACATATTTGTGTGAATTTTGAGTCGATATTGCCAAGGATTAAGGGAGTTAGAAAAAATCAATTTGTATCGCAAAATATTTCCATAGCTACCCCCTTTGTTCTAAATTTTCGACAAAAAAATTATAAAAAATGCTAAAAATTCGTAAAGAGGGGTTTTTTGGGCCAAAAAATCGACTGGCACAATCAGTTTTATGATAAAATGATTATTTCGCCTTCAAATAGAGTCATGAAATTTCCGAAAATCCACTTTTCAAAACAAAAAATACTCATAACTCGACAAATAGGAAAGATAGAACGTTCTAGTCTTCACCAATCGATAGAGGGGACACTTTTACATATTTGAGTGAATTTTGAGTCGATATTGCCAAGGATTAAGGGAGTTAGAAAAAATCAATTTGTATCGCAAAATATTTCCATAGCTACCCCCTTTGTTCTAAATTTTCGACAAAAAAATTATAAAAAATGCTAAAAATTCGTAAAGAGGGGTTTTTTGAGCCAAAAAATCGACTGGCACAATCAGTTTTGTGATAAAATCATTATTTCGCCTTCAAATAGAGTCATGAAATTTTCGAAAATCCACTTTTCAAAACAAAAAATACTCATAACTCGACTAATAGGAAAGATAGAACGTTCTAGTCTTCACCAATCGATAGAGGGGACAAATTTACATATTTTAGTGAATTTTGAGTCCATATTTCCAAGGATTATGGGAGTTAGAAAAAATCAATTTGTATCGCAAAATATTTCCATAGCTACCCCCTTTGTTCTAAATTTTCGACAAAAAAATTATAAAAAATGCTAAACATTCGTAAAGAGGGGTTTTTTTGTCCAAAAAATCGACTGGCACAATCAGTTTTGTGATAAAATCATTATTTCGCCTTCAAATAGAGTCATGAAATTTTCGAAAATCCACTTTTCAAAACAAAAAATACTCATAACTCGACAAATAGGAAAGATAGAACGTTCTAGTCTTCACCAATCGATAGAGGGGACACTTTTACATATTTGAGTGAATTTTGAGTCGATATTGCCAAGGATTAAGGGAGTTAGAAAAAATCAATTTGTATCGCAAAATATTTCCATAGCTACCCCCTTTGTTCTAAATTTTCGACAAAAAAATTATAAAAAATGCTAAAAATTCGTAAAGAGGGTTTTTTTTGGCCAAAAAATCGACTGGCACAATCAGTTTTGTGATAAAATCATTATTTCGCCTTCAAATAGAGTCATGAAATTTTCGAAAATCCACTTTTCAAAACAAAAAATACTCATAACTCGACTAATAGGAAAGATAGAACGTTCTAGTCTTCACCAATCGATAGAGGGGACAAATTTACATATTTTAGTGAATTTTGAGTCCATATTTCCAAGGATTATGGGAGTTAGAAGAAATCAATTTGTATCGCAAAATATTTCCATAGCTACCCCCTTTGTTCTAAATTTTCGAAAAAAAAATTATAAAAAATGCTAAAAATTCGCAAAGAGGGGTTTTTTTGGCCAAAAAATCGACTGGCTTAATCAGTTTTGTAATAAAATCATTATTTCGCCTTCAAATAGAGTCATGAAATTTCCGAAAATCCACTTTTCAAAACAAAAAATACTTATAACTCGACAAATAGGAAAGATAGAACGTTCTAGTCTTCACCAATCGATAGAGGGGACAATTTTACATATTTAAGTGAATTTTGAGTCCATATTTCCAAGGATTATGGGAGATAGAAAAAATCAATTTGTATCGCAAAATATTTCCATAGCTACCCCCTTTGTTCTAAATTTTCGACAAAAAAATTATAAAAAATGCTAAACATTCGTAAAGAGGGGTTTTTTTGTCCAAAAAATCGACTGGCACAATCAGTTTTGTGATAAAATCATTATTTCGCCTTCAAATAGAGTCATGAAATTTTCGAAAATCCACTTTTCAAAACAAAAAATACTCATAACTCGACAAATAGGAAAGATAGAACGTTCTAGTCTTCACCAATCGATAGAGGGGACACTTTTACATATTTGAGTGTATTTTGAGTCGATATTGCCAAGGATTAAGGGAGTTAGAAAAAATCAATTTGTATCGCAAAATATTTCCATAGCTACCCCCTTTGTTCTAAATTTTCGACAAAAAAATTATAAAAAATGCTAAAAATTCGTAAAGAGGGGTTTTTTGGGCCAAAAAATCGACTGGCACAATCAGTTTTGTGATAAAATCATTATTTCGCCTTCAAATAGAGTCATGAAATTTTCGAAAATCCACTTTTCAAAACAAAAAATACTCATAACTCGACAAATAGGAAAGATAGAACGTTCTAGTCTTCACCAATCGATAGAGGGGACAATTTTACATATTTTAGTGAATTTTGCGTCCATATTTCCAAGGATTATGGGAGTTAGAAAAAATCAATTTGTATCGCAAAATATTTCCATAGCTACCCCCTTTGTTCTAAATTTTCGACAAAAAAATTATAAAAAATGCTAAACATACTTAAAGAGGGGTTTTTTTGTCCAAAAAATCGACTGGCACAATCAGTTTTGTGATAAAATCATTATTTCGCCTTCAAATAGAGTCATGAAATTTTCGAAAATCCACTTTTCAAAACAAAAAATACTCATAACTCGACAAATAGGAAAGATAGAACGTTCTAGTCTTCACCAATCGATAGAGGGGACAATTTTACATATTTTAGTGAATTTTGAGTCCATATTTCCAAGGATTATGGGAGTTAGAAAAAATCAATTTGTATCGCAAAATATTTCCATAGCTACCCCCTTTGTTCTAAATTTTCGACAAAAAAATTATAAAAAATGCTAAACATTCGTAAAGAGGGGTTTTTTTGTCCAAAAAATCGACTGGCACAATCAGTTTTGTGATAAAATCATTATTTCGCCTTCAAATAGAGTCATGAAATTTTCGAAAATCCACTTTTCAAAACAAAAAATACTCATAACTCGACAAATAGGAAAGATAGAACGTTCTAGTCTTCACCAATCGATAGAGGGGACACTTTTACATATTTGTGTGAATTTTGAGTCGATATTGCCAAGGATTAAGGGAGTTAGAAAAAATCAATTTGTATCGCAAAATATTTCCATAGCTACCCCCTTTGTTCTAAATTTTCGACAAAAAAATTATAAAAAATGCTAAAAATTCGTAAAGAGGGGTTTTTTGGGCCAAAAAATCGACTGGCACAATCAGTTTTATGATAAAATGATTATTTCGCCTTCAAATAGAGTCATGAAATTTCCGAAAATCCACTTTTCAAAACAAAAAATACTCATAACTCGACAAATAGGAAAGATAGAACGTTCTAGTCTTCACCAATCGATAGAGGGGACACTTTTACATATTTGAGTGAATTTTGAGTCGATATTGCCAAGGATTAAGGGAGTTAGAAAAAATCAATTTGTATCGCAAAATATTTCCATAGCTACCCCCTTTGTTCTAAATATTCGACAAAAAAATTATAAAAAATGCTAAAAATTCGTAAAGAGGGGTTTTTTGGGCCAAAAAATCGACTGGCACAATCAGTTTTGTGATAAAATCATTATTTCGCCTTCAAATAGAGTCATGAAATTTTCGAAAATCCACTTTTCAAAACAAAAAATACTCATAACTCGACAAATAGGAAAGATAGAACGTTCTAGTCTTCACCAATCGATAGAGGGGACACTTTTACATATTTGAGTGAATTTTGAGTCGATATTGCCAAGGATTAAGGGAGTTAGAAAAAATCAATTTGTATCGCAAAATATTTCCATAGCTACCCCCTTTGTTCTAAATTTTCGACAAAAAAATTATAAAAAATGCTAAAAATTCGTAAAGAGGGGTTTTTTGGGCCAAAAAATCGACTGACACAATCAGTTTTGTGATAAAATCATTATTTCGCCTTCAAATAGAGTCATGAAATTTTCGAAAATCCACTTTTCAAAACAAAAAATACTCATAACTCGACAAATAGGAAAGATAGAACGTTCTAGTCTTCACCAATCGATAGAGGGGACAATTTTACATATTTTAGTGAATTTTGAGTCCATATTTCCAAGGATTATGGGAGTTAGAAAAAATCAATTTGTATCGCAAAATATTTCCATAGCTACCCCCTTTGTTCTAAATTTTCGACAAAAAAATTATAAAAAATGCTAAACATACTTAAAGAGGGGTTTTTTTGTCCAAAAAATCGACTGGCACAATCAGTTTTGTGATAAAATCATTATTTCGCCTTCAAATAGAGTCATGAAATTTTCGAAAATCCACTTTTCAAAACAAAAAATACTCATAACTCGACGAATAGGAAAGATAGAACGTTCTAGTCTTCACCAATCGATAGAGGGGACAATTTTACATATTTTAGTGAATTTTGAGTCCATATTTCCAAGGATTATGGGAGTTAGAAAAAATCAATTTGTATCGCAAAATATTTCCATAGCTACCCCCTTTGTTCTAAATTTTCGACAAAAAAATTATAAAAAATGCTAAACATTCGTAAAGAGGGGTTTTTTTGTCCAAAAAATCGACTGGCACAATCAGTTTTGTGATAAAATCATTATTTCGCCTTCAAATAGAGTCATGAAATTTTCGAAAATCCACTTTTCAAAACAAAAAATACTCATAACTCGACAAATAGGAAAGATAGAACGTTCTAGTCTTCACCAATCGATAGAGGGGACAATTTTACATATTTTAGTGAATTTTGAGTCCATATTTCCAAGGATTATGGGAGTTAGAAAAAATCAATTTGTATCGCAAAATATTTCCATAGCTACCCCCTTTGTTCTAAATTTTCGACAAAAAAATCATAAAAAATGCTAAACATTCGTAAAGAGGGGTTTTTTTGTCCAAAAAATCGACTGGCACAATCAGTTTTGTGATAAAATCATTATTTCGCCTTCAAATAGAGTCATGAAATTTTCGAAAATCCACTTTTCAAAACAAAAAATACTCATAACTCGACAAATAGGAAAGATAGAACGTTCTAGTCTTCACCAATCGATAGAGGGGACACTTTTACATATTTGTGTGAATTTTGAGTCGATATTGCCAAGGATTAAGGGAGTTAGAAAAAATCAATTTGTATCGCAAAATATTTCCATAGCTACCCCCTTTGTTCTAAATTTTCGACAAAAAAATTATAAAAAATGCTAAAAATTCGTAAAGAGGGGTTTTTTGGGCCAAAAAATCGACTGGCACAATC
This sequence comes from Lochmaea crataegi, assembly GCA_947563755.1. Lineage (NCBI taxonomy): Eukaryota > Metazoa > Arthropoda > Insecta > Coleoptera > Chrysomelidae > Lochmaea > Lochmaea crataegi. The sequence goes on along the minus strand of OX387433.1, from coordinate 88,010 downwards.
AGTTTTATGATAAAATGATTATTTCGCCTTCAAATAGAGTCATGAAATTTCCGAAAATCCACTTTTCAAAACAAAAAATACTCATAACTCGACAAATAGGAAAGATAGAACGTTCTAGTCTTCACCAATCGATAGAGGGGACACTTTTACATATTTGAGTGAATTTTGAGTCGATATTGCCAAGGATTAAGGGAGTTAGAAAAAATCAATTTGTATCGCAAAATATTTCCATAGCTACCCCCTTTGTTCTAAATTTTCGACAAAAAAATTATAAAAAATGCTAAAAATTCGTAAAGAGGGGTTTTTTGAGCCAAAAAATCGACTGGCACAATCAGTTTTGTGATAAAATCATTATTTCGCCTTCAAATAGAGTCATGAAATTTTCGAAAATCCACTTTTCAAAACAAAAAATACTCATAACTCGACTAATAGGAAGGATAGAACGTTCTAGTCTTCACCAATCGATAGAGGGGACAAATTTACATATTTTAGTGAATTTTGAGTCCATATTTCCAAGGATTATGGGAGTTAGAAAAAATCAATTTGTATCGCAAAATATTTCCATAGCTACCCCCTTTGTTCTAAATTTTCGACAAAAAAATTATAAAAAATGCTAAACATTCGTAAAGAGGGGTTTTTTCGTCCAAAAAATCGACTGGCACAATCAGTTTTGTGATAAAATCATTATTTCGCCTTCAAATAGAGTCATGAAATTTTCGAAAATCCACTTTTCAAAACAAAAAATACTCATAACTCGACAAATAGGAAAGATAGAACGTTCTAGTCTTCACCAATCGATAGAGGGGACACTTTTACATATTTGAGTGAATTTTGAGTCGATATTGCCAAGGATTAAGGGAGTTAGAAAAAATCAATTTGTATCGCAAAATATTTCCATAGCTACCCCCTTTGTTCTAAATTTTCGACAAAAAAATTATAAAAAATGCTAAAAATTCGTAAAGAGGGTTTTTTTTGGCCAAAAAATCGACTGGCACAATCAGTTTTGTGATAAAATCATTATTTCGCCTTCAAATAGAGTCATGAAATTTTCGAAAATCCACTTTTCAAAACAAAAAATACTCATAACTCGACTAATAGGAAAGATAGAACGTTCTAGTCTTCACCAATCGATAGAGGGGACAAATTTACATATTTTAGTGAATTTTGAGTCCATATTTCCAAGGATTATGGGAGTTAGAAGAAATCAATTTGTATCGCAAAATATTTCCATAGCTACCCCCTTTGTTCTAAATTTTCGAAAAAAAAATTATAAAAAATGCTAAAAATTCGCAAAGAGGGGTTTTTTTGGCCAAAAAATCGACTGGCTTAATCAGTTTTGTAATAAAATCATTATTTCGCCTTCAAATAGAGTCATGAAATTTCCGAAAATCCACTTTTCAAAACAAAAAATACTTATAACTCGACAAATAGGAAAGATAGAACGTTCTAGTCTTCACCAATCGATAGAGGGGACAATTTTACATATTTAAGTGAATTTTGAGTCCATATTTCCAAGGATTATGGGAGATAGAAAAAATCAATTTGTATCGCAAAATATTTCCATAGCTACCCCCTTTGTTCTAAATTTTCGACAAAAAAATTATAAAAAATGCTAAACATTCGTAAAGAGGGGTTTTTTTGTCCAAAAAATCGACTGGCACAATCAGTTTTGTGATAAAATCATTATTTCGCCTTCAAATAGAGTCATGAAATTTTCGAAAATCCACTTTTCAAAACAAAAAATACTCATAACTCGACAAATAGGAAAGATAGAACGTTCTAGTCTTCACCAATCGATAGAGGGGACACTTTTACATATTTGAGTGAATTTTGAGTCGATATTGCCAAGGATTAAGGGAGTTAGAAAAAATCAATTTGTATCGCAAAATATTTCCATAGCTACCCCCTTTGTTCTAAATTTTCGACAAAAAAATTATAAAAAATGCTAAAAATTCGTAAAGAGGGGTTTTTTGGGCCAAAAAATCGACTGGCACAATCAGTTTTGTGATAAAATCATTATTTCGCCTTCAAATAGAGTCATGAAATTTTCGAAAATCCACTTTTCAAAACAAAAAATACTCATAACTCGACAAATAGGAAAGATAGAACGTTCTAGTCTTCACCAATCGATAGAGGGGACAATTTTACATATTTTAGTGAATTTTGCGTCCATATTTCCAAGGATTATGGGAGTTAGAAAAAGTCAATTTGTATCGCAAAATATTTCCATAGCTACCCCCTTTGTTCTAAATTTTCGACAAAAAAATTATAAAAAATGCTAAACATACTTAAAGAGGGGTTTTTTTGTCCAAAAAATCGACTGGCACAATCAGTTTTGTGATAAAATCATTATTTCGCCTTCAAATAGAGTCATGAAATTTTCGAAAATCCACTTTTCAAAACAAAAAATACTCATAACTCGACAAATAGGAAAGATAGAACGTTCTAGTCTTCACCAATCGATAGAGGGGACAATTTTACATATTTTAGTGAATTTTGAGTCCATATTCCCAAGGATTATGGGAGTTAGAAAAAATCAATTTGTATCGCAAAATATTTCCATAGCTACCCCCTTTGTTCTAAATTTTCGACAAAAAAATTATAAAAAATGCTAAACATTCGTAAAGAGGGGTTTTTTTGTCCAAAAAATCGACTGGCACAATCAGTTTTGTGATAAAATCATTATTTCGCCTTCAAATAGAGTCATGAAATTTTCGAAAATCCACTTTTCAAAACAAAAAATACTCATAACTCGACAAATAGGAAAGATAGAACGTTCTAGTCTTCACCAATCGATAGAGGGGACACTTTTACATATTTGTGTGAATTTTGAGTCGATATTGCCAAGGATTAAGGGAGTTAGAAAAAATCAATTTGTATCGCAAAATATTTCCATAGCTACCCCCTTTGTTCTAAATTTTCGACAAAAAAATTATAAAAAATGCTAAAAATTCGTAAAGAGGGGTTTTTTGGGCCAAAAAATCGACTGGCACAATCAGTTTTATGATAAAATGATTATTTCGCCTTCAAATAGAGTCATGAAATTTCCGAAAATCCACTTTTCAAAACAAAAATCACTCATAACTCGACAAATAGGAAAGATAGAACGTTCTAGTCTTCACCAATCGATAGAGGGGACACTTTTACATATTTGAGTGAATTTTGAGTCGATATTGCCAAGGATTAAGGGAGTTAGAAAAAATCAATTTGTATCGCAAAATATTTCCATAGCTACCCCCTTTGTTCTAAATTTTCGAAAAAAAAATTATAAAAAATGCTAAAAATTCGCAAAGAGGGGTTTTTTTGGCCAAAAAATCGACTGGCCTAATCAGTTTTGTAATAAAATCATTATTTCGCCTTCAAATAGAGTCATGAAATTTTCGAAAATCCACTTTTCAAAACAAAAAATACTCATAACTCGACTAATAGGAAAGATAGAACGTTCTAGTCTTCACCAATCGATAGAGGGGACAATTTTACATATTTAAGTGAATTTTGAGTCCATATTTCCAAGGATTATGGGAGTTAGAAAAAATCAATTTGTATCGCAAAATATTTCCATAGCTACCCCCTTTGTTCTAAATTTTCGACAAAAAAATTATAAAAAATGCTAAACATTCGTAAAGAGGGGTTTTTTTGTCCAAAAAATCGACTGGCACAATCAGTTTTGTGATAAAATCATTATTTCGCCTTCAAATAGAGTCATGAAATTTTCGAAAATCCACTTTTCAAAACAAAAAATAATCATAACTCGACAAATAGGAAAGATAGAACGTTCTAGTCTTCACCAATCGATAGAGGGGACACTTTTACATATTTGAGTGAATTTTGAGTCGATATTGCCAAGGATTAAGGGAGTTAGAAAAAATCAATTTGTATCGCAAAATATTTCCATAGCTACCCCCTTTGTTCTAAATTTTCGACAAAAAAATTATAAAAAATGCTAAAAATTCGTAAAGAGGGTTTTTTTTGGCCAAAAAATCGACTGGCACAATCAGTTTTGTGATAAAATCATTATTTCGCCTTCAAATAGAGTCATGAAATTTTCGAAAATCCACTTTTCAAAACAAAAAATACTCATAACTCGACTAATAGGAAAGATAGAACGTTCTAGTCTTCACCAATCGATAGAGGGGACAAATTTACATATTTTAGTGAATTTTGAGTCCATATTTCCAAGGATTATGGGAGTTAGAAGAAATCAATTTGTATCGCAAAATATTTCCATAGCTACCCCCTTTGTTCTAAATTTTCGAAAAAAAAATTATGAAAAATGCTAAAAATTCGCAAAGAGGGGTTTTTTTGGCCAAAAAATCGACTGGCTTAATCAGTTTTGTAATAAAATCATTATTTCGCCTTCAAATAGAGTCATGAAATTTCCGAAAATCCACTTTTCAAAACAAAAAATACTTATAACTCGACAAATAGGAAAGATAGAACGTTCTAGTCTTCACCAATCGATAGAGGGGACAATTTTACATATTTAAGTGAGTTTTGAGTCCATATTTCCAAGGATTATGGGAGATAGAAAAAATCAATTTGTATCGCAAAATATTTCCATAGCTACCCCCTTTGTTCTAAATTTTCGACAAAAAAATTATAAAAAATGCTTAAAATTCGCAAAGAGGGGTTTTTTTGGCCAAAAAATCGACTGGCACAATCAGTTTTGTGATAAAATCATTATTTCGCCTTCAAATAGAGTCATGAAATTTTCGAAAATCCACTTTTCAAAACAAAAAATACTCATAACTCGACAAATAGGAAAGATAGAACGTTCTAGTCTTCACCAATCGATAGAGGGGACAATTTTACATATTTTAGTGAATTTTGAGTCCATATTTCCAAGGATTATGGGAGTTAGAAAAAATCAATTTGTATCGCAAAATATTTCCATAGCCACCCCCTTTGTTCTAAATTTTCGACAAAAAAATTATAAAAAATGCTAAACATTCGTAAAGAGGGGTTTTTTTGTCCAAAAAATCGACTGGCACAATCAGTTTTGTGATAAAATCATTATTTCGCCTTCAAATAGAGTCATGAAATTTTCGAAAATCCACTTTTCAAAACAAAAAATACTCATAACTCGACAAATAGGAAAGATAGAACGTTCTAGTCTTCACCAATCGATAGAGGGGACAATATTACATATTTTAGTGAATTTTGAGTCCATATTTCCAAGGATTATGGGAGTTAGAAAAAATCAATTTGTATCGCAAAATATTTCCATGGCTACCCCCTTTGTTCTAAATTTTCGACAAAAAAATTATAAAAAATGCTAAACATTCGTAAAGAGGGGTTTTTTTGTCCAAAAAATCGACTGGCACAATCAGTTTTGTGATAAAATCATTATTTCGCCTTCAAATAGAGTCATGAAATTTTCGAAAATCCACTTTTCAAAACAAAAAATACTCATAACTCGACAAATAGGAAAGATAGAACGTTCTAGTCTTCACCAATCGATAGAGGGGACAATTTTACATAATTTAGTGATTTTTAAGTCCATATTTCCAAGGATTATGGGAGTTAGAAAAAATCAATTTGTATCGCAAAATATTTCCATAGCTACCCCCTTTGTTCTAAATTTTCGACAAAAAAATTATAAAAAATGCTAAACATTCGTAAAGAGGGGTTTTTTTGTCCAAAAAATTGACTGGCACAATCAGTTTTGTGATAAAATCATTATTTCGCCTTCAAATAGAGTCATGAAATTTTCGAAAATCCACTTTTCAAAACAAAAAATACTCATAACTCGACAAATAGGAAAGATAGAACGTTCTAGTCTTCACCAATCGATAGAGGGGACAATTTTACATATTTTAGTGAATTTTGAGTCCATATTTCCAAGGATTATGGGAGTTAGAAAAAATCAATTTGTATCGCAAAATATTTCCATAGCTACCCCCTTTGTTCTAAATTTTCGACAAAAAAATTATAAAAAATGCTAAACATTCGTAAAGAGGGGTTTTTTTGTCCAAAAAATCGACTGGCACAATCAGTTTTGTGATAAAATCATTATTTCGCCTTCAAATAGAGTCATGAAATTTTCGAAAATCCACTTTTCAAAACAAAAAATACTCATAACTCGACAAATAGGAAAGATAGAACGTTCTAGTCTTCACCAATCGATAGAGGGGACACTTTTACATATTTGAGTGAATTTTGAGTCGATATTGCCAAGGATTAAGGGAGTTAGAAAAAATCAATTTGTATCGCAAAATATTTCCATAGCTACCCCCTTTGTTCTAAATTTTCGACAAAAAAATTATAAAAAATGCTAAAAATTCGTAAAGGGGGGTTTTTTGGGCCAAAAAATCGACTGGCACAATCAGTTTTGTGATAAAATGATTATTTCGCCTTCAAATAGAGTCATGAAATTTCCGAAAATCCACTTTTCAAAACAAAAAATACTCATAACTCGACAAATAGGAAAGATAGAACGTTCTAGTCTTCACCAATCGATAGAGGGGACAATTTTACATAATTTAGTGATTTTTGAGTCCATATTTCCAAGGATTATGGGAGTTAGAAAAAATCAATTTGTATCGCAAAATATTTCCATAGCTACCCCCTTTGTTCTAAATTTTCGACAAAAAATTATAAAAAATGCTAAACATTCGTAAAGAGGGGTTTTTTTGTCCAAAAAATCGACTGGCACAATCAGTTTTGTGATAAAATCATTATTTCGCCTTCAAATAGAGTCATGAAATTTTCGAAAATCCACTTTTCAAAACAAAAAATACTCCTAACTCGACAAATAGGAAAGATAGAACGTTCTAGTCTTCACCAATCGATAGAGGGGACAATTTTACATATTTTAGTGAATTTTGAGTCCATATTTCCAAGGATTATGGGAGTTAGAAAAAATCAATTTGTATCGCAAAATATTTCCATAGCTACCCCCTTTGTTCTAAATTTTCGACAAAAAAATTATAAAAAATGCTAAACATTCGTAAAGAGGGGTTTTTTTGTCCAAAAAATCGACTGGCACAATCAGTTTTGTGATAAAATCATTATTTCGCCTTCAAATAGAGTCATGAAATTTTCGAAAATCCACTTTTCAAAACAAAAAATACTCAGAACTCGACAAATAGGAAAGATAGAATGTTCTAGTCTTCACCAATCGATAGAGGGGACAATTTTACATATTTTAGTGAATTTTGAGTCCATATTTCCAAGGATTATGGGAGTTAGAAAAAATCAATTTGTATCGCAAAATATTTCCATAGCTACCCCCTTTGTTCTAAATTTTCGACAAAAAAATTATAAAAAATGCTAAACATTCGTAAAGAGGGGTTTTTTTGTCCAAAAAATCGACTGGCACAATCAGTTTTGTGATAAAATCATTATTTCGCCTTCAAATAGAGTCATGAAATTTTCGAAAATCCACTTTTCAAAACAAAAAATACTCCTAACTCGACAAATAGGAAAGATAGAACGTTCTAGTCTTCACCAATCGATAGAGGGGACAATTTTACATATTTTAGTGAATTTTGAGTCCATATTTCCAAGGATTATGGGAGTTAGAAAAAATCAATTTGTATCGCAAAATATTTCCATAGCTACCCCCTTTGTTCTAAATTTTCGACAAAAAAATTATAAAAAATGCTAAACATTCGTAAAGAGGGGTTTTTTGTCCAAAAAATCGACTGGCACAATCAGTTTTGTGATAAAATCATTATTTCGCCTTCAAATAGAGTCATGAAATTTTCGAAAATCCACTTTTCAAAACAAAAAATACTCATAACTCGACAAATAGGAAAGATAGAACGTTCTAGTCTTCACCAATCGATAGAGGGGACACTTTTACATATTTGAGTGAATTTTGAGTCCATATTTCCAAGGATTATGGGAGTTAGAAAAAATCAATTTGTATCGCAAAATATTTCCATAGCTACCCCCTTTGTTCTAAATTTTCGACAAAAAAAAATAAAAAATGCTTAAAATTCGTAAAGAGGGGTTTTTTTGCGCCGGAAAATCGACTGGCACAATCAGTTTTGTGATAAAATCATTATTTCGCCTTCAAATAGAGTCATGAAATTTTCGAAAATCCACTTTTCAAAACAAAAAATACTCATAACTCGACAAATAGGAAAGATAGAACGTTCTAGTCTTCACCAATCGATAGAGGGGATTTTACATATTTGAGTGAATTTTGAGTCGATATTGCCAAGGATTAAGGGAGTTAGAAGAAATCAATTTGTATCGCAAAATATTTCCATAGCTACCCCCTTTGTTCTAAATTCGTTCTAGTTCTAGTCTTCACCAATCGATAGAGGGGATTTTATATATTTAAGTGAATTTTGAGTCCATATTTCCAAGGATTATGGGAGATAGAAAAAATCAATTTGTATCGCAAAATATTTCCATAGCTACCCCCTTTGTTCTAAATTTTCGACAAAAAAATTATAAAAAATGCTAAAAATTCGCAAAGAGGGGTTTTTTTGGCCAAAAAATTGACTGGCACAATCAGTTTTGTGATAAAATCATTATTTCGCCTTCAAATAGAGTCATGAAATTTTCGAAAATCCACTTTTCAAAACAAAAAATACTCATAACTCGACAAATAGGAAAGATAGAACGTTCTAGTCTTCACCAATCGATAGAGGGGACAATTTTACATATTTCAGTGAATTTTGAGTATATATTTCCAAGGATTATGGGAGTTAGAAAAAATCAGTTTGTATCGCAAAATATTTCCATAGCTACCCCCTTTGTTCTAAATTTTCGACAAAAAAATTATAAAAAATGCTAAACATTCGTGAAAAGGGGTTTTTTTGTCCAAAAAATCGACTGGCACAATCAGTTTTGTGATAAAATCATTATTTCGCCTTCAAATAGAGTCATGAAATTTTCGAAAATCCACTTTTCAAAACAAAAAATACTCATAACTCGACAAATAGGAGAGATAGAACGTTCTAGTCTTCACCAATCGATAGAGGGGACACTTTTACATATTTGAGTGAATTTTGAGTCGATATTTCCAAGGATTATGGGAGTTAGAAAAAATCAATTTGTATCGCAAAACATTTCCATAGCTACCCCCTTTGTTCTAAATTTTCGACAAAAAAATTATAAAAAATGCTAAACATTCGTAAAGAGGGGTTTTTTTGTCCAAAAAATCGACTGGCACAATCAGTTTTGTGATAAAATCATTATTTCGCCTTCAAATAGAGTCATGAAATTTTCGAAAATCCACTTTTCAAAACAAAAAATACTCATAACTCGACAAATAGGAAAGATAGAACGTTCTAGTCTTCACCAATCGATAGAGGGGACAATTTTACATATTTTAGTGAATTTTGAGTATATATTTCCAAGGATTATGGGAGTTAAAAAAAATCAGTTTGTATCGCAAAATATTTCCATAGCTACCCCCTTTGTTCTAAATTTTCGACAAAAAAATTATAAAAAATGCTAAACATTCGTAAAGAGGGGTTTTTTTGTCCAAAAAATTGACTGGCACAATCAGTTTTGTGATAAAATCATTATTTCGCCTTCAAATAGAGTCATGAAATTTTCGAAAATCCACTTTTCAAAACAAAAAATACTCATAACTCGACAAATAGGAAAGATAGAACGTTCTAGTCTTCACCAATCGATAGAGGGGACAATTTTACATATTTTAGTGAATTTTGAGTCCATATTTCCAAGGATTATGGGAGTTAGAAAAAATCAATTTGTATCGCAAAATATTTCCATAGCTACCCCCTTTGTTCTAAATTTTCGACAAAAAAATTATAAAAAATGCTAAACATTCGTAAAGAGGGGTTTTTTTGTCCAAAAAATCGACTGGCACAATCAGTTTTGTGATAAAATCATTATTTCGCCTTCAAATAGAGTCATGAAATTTTCGAAAATCCACTTTTCAAAACAAAAAATACTCATAACTCGACAAATAGGAAAGATAGAACGTTCTAGTCTTCACCAATCGATAGAGGGGACACTTTTACATATTTTAGTGAATTTTGAGTATATATTTCCAAGGATTATGGGAGTTAGAAAAAATCAATTTGATTCGCAAAATATTTCCATACCTACCCCTTTGTTCTAAATTTTCGACAAAAAATTTTAAAAAATGCTAAAAATTCGTAAAGAGGGGTTTTTTGGACCGGAAAATCGACTGGCAAATCTTGACAATTTTTTTAAGTCTTAAACTTCAAAATATTTTCGTAAGTTCCAACTTGTCAATCTTTTTAAAGGCGTGAGTTAGGGAAAAAATTAGTTAAATATAATAGTTCTTGATCACGATGTTTGTTGAAACTCTATTTTTAAAGTTTCGGTAGCGGTCCAGCTGCCGTTATCAAGAATAATGAAAAATAATAAATTTTCGAATCATCGAAAATTGATTATTTTCGATTAATCGATTATTTTCGATTAATCGTTTATTTTCGATTAATCGATTTTTTTTCGATTAATCGATTATTTTCGATTAATCGATTTTTTTCGATTAATCGATTATTTTCGATTAATCGATTTTTTTCGATTAATCGATTATTTTCGATTAATCGATTATTTTCGATTAATCGATTATTTTCGATTAATCGATTATTTTAGATTAATCGATTATTTTAGATTAATCGATTATTTTCGATTAATCGATTATTTTCGATTAATCGATTTTTTTCAATTAATCGATTTTTTTCGATTAATCGATTATTTTCGATTAATCGATTATTTTCGATTAATCGATTATTTTCGATTAATCGATTTTTTTCCATTAATCGATTTTTTTCGATTAATCGATTATTTTCGATTAATCGATTTTTTTCGATTAATCGATTTTTTTTCGATTAATCGATTATTTTCGATTAATCGATTTTTTTCGATTAATCGATTATCTTCGAATAATCGATTTTTTTCGATTGATCGATTTTTTTCGATTAATCGGTTTTTTTCGATTAATCGATTATTTTCGATTAATCGATTTTTTTTCGATCAATCGATTATTTTCGATTAATCGATTATTTTCGATTAATCGATTTTTTTCGATTAATCAATTTTTTTCGATTAATCGATTCATCGAAAATAATCGATTATTTTATATAATCGATAATCGATTATGTTTTTTGATAATCGCCCAACCCTAATTTTGAGTCGATATTGCCAAGGATTAAGGGAGTTCGAAAAAAGCAATTTGATTCGCAAAATATTTCCATACCTACCCCTTTGTTCTAAATTTTCGACAAAAAAAAAATAAAAAATGCTAAACATTCGTAAAGAGGGGTTTTTTTGTCCAAAAAATCGACTGGCACAATCAGTTTTGTGATAAAATCATTATTTCGCCTTCAAATAGAGTCATGAAATTTTCGAAAATCCACTTTTCAAAACAAAAAATACTCATAACTCGACAAATAGGAAAGATAGAACGTTCTAGTCTTCACCAATCGATAGAGGGGACACTTTTACATATTTGAGTGAATTTTGAGTCGATATTGCCAAGGATTAAGGGAGTTAGAAAAAATCAATTTGTATCGCAAAATATTTCCATAGCTACCCCCTTTGTTCTAAATTTTCGACAAAAAAATTATAAAAAATGCTAAAAATTCGTAAAGAGGGGTTTTTTGGACCGGAAAATCGACTGGCAAATCTTGACAATTTTTTTAAGTCTTAAACTTCAAAATATTTTCGTAAGTTCCAACTTGTCAATCTTTTTAAAGGCGTGAGTTAGGGAAAAAATTAGTTAAATATAATAGTTCTTGATCACGATGTTTGTTGAAACTCTATTTTTAAAGTTTCGGTAGCGGTCCAGCTGCCGTTATCAAGAATAATGAAAAATAATAAATTTTCGAATCATCGAAAATTGATTATTTTCGATTAATCGATTATTTTCGATTAATCGTTTATTTTCGATTAATCGATTTTTTTTCGATTAATCGATTATTTTCGATTAATCGATTTTTTTCGATTAATCGATTATTTTCGATTAATCGATTTTTTTCGATTAATCGATTATTTTCGATTAATCGATTATTTTCGATTAATCGATTATTTTCGATTAATCGATTATTTTAGATTAATCGATTATTTTAGATTAATCGATTATTTTCGATTAATCGATTATTTTCGATTAATCGATTTTTTTCAATTAATCGATTTTTTTCGATTAATCGATTATTTTCGATTAATCGATTATTTTCGATTAATCGATTATTTTCGATTAATCGATTTTTTTCCATTAATCGATTTTTTTCGATTAATCGATTATTTTCGATTAATCGATTTTTTTCGATTAATCGATTTTTTTTCGATTAATCGATTATTTTCGATTAATCGATTTTTTTCGATTAATCGATTATCTTCGAATAATCGATTTTTTTCGATTGATCGATTTTTTTCGATTAATCGGTTTTTTTCGATTAATCGATTATTTTCGATTAATCGATTTTTTTTCGATCAATCGATTATTTTCGATTAATCGATTATTTTCGATTAATCGATTTTTTTCGATTAATCAATTTTTTTCGATTAATCGATTCATCGAAAATAATCGATTATTTTATATAATCGATAATCGATTATGTTTTTTGATAATCGCCCAACCCTAATTTTGAGTCGATATTGCCAAGGATTAAGGGAGTTCGAAAAAAGCAATTTGATTCGCAAAATATTTCCATACCTACCCCTTTGTTCTAAATTTTCGACAAAAAAAAAATAAAAAATGCTAAACATTCGTAAAGAGGGGTTTTTTTGTCCAAAAAATCGACTGGCACAATCAGTTTTGTGATAAAATCATTATTTCGCCTTCAAATAGAGTCATGAAATTTTCGAAAATCCACTTTTCAAAACAAAAAATACTCATAACTCGACAAATAGGAAAGATAGAACGTTCTAGTCTTCACCAATCGATAGAGGGGACACTTTTACATATTTGAGTGAATTTTGAGTCGATATTGCCAAGGATTAAGGGAGTTAGAAAAAATCAATTTGTATCGCAAAATATTTCCATAGCTACCCCCTTTGTTCTAAATTTTCGACAAAAAAATTATAAAAAATGCTAAAAATTCGTAAAGAGGGTTTTTTTTGGCCAAAAAATCGACTGGCACAATCAGTTTTGTGATAAAATCATTATTTCGCCTTCAAATAGAGTCATGAAATTTTCGAAAATCCACTTTTCAAACAAAAAATACTCATAACTCGACTAATAGGAAAGATAGAACGTTCTAGTCTTCACCAATCGATAGAGGGGACAAATTTACATATTTTAGTGAATTTTGAGTCCATATTTCCAAGGATTATGGGAGTTAGAAGAAATCAATTTGTATCGCAAAATATTTCCATAGCTACCCCCTTTGTTCTAAATTTTCGAAAAAAAAATTATAAAAAATGCTAAAAATTCGCAAAGAGGGGTTTTTTTGGCCAAAAAATCGACTGGCTTAATCAGTTTTGTAATAAAATCATTATTTCGCCTTCAAATAGAGTCATGAAATTTCCGAAAATCCACTTTTCAAAACAAAAAATACTTATAACTCGACAAATAGGAAAGATAGAACGTTCTAGTCTTCACCAATCGATAGAGGGGACAATTTTACATATTTAAGTGAATTTTGAGTCCATATTTCCAAGGATTATGGGAGATAGAAAAAATCAATTTGTATCGCAAAATATTTCCATAGCTACCCCCTTTGTTCTAAATTTTCGACAAAAAAATTATAAAAAATGCTTAAAATTCGCAAAGAGGGGTTTTTTTTGGCAAAAAAATCGACTGGCACAATCAGTTTTGTGATAAAATCATTATTTCGCCTTCAAATAGAGTCATGAAATTTTCGAAAATCCACATTTCAAAACAAAAAATACTCATAACTCGACAAATAGGAAAGATAGAACGTTCTAGTCTTCGCCAATCGATAGAGGGGACAATTTTACATATTTTAGTGAATTTTGAGTCCATATTTCCAAGGATTATGGGAGTTAGAAAAAATCAATTTGTATCGCATTTTCGACAAAAAAATTATAAAAAATGCTAAACATTCGTGAAGAGGGGTTTTTTTGTCCAAAAAATCGACTGCACAATCAGTTTTGTGATAAAATCATTATTTCGCCTTCAAATAGAGTCATGAAATTTTCGAAAATCCACTTTTCAAACAAAAAATACTTATAACTCGACAAATAGGAAAGATAGAACGTTCTAGTCTTCACCAATCGATAGAGGGGACAATTTTACATATTTTAGTGAATGTTGAGTCCATAATTTCCAAGGATTATGGAGTTAGAAAAAATCAATTTGTATCGCAAAATATTTCCATAGCCACCCCCTTTGTTCTAAATTTCGACAAAAAAATTATAAAAAATGCTAAACATTCGTAAAGAGGGGTTTTTTTGTCCAAAAATAGACTGGCACAATCAGTTTTGTGATAAAATCATTATTTCGCCTTCAAATAGAGTCATGAAATTTTCGAAAATCCACTTTTCAAAACAAAAAATACTCATAACTCGACAAATAGGAAAGATAGAACGTTCTAGTCTTCACCAATCGATAGAGGGGACAATTTTACATATTTTAGTGAATTTTGAGTCCATATTTCCAAGGATTATGGGAGTTAGAAAAAATCAATTTGTATCGCAAAATATTTCCATGGCTACCCCCTTTGTTCTAAATTTTTCGACAAAAAATTATAAAAAATGCTAAACATTCGTAAAGAGGGGTTTTTTGTCCAAAAATCGACTGGCACAATCAGTTTTGTGATAAAATCATTATTTCGCCTTCAAATAGAGTCATGAAATTTTCGAAAATCCACTTTTCAAAACAAAAAATACTCATAACTCGACAAATAGGAAAAGATAGAACGTTCTAGTCTTCACCAATCGATAGAGGGGACAATTTTACATAATTGAGTGATTTTTGAGTCCATATTTCCAAGGATTATGGGAGTTAGAAAAAATCAATTTGTATCGCAAAATATTTCCATAGCTACCCCCTTTGTTCTAAATTTTCGACAAAAAAATTATAAAAATGCTAAACATTCGTAAAGAGGGGTTTTTTTTGTCCAAAAATTGACTGGCACAGATCAGTTTTGTGATAAAATCATTATTTCGCCTTCAAATAGAGTCATGAAATTTTCGAAAATCCACTTTTCAAAACAAAAAATACTCATAACTCGACAAATAGGAAAGATAGAACGTTCTAGTCTTCACCAATCGATAGAGGGGATAATTTTACATATTTTAGTGAATTTTGAGTCCATATTTCCAAGGATTATGGGAGTTAGAAAAAATCAATTTGTATCGCAAAATATTTTCATAGCTACCCCCTTTGTTCTAAATTTTCGACAAAAAAATTATAAAAAAATGCTAAACATTCGTAAAGAGGGGTTTTTTTGTCCAAAAAATCGACTGGCACAATCAGTTTTGTGATAAAATCATTATTTCGCCTTCAAATAGAGTCATGAAATTTTCGAAAATCCACTTTTCAAAACAAAAAATACTCATAACTCGACAAATAGGAAAGATAGAACGTTCTAGTCTTCACCAATCGATAGAGGGGACACTTTTACATATTTGAGTGAATTTTGAGTCGATATTGCCAAGGATTAAGGGAGTTAGAAAAAATCAATTTGTATCGCAAAATATTTCCATAGCTACCCCCTTTGTTCTAATTTTCGACAAAAAAATTATAAAAATGCTAAAAATTCGTAAAGAGGGGTTTTTTGGGCCAAAAAATCGACTGGCACAATCAGTTTTGTGATAAAATGATTATTTCGCCTACAAATAGAGTCATGAAATTTCCGAAAATCCACTTTTCAAAACAAAAAATACTCATAACTCGACAAATAGGAAAGATAGAACGTTCTAGTCTTCACCAATCGATAGAGGGGACAATTTTACATATTTAAGTGAATTTTGAGTCCATATTTCCAAGGATTATGGGAGTTAGAAAAAATCAATTTGTATCGCAAAATATTTCCATAGCTACCCCCTTTGTTCTAAATTTTCGACAAAAAAATTATAAAAAATGCTAAACATTCGTAAAGAGGGGTTTTTTTTGTCCAAAAAATTGACTGGCACAATCAGTTTTGTGATAAAATCATTATTTCGCCTTCAAATAGAGTCATGAAATTTTCGAAAATCCACTTTTCAAAACAAAAAATACTCATAACTCGACAAATAGGAAAGATAGAACGTTCTAGTCTTCACCAATCGATAGAGGGGATAATTTTACATATTTTAGTGAATTTTGAGTCCATATTTCCAAGGATTATGGGAGTTAGAAAAAATCAATTTGTATCGCAAAATATTTTCATAGCTACCCCCTTTGTTCTAAATTTTCGACAAAATAATTATAAAAAATGCTAAACATTCGTGAAGAGGGTTTTTTTTGTCCAAAAAATCGACTGGCACAATCAGTTTTGTGATAAAATCATTATTTCGCCTTCAAATAGAGTCATGAAATTTTCGAAAATCCACTTTTCAAAACAAAAAATACTCATAACTCGACTAATAGGAAAGATAGAACGTTCTAGTCTTCACCAATCGATAGAGGGGACAAATTTACATATTTTAGTGAATTTTGAGTCCATATTTCCAAGGATTATGGGAGTTAGAAGAAATCAATTTGTATCGCAAAATATTTCCATAGCTACCCCCTTTGTTCTAAATTTTCGAAAAAAAAATTATAAAAAATGCTAAAAATTCGCAAAGAGGGGTTTTTTTGGCCAAAAAATCGACTGGCTTAATCAGTTTTGTAATAAAATCATTATTTCGCCTTCAAATAGAGTCATGAAATTTCCGAAAATCCACTTTTCAAAACAAAAAATACTTATAACTCGTCAAATAGGAAAGATAGAACGTTCTAGTCTTCACCAATCGATAGAGGGGACAATTTTACATATTTAAGTGAATTTTGAGTCCATATTTCCAAGGATTATGGGAGATAGAAAAAATCAATTTGTATCGCAAAATATTTCCATAGCTACCCCCTTTGTTCTAAATTTTCGACAAAAAAATTATAAAAAATGCTTAAAATTCGCAAAGAGGGGTTTTTTTGGCCAAAAAATCGACTGGCACAATCAGTTTTGTGATAAAATCATTATTTCGCCTTCAAATAGAGTCATGAAATTTTCGAAAATCCACATTTCAAAACAAAAAATACTCATAACTCGACAAATAGGAAAGATAGAACGTTCTAGTCTTCGCCAATCGATAGAGGGGACAATTTTACATATTTTAGTGAATTTTGAGTCCATATTTCCAAGGATTATGGGAGTTAGAAAAAATCAATTTGTATCGCATTTTCGACAAAAAAATTATAAAAAATGCTAAACATTCGTGAAGAGGGGTTTTTTTGTCCAAAAAATCGACTGGCAAAATCAGTTTTGTGATAAAATCATTATTTCGCCTTCAAATAGAGTCATGAAATTTTCGAAAATCCACTTTTCAAAACAAAAAATACTCATAACTCGACAAATAGGAAAGATAGAACGTTCTAGTCTTCACCAATCGATAGAGGGGACAATTTTACATATTTTAGTGAATTTTGAGTCCATATTTCCAAGGATTATGGGAGTTAGAAAAAAATCAATTTGTATCGCAAAATATTTCCATGGCTACCCCCTTTGTTCTAAATTTTCGACAAAAAAATTATAAAAAATGCTAAACATTCGTAAAGAGGGGTTTTTTTGTCCAAAAAATCGACTGGCACAATCAGTTTTGTGATAAAATCATTATTTCGCCTTCAAATAGAGTCATGAAATTTTCGAAAATCCACTTTTCAAAACAAAAAATACTCATAACTCGACAAATAGGAAAGATAGAACGTTCTAGTCTTCACCAATCGATAGAGGGGATAATTTTACATATTTAAGTGAATTTTGAGTCCATATTTCCAAGGATTATGGGAGTTGGAAAAAATCAATTTGTATCGCAAAATATTTTCATAGCTACCCCCTTTGTTCTAAATTTTCGACAAAAAAATTATAAAAAATGCTAAACATTCGTAAAGAGGGGTTTTTTTGTCCAAAAAATCGACTGGCACAATCAGTTTTGTGATAAAATCATTATTTCGCCTTCAAATAGAGTCATGAAATTTTCGAAAATCCACTTTTCAAAACAAAAAATACTCATAACTCGACAAATAGGAAAGATAGAACGTTCTAGTCTTCACCAATCGATAGAGGGGACACTTTTACATATTTGAGTGAATTTTGAGTCGATATTGCCAAGGATTAAGGGAGTTAGAAAAAATCAATTTGTATCGCAAAATATTTCCATAGCTACCCCCTTTGTTCTAAATTTTCGACAAAAAAATTATAAAAAATGCTAAAAATTCGTAAAGAGGGGTTTTTTGGGCCAAAAAATCGACTGGCACAATCAGTTTTGTGATAAAATCATTATTTCGCCTTCAAATAGAGTCATGAAATTTTCGAAAATCCACTTTTCAAAACAAAAAATACTCATAACTCGACAAATAGGAAAGATAGAACGTTCTAGTCTTCACCAATCGATAGAGGGGACAATTTTACATATTTTAGTGAATTTTGAGTCCATATTTCCAAGGATTATGGGAGTTAGAAAAAATCAATTTGTATCGCAAAATATTTCCATAGCTACCCCCTTTGTTCTAAATTTTCGACAAAAAAATTATAAAAAATGCTAAACATACTTAAAGAGGGGTTTTTTTGTCCAAAAAATCGACTGGCACAATCAGTTTTGTGATAAAATCATTATTTCGCCTTCAAATAGAGTCATGAAATTTTCGAAAATCCACTTTTCAAAACAAAAAATACTCATAACTCGACAAATAGGAAAGATAGAACGTTCTAGTCTTCACCAATCGATAGAGGGGACAATTTTACATATTTTAGTGAATTTTGAGTCCATATTTCCAAGGATTATGGGAGTTAGAAAAAATCAATTTGTATCGCAAAATATTTCCATAGCCACCCCCTTTGTTCTAAATTTTCGACAAAAAAATTATAAAAAATGCTAAACATTCGTAAAGAGGGGTTTTTTTGTCCAAAAAATCGACTGGCACAATCAGTTTTGTGATAAAATCATTATTTCGCCTTCAAATAGAGTCATGAAATTTTCGAAAATCCACTTTTCAAAACAAAAAATACTCATAACTCGACAAATAGGAAGGATAGAACGTTCTAGTCTTCACCAATCGATAGAGGGGACAATTTTACATATTTTAGTGAATTTTGAGTCCATATTTCCAAGGATTATGGGAGTTAGAAAAAATCAATTTGTATCGCAAAATATTTCCATGGCTACCCCCTTTGTTCTAAATTTTCGACAAAAAAATTATAAAAAATGCTAAACATTCGTAAAGAGGGGTTTTTTTGTCCAAAAAATCGACTGGCACAATCAGTTTTGTGATAAAATCATTATTTCGCCTTCAAATAGAGTCATGAAATTTTCGAAAATCCACTTTTCAAAACAAAAAATACTCATAACTCGACAAATAGGAAAGATAGAACGTTCTAGTCTTCACCAATCGATAGAGGGGACACTTTTACATATTTGAGTGAATTTTGAGTCGATATTGCCAAGGATTAAGGGAGTTAGAAAAAATCAATTTGTATCGCAAAATATTTCCATAGCTACCCCCTTTGTTCTAAATTTTCGACAAAAAAATTATAAAAAATGCTAAAAATTCGTAAAGAGGGGTTTTTTGGGCCAAAAAATCGACTGGCACAATCAGTTTTGTGATAAAATGATTATTTCGCCTTCAAATAGAGTCATGAAATTTCCGAAAATCCACTTTTCAAAACAAAAAATACTCATAACTCGACAAATAGGAAAGATAGAACGTTCTAGTCTTCACCAATCGATAGAGGGGACAATTTTACATATTTAAGTGAATTTTGAGTCCATATTTCCAAGGATTATGGGAGTTAGAAAAAATCAATTTGTATCGCAAAATATTTCCATAGCTACCCCCTTTGTTCTAAATTTTCGACAAAAAAATTATAAAAAATGCTAAACATTCGTAAAGAGGGGTTTTTTTGTCCAAAAAATTGACTGGCACAATCAGTTTTGTGATAAAATCATTATTTCGCCTTCAAATAGAGTCATGAAATTTTCGAAAATCCACTTTTCAAAACAAAAAATACTCATAACTCGACAAATAGGAAAGATAGAACGTTCTAGTCTTCACCAATCGATAGAGGGGATAATTTTACATATTTTAGTGAATTTTGAGTCCATATTTCCAAGGATTATGGAGTTAGAAAAAATCAATTTGTATCGCAAAATATTTCCATAGCTACCCCCTTTGTTCTAAATTTTCGACAAAAAAATTATAAAAAATGCTAAACATTCGTAAAGAGGGTTTTTTTTGTCCAAAAAATCGACTGGCACAATCAGTTTTGTGATAAAATCATTATTTCGCCTTCAAATAGAGTCATGAAATTTTCGAAAATCCACTTTTCAAAACAAAAAATACTCATAACTCGACAAATAGGAAAGATAGAACGTTCTAATCTTCACCAATCGATAGAGGGGACACTTTTACATATTTGAGTGAATTTTGAGTCGATATTGCCAAGGATTAAGGGAGTTAGAAAAAATCAATTTGTATCGCAAAATATTTCCATAGCTACCCCCTTTGTTCTAAATTTTCGACAAAAAAATTATAAAAAATGCTAAAAATTCGTAAAGAGGGTTTTTTTTGGCCAAAAAGTCGACTGGCACAATCAGTTTTGTGATAAAATCATTATTTCGCCTTCAAATAGAGTCATGAAATTTTCGAAAATCCACTTTTCAAAACAAAAAATACTCATAACTCGACTAATAGGAAAGATAGAACGTTCTAGTCTTCACCAATCGATAGAGGGGACAAATTTACATATTTTAGTGAATTTTGAGTCCATATTTCCAAGGATTATGGGAGTTAGAAGAAATCAATTTGTATCGCAAAATATTTCCATAGCTACCCCCTTTGTTCTAAATTTTCGAAAAAAAAATTATAAAAAATGCTAAAAATTCGCAAAGAGGGGTTTTTTTGGCCAAAAAATCGACTGGCTTAATCAGTTTTGTAATAAAATCATTATTTCGCCTTCAAATAGAGTCATGAAATTTCCGAAAATCCACTTTTCAAAACAAAAAATACTTATAACTCGTCAAATAGGAAAGATAGAACGTTCTAGTCTTCACCAATCGATAGAGGGGACAATTTTACATATTTAAGTGAATTTTGAGTCCATATTTCCAAGGATTATGGGAGATAGAAAAAATCAATTTGTATCGCAAAATATTTCCATAGCTACCCCCTTTGTTCTAAATTTTCGACAAAAAAATTATAAAAAATGCTTAAAATTCGCAAAGAGGGGTTTTTTTGGCCAAAAAATCGACTGGCACAATCAGTTTTGTGATAAAATCATTATTTCGCCTTCAAATAGAGTCATGAAATTTTCGAAAATCCACATTTCAAAACAAAAAATACTCATAACTCGACAAATAGGAAAGATAGAACGTTCTAGTCTTCGCCAATCGATAGAGGGGACAATTTTACATATTTTAGTGAATTTTGAGTCCATATTTCCAAGGATTATGGGAGTTAGAAAAAATCAATTTGTATCGCATTTTCGACAAAAAAATTATAAAAAATGCTAAACATTCGTGAAGAGGGGTTTTTTTGTCCAAAAAATCGACTGGCAAAATCAGTTTTGTGATAAAATCATTATTTCGCCTTCAAATAGAGTCATGAAATTTTCGAAAATCCACTTTTCAAAACAAAAAATACTCATAACTCGACAAATAGGAAAGATAGAACGTTCTAGTCTTCACCAATCGATAGAGGGGACAATTTTACATATTTTAGTGAATTTTGAGTCCATATTTCCAAGGATTATGGGAGTTAGAAAAAAATCAATTTGTATCGCAAAATATTTCCATGGCTACCCCCTTTGTTCTAAATTTTCGACAAAAAAATTATAAAAAATGCTAAACATTCGTAAAGAGGGGTTTTTTTGTCCAAAAAATCGACTGGCACAATCAGTTTTGTGATAAAATCATTATTTCGCCTTCAAATAGAGTCATGAAATTTTCGAAAATCCACTTTTCAAAACAAAAAATACTCATAACTCGACAAATAGGAAAGATAGAACGTTCTAGTCTTCACCAATCGATAGAGGGGATAATTTTACATATTTAAGTGAATTTTGAGTCCATATTTCCAAGGATTATGGGAGTTGGAAAAAATCAATTTGTATCGCAAAATATTTTCATAGCTACCCCCTTTGTTCTAAATTTTCGACAAAAAAATTATAAAAAATGCTAAACATTCGTAAAGAGGGGTTTTTTTGTCCAAAAAATCGACTGGCACAATCAGTTTTGTGATAAAATCATTATTTCGCCTTCAAATAGAGTCATGAAATTTTCGAAAATCCACTTTTCAAAACAAAAAATACTCATAACTCGACAAATAGGAAAGATAGAACGTTCTAGTCTTCACCAATCGATAGAAGGGACAATTTTACATATTTAAGTGAATTTTGAGTCCATATTTCCAAGGATTATGGGAGTTAGAAAAAATCAATTTGTATCGCAAAATATTTCCATAGCTACCCCCTTTGTTCTAAATTTTCGACAAAAAAATTATAAAAAATGCTAAAAATTCGTAAAGAGGGGTTTTTTTGTCCAAAAAATCGACTGGCACAATCAGTTTTGTGATAAAATCATTATTTCGCCTTCAAATAGAGTCATGAAATTTCCGAAAATCCACTTTTCAAAACAAAAAATACTCATAACTCGACAAATAGGAAAGATAGAACGTTCTAGTCTTCACCAATCGATAGAGGGGACACTTTTACATATTTGAGTGAATTTTGAGTCGATATTGCCAAGGATTAAGGGAGTTAGAAAAAATCAATTTGTATCGCAAAATATTTCCATAGCTACCCCCTTTGTTCTAAATTTTCGACAAAAAAATTATAAAAAATGCTAAAAATTCGTAAAGAGGGGTTTTTTTGTCCAAAAAATCGACTGGCACAATCAGTTTTGTGATAAAATCATTATTTCGCCTTCAAATAGAGTCATGAAATTTCCGAAAATCCACTTTTCAAAACAAAAAATACTCATAACTCGACAAATAGGAAAGATAGAACGTTCTAGTCTTCACCAATCGATAGAAGGGACAATTTTACATATTTAAGTGAATTTTGAGTCCATATTTCCAAGGATTATGGGAGTTAGAAAAAATCAATTTGTATCGCAAAATATTTCCATAGCTACCCCCTTTGTTCTAAATTTTCGACCAAAAAATTATAAAAAATGCTAAACATTCGTAAAGAGGGGTTTTTTGTCCAAAAAATCGACTGGCACAATCAGTTTTGTGATAAAATCATTATTTCGCCTTCAAATAGAGTCATGAAATTTTCGAAAATCCACTTTTCAAAACAAAAAATACTCATAACTCGACAAATAGGAAAGATAGAACGTTCTAGTCTTCACCAATCGATAGAGGGGACACTTTTACATATTTGAGTGAATTTTGAGTCGATATTGCCAAGGATTAAGGGAGTTAGAAAAAATCAATTTGTATCGCAAAATATTTCCATAGCTACCCCCTTTGTTCTAAATTTTCGACAAAAAAATTATAAAAAATGCTAAAAATTCGTAAAGAGGGGTTTTTTGGGCCAAAAAATCGACTGGCACAATCAGTTTTGTGATAAAATCATTATTTCGCCTTCAAATAGAGTCATGAAATTTTCGAAAATCCACTTTTCAAAACAAAAAATACTCATAACTCGACAAATAGGAAAGATAGAACGTTCTAGTCTTCACCAATCGATAGAGGGGACAATTTTACATAATTTAGTGAATTTTGAGTCCATATTTCCAAGGATTATGGGAGTTAGAAAAAATCAATTTGTATCGCAAAATATTTCCATAGCTACCCCCTTTGTTCTAAATTTTCGACAAAAAAATTATAAAAAATGCTAAACATACTTAAAGAGGGGTTTTTTTGTCCAAAAAATCGACTGGCACAATCAGTTTTGTGATAAAATCATTATTTCGCCTTCAAATAGAGTCATGAAATTTTCGAAAATCCACTTTTCAAAACAAAAATTACTCATAACTCGACAAATAGGAAAGATAGAACGTTCTAGTCTTCACCAATCGATAGAGGGGACAATTTTACATATTTTAGTGAATTTTGAGTCCATATTTCCAAGGATTATGGGAGTTAGAAAAAATCAATTTGTATCGCAAAATATTTCCATAGCCACCCCCTTTGTTCTAAATTTTCGACAAAAAAATTATAAAAAATGCTAAACATTCGTAAAGAGGGGTTTTTTTGTCCAAAAAATCGACTGGCACAATCAGTTTTGTGATAAAATCATTATTTCGCCTTCAAATAGAGTCATGAAATTTTCGAAAATCCACTTTTCAAAACAAAAAATACTCATAACTCGACAAATAGGAAGGATAGAACGTTCTAGTCTTCACCAATCGATAGAGGGGACAATTTTACATATTTTAGTGAATTTTGAGTCCATATTTCCAAGGATTATGGGAGTTAGAAAAAATCAATTTGTATCGCAAAATATTTCCATGGCTACCCCCTTTGTTCTAAATTTTCGACAAAAAAATTATAAAAAATGCTAAACATTCGTAAAGAGGGGTTTTTTCGTCCAAAAAATCGACTGGCACAATCAGTTTTGTGATAAAATCATCATTTCGCCTTCAAATAGAGTCATGAAATTTTCGAAAATCCACTTTTCAAAACAAAAAATACTCATAACTCGACAAATAGGAAAGATAGAACGTTCTAGTCTTCACCAATCGATAGAGGGGACACTTTTACATATTTGAGTGAATTTTGAGTCGATATTGCCAAGGATTAAGGGAGTTAGAAAAAATCAATTTGTATCGCAAAATATTTCCATAGCTACCCCCTTTGTTCTAAATTTTCGACAAAAAAATTATAAAAAATGCTAAAAATTCGTAAAGAGGGGTTTTTTTGTCCAAAAAATCGACTGGCACAATCAGTTTTGTGATAAAATCATTATTTCGCCTTCAAATAGAGTCATGAAATTTTCGAAAATCCACTTTTCAAAACAAAAATTACTCATAACTCGACAAATAGGAAAGATAGAACGTTCTAGTCTTCACCAATCGATAGAGGGGACAATTTTACATATTTTAGTGAATTTTGAGTCCATATTTCCAAGGATTATGGGAGTTAGAAAAAATCAATTTGTATCGCAAAATATTTCCATAGCCACCCCCTTTGTTCTAAATTTTCGACAAAAAAATTATAAAAAATGCTAAACATTCGTAAAGAGGGGTTTTTTTGTCCAAAAAATCGACTGGCACAATCAGTTTTGTGATAAAATCATTATTTCGCCTTCAAATAGAGTCATGAAATTTTCGAAAATCCACTTTTCAAAACAAAAAATACTCATAACTCGACAAATAGGAAGGATAGAACGTTCTAGTCTTCACCAATCGATAGAGGGGACAATTTTACATATTTTAGTGAATTTTGAGTCCATATTTCCAAGGATTATGGGAGTTAGAAAAAATCAATTTGTATCGCAAAATATTTCCATGGCTACCCCCTTTGTTCTAAATTTTCGACAAAAAAATTATAAAAAATGCTAAACATTCGTAAAGAGGGGTTTTTTCGTCCAAAAAATCGACTGGCACAATCAGTTTTGTGATAAAATCATCATTTCGCCTTCAAATAGAGTCATGAAATTTTCGAAAATCCACTTTTCAAAACAAAAAATACTCATAACTCGACAAATAGGAAAGATAGAACGTTCTAGTCTTCACCAATCGATAGAGGGGACACTTTTACATATTTGAGTGAATTTTGAGTCGATATTGCCAAGGATTAAGGGAGTTAGAAAAAATCAATTTGTATCGCAAAATATTTCCATAGCTACCCCCTTTGTTCTAAATTTTCGACAAAAAAATTATAAAAAATGCTAAAAATTCGTAAAGAGGGGTTTTTTTGTCCAAAAAATCGACTGGCACAATCAGTTTTGTGATAAAATCATTATTTCGCCTTCAAATAGAGTCATGAAATTTCCGAAAATCCACTTTTCAAAACAAAAAATACTCATAACTCGACAAATAGGAAAGATAGAACGTTCTAGTCTTCACCAATCGATAGAGGGGACAATTTTACATATTTAAGTGAATTTTGAGTCCATATTTCCAAGGATTATGGGAGTTAGAAAAAATCAACTTGTATCGCAAAATATTTCCATAGCTACCCCCTTTGTTCTAAATTTTCGACAAAAAAATTATAAAAAATGCTAAACATTCGTAAAGAGGGGTTTTTTTGTCCAAAAAATCGACTGGCACAATCAGTTTTGTGATAAAATCATTATTTCGCCTTCAAATAGAGTCATGAAATTTTCGAAAATCCACTTTTCAAAACAAAAAATACTCATAACTCGACAAATAGGAAAGATAGAACGTTCTAGTCTTCACCAATCGATAGAGGGGACACTTTTACATATTTGAGTGAATTTTGAGTCGATATTGCCAAGGATTAAGGGAGTTAGAAAAAATCAATTTGTATCGCAAAATATTTCCATAGCTACCCCCTTTGTTCTAAATTTTCGACAAAAAAATTATAAAAAATGCTAAAAATTCGTAAAGAGGGGTTTTTTGGGCCAAAAAATCGACTGGCACAATCAGTTTTGTGATAAAATCATTATTTCGCCTTCAAATAGAGTCATGAAATTTTCGAAAATCCACTTTTCAAAACAAAAAATACTCATAACTCGACAAATAGGAAAGATAGAACGTTCTAGTCTTCACCAATCGATAGAGGGGACAATTTTACATATTTTAGTGAATTTTGAGTCCATATTTCCAAGGATTATGGGAGTTAGAAAAAATCAATTTGTATCGCAAAATATTTCCATAGCTACCCCCTTTGTTCTAAATTTTCGACAAAAAAATTATAAAAATGCTAAACATACTTAAAGAGGGGTTTTTTTTGTCCAAAAAATCGACTGGCACAATCAGTTTTGTGATAAAATCATTATTTCGCCTTCAAATAGTCATGAAATTTTCGAAAATCCACTTTTCAAAACAAAAAATACTCATAACTCGACAAATAGGAAAGATAGAACGTTCTAGTCTTCACCAATCGATAGAGGGGACAATTTTACATATTTTAGTGAATTTTGAGTCCATATTTCCAAGGATTATGGGAGTTAGAAAAAATCAATTTGTATCGCAAAATATTTCCATAGCCACCCCCTTTGTTCTAAATTTTCGACAAAAAAATTATAAAAAATGCTAAACATTCGTAAAGAGGGGTTTTTTTGTCCAAAAAATCGACTGGCACAATCAGTTTTGTGATAAAATCATTATTTCGCCTTCAAATAGAGTCATGAAATTTTCGAAAATCACTTTTCAAAACAAAAAATACTCATAACTCGACAAATAGGAAGGATAGAACGTTCTAGTCTTCACCAATCGATAGAGGGGACAATTTTACATATTTTAGTGAATTTTGAGTCCATATTTCCAAGGATTATGGGAGTTAGAAAAAATCAATTTGTATCGCAAAATATTTCCATGGCTACCCCTTTGTTCTAAATTTTCGACAAAAAAATTATAAAAAATGCTAAACATTCGTAAAGAGGGGTTTTTTCGTCCAAAAAATCGACTGTCACAATCAGTTTTGTGATAAAATCATTATTTCGCCTTCAAATAGAGTCATGAAATTTTCGAAAATCCACTTTTCAAAACAAAAAATACTCATAACTCGACAAATAGGAAAGATAGAACGTTCTAGTCTTCACCAATCGATAGAGGGGACAATTTTACATAATTTAGTGATTTTTGAGTCCATATTTCCAAGGATTATGGGAGTTAGAAAAAATCAATTTGTATCGCAAAATATTTCCATAGCTACCCCCTTTGTTCTAAATTTTCGACAAAAAAATTATAAAAAATGCTAAACATTCGTAAAGAGGGGTTTTTTTTTTTGTCCAAAAAATTGACTGGCACAATCAGTTTTGTGATAAAATCATTATTTCGCCTTCAAATAGAGTCATGAAATTTTCGAAAATCCACTTTTCAAAACAAAAAATACTCATAACTCGACAAATAGGAAAGATAGAACGTTCTAGTCTTCACCAATCGATAGAGGGGATAATTTTACATATTTTAGTGAATTTTGAGTCCATATTTCCAAGGATTATGGGAGTTAGAAAAAATCAATTTGTATCGCAAAATATTTTCATAGCTACCCCTTTGTTCTAAATTTTCGACAAAAAAATTATAAAAAATGCTCAAAATTCGTAAAGAGGGGTTTTTTTTGGCCAAAAAATCGACTGGCACAATCAGTTTTTGTGATGAAATCATTATTTCGCCTTTAAACAGAGTCATGAAATTTTCGAAAATCCACTTTTCAAAACAAAAAATACTCATAACTCGACAAATAGGAAAGATAGAACGTTCTAGTCTTCACCAATCGATAGAGGGGACAATTTTACATATTTAAGTGAATTTTGAGTATATATTTCCAAGGATTATGGGAGTTAGAAAAAATCAGTTTGTATCGCAAAATATTTCCATAGCTACCCCCTTTGTTCTAAATTTTCGACAAAAAAATTATAAAAAATGCTCAAAATTCGTAAAGAGGGGTTTTTTTTGGCCAAAAAAATCGACTGGCACAATCAGTTTTGTGATAAAATCATTATTTCGCCTTCAAATAGAGTCATGAAATTTTCGAAAATCCACTTTTCAAAACAAAAAATACTCATAACTGGACAAATAGGAAAGATAGAACGTTCTAGTCTTCACCAATCGATAGAAGGGACAATTTTACATATTTGAGTGAATTTTGAGTCCATATTTCCAAGAATTATGGGAGTTAGAAAAAATCAATTTGTATCGCAAAATATTTCCATAGCTACCCCCTTTGTTCTAAATTTTCGACAAAAAAATTATAAAAAATGCTAAAAAGTCGTAAAGAGGGGTTTTTTTGGCCAAAAAATTGACTGGCACAATCAGTTTTGTGATAAAATCATTATTTCGCCTTCAAATAGGGTCATGAAATTTTCGAAAATCCACTTTTCAAAACAAAAAATACTCATAACTCGACAAATAGGAAAGATAGAACGTTCTAGTCTTCACCAATCGATAGAGGGGACAATTTTACATATTTTAGTGAATTTTGAGTCCATATTTCCAAGGATTATGGGAGCTAGAAAAAATCAATTTGTATCGCATTTTCGACAAAAAAATTATAAAAAATGCTTAAAATTCGTAAAGAGGGGTTTTTTTGGCCAAAAAATCGACTGGCACATTCAGTTTTGTGATAAAATCATTATTTCGCCTTCAAATAGAGTAACGAAATTTTCGAAAATCCACTTTTCAAAACAAAAAATACTCATAACTCGACAAATAGGGAAGATAGAACGTTCTAGTCTTCACCAATCGATAGAAGGGACAATTTTACATATTTGAGTGAATTTTGAGTCCATATTTCCAAGAATTATGGGAGTTAGAAAAAATCAATTTGTATCGCAAAATATTTCCATAGCTACCCCCTTTGTTCTAAATTTTCGACAAAAAAATTATAAAAAATGCTAAAAATTCGCAAAGAGGGGTTTTTTTGGCCAAAAAATTGACTGGCACAATCAGTTTTGTGATAAAATCATTATTTCGCCTTCAAATAGAGTCATGAAATTTTCGAAAATCCACTTTTCAAAACAAAAAATACTCATAACTCGACAAATAGGAAAGATAGAACGTTCTAGTCTTCACCAATCGATAGAGGGGACAATTTTACATATTTCAGTGAATTTTGAGTATATATTTCCAAGGATTATGGGAGTTAGAAAAAATCAGTTTGTATCGCAAAATATTTTCGACAAAAAAATTATAAAAAATGCTAAACATTCGTGAAAAGGGGTTTTTTTTGTCCAAAAAATCGACTGGCACAATCAGTTTTGTGATAAAATCATTATTTCGCCTTCAAATAGAGTCATGAAATTTTCGAAAATCCACTTTTCAAAACAAAAAATACTCATAACTCGACAAATAGGAGAGATAGAACGTTCTAGTCTTTACCAATCGATAGAGGGGACACTTTTACATATTTGAGTGAATTTTGAGTCGATATTTCCAAGGATTATGGGAGTTAGAAAAAATCAATTTGTATCGCAAAACATTTCCATAGCTACCCCCTTTGTTCTAAATTTTCGACAAAAAAATTATAAAAAAATGCTAAACATTCGTAAAGAGGGGTTTTTTTGTCCAAAAAATTGACTGGCACAATCAGTTTTGTGATAAAATCATTATTTCGCCTTCAAATAGAGTCATGAAATTTTCGAAAATCCACTTTTCAAAACAAAAAATACTCATAACTCGACAAATAGGAAAGATAGAACGTTCTAGTCTTCACCAATCGATAGAGGGGACAATTTTACATATTTTAGTGAATTTTGAGTCCATATTTCCAAGGATTATGGGAGTTAGAAAAAATCAATTTGTATCGCAAAATATTTCCATAGCTACCCCCTTTGTTCTAAATTTTCGACAAAAAAATTATAAAAAATGCTAAACATTCGTAAAGAGGGGTTTTTTTGTCCAAAAAATCGACTGGCACAATCAGTTTTGTGATAAAATCATTATTTCGCCTTCAAATAGAGTCATGAAATTTTCGAAAATCCACTTTTCAAAACAAAAAATACTCATAACTCGACAAATAGGAAAGATAGAACGTTCTAGTCTTCACCAATCGATAGAGGGGACACTTTTACATATTTGAGTGAATTTTGAGTCCATATTTCCAAGGATTATGGGAGTTAGAAAAAATCAATTTGATTCGCAAAATATTTCCATACCTACCCCTTTGTTCTAAATTTTCGACAAAAAATTTTAAAAAATGCTAAAAATTCGTAAAGAGGGGTTTTTTGGACCGGAAAATCGACTGGCAAATCTTGACAATTTTTTTAAGTCTTAAACTTCAAAATATTTTCGTAAGTTCCAACTTGTCAATCTTTTTAAAGGCGTGAGTTAGGGAAAAAATTAGTTAAATATAATAGTTCTTGATCACGATGTTTGTTGAAACTCTATTTTTAAAGTTTCGGTAGCGGTCCAGCTGCCGTTATCAAGAATAATGAAAAATAATAAATTTTCGAATCATCGAAAATTGATTATTTTCGATTAATCGATTATTTTCGATTAATCGTTTATTTTCAATTAATCGATTTTTTTTCGATTAATCGATTATTTTCGATTAATCGATTTTTTTCGATTAATCGATTATTTTCGATTAATCGATTTTTTCGATTAATTGATTATTTTCGATTAATCGATTATTTTCGATTAATCGATTATTTTCGATTAATCGATTATTTTCGATTAATCGATTATTTTAGATTAATCGATTATTTTAGATTAATCGATTATTTTCGATTAATCGATTTTTTTCAATTAATCGATTTTTTTCGATTAATCGATTATTTTCGATTAATCGATTATTTTCGATTAATCGATTATTTTCGATTAATCGATTTTTTTCCATTAATCGATTTTTTTCGATTAATCGATTATTTTCGATTAATCGATTTTTTTCGATTAATCGATTTTTTTTTCGATTAATCGATTATTTTCGATTAATCGATTTTTTTCGATTAATCGATTATCTTCGAATAATCGATTTTTTTCGATTAATCGATTAATCGATTTTTTTTCGATCAATCGATTATTTTCGATTAATCGATTATTTTCGATTAATCGATTTTTTTCGATTAATCAATTTTTTTCGATTAATCGATTCATCGAAAATAATCGATTATTTTATATAATCGATAATCGATTATGTTTTTTGATAATCGCCCAACCCTAATTTTGAGTCGATATTGCCAAGGATTAAGGGAGTTCGAAAAAAGCAATTTGATTCGCAAAATATTTCCATACCTACCCCTTTGTTCTAAATTTTCGACAAAAAAAAAATAAAAAATGCTAAACATTCGTAAAGAGGGGTTTTTTTGTCCAAAAAATCGACTGGCACAATCAGTTTTGTGATAAAATCATTATTTCGCCTTCAAATAGAGTCATGAAATTTTCGAAAATCCACTTTTCAAAACAAAAAATACTCATAACTCGACAAATAGGAAAGATAGAACGTTCTAGTCTTCACCAATCGATAGAGGGACACTTTTACATATTTGAGTGAATTTTGAGTCGATATTGCCAAGGATTAAGGGAGTTAGAAAAAATCAATTTGTATCGCAAAATATTTCCATAGCTACCCCCTTTGTTCTAAATTTTCGACAAAAAATTATAAAAAATGCTAAAAATTCGTAAAGAGGGTTTTTTTTGGCCAAAAAATCGACTGGCACAATCAGTTTTGTGATAAAATCATTATTTCGCCTTCAAATAGTCATGAAATTTTCGAAAATCCACTTTTCAAAACAAAAAATACTCATAACTCGACTAATAGGAAAGATAGAACGTTCTAGTCTTCACCAATCGATAGAGGGGACAAATTTACATATTTTAGTGAATTTTGAGTCCATATTTCCAAGGATTATGGGAGTTAGAAGAAATCAATTTGTATTGCAAAATATTTCCATAGCTACCCCCTTTGTTCTAATTTTCGAAAAAAAAATTATAAAAAATGCTAAAAATTCGCAAAGAGGGGTTTTTTTGGCCAAAAAATCGACTGGCCTAATCAGTTTTGTAATAAAATCATTATTTCGCCTTCAAATAGAGTCATGAAATTTCCGAAAATCCACTTTTCAAAACAAAAAATACTTATAACTCGACAAATAGGAAAGATAGAACGTTCTAGTCTTCACCAATCGATAGAGGGGACAATTTTACATATTTAAGTGAATTTTGAGTCCATATTTCCAAGGATTATGGGAGATAGAAAAAATCAATTTGTATCGCAAAATATTTCCATAGCTACCCCCTTTGTTCTAAATTTTCGACAAAAAAATTATAAAAAATGCTAAACATTCGTAAAGAGGGGTTTTTTTGTCCAAAAAATCGACTGGCACAATCAGTTTTGTGATAAAATCATTATTTCGCCTTCAAATAGAGTCATGAAATTTTCGAAAATCCACTTTTCAAAACAAAAAATACTCATAACTCGACAAATAGGAAAGATAGAACGTTCTAGTCTTCACCAATCGATAGAGGGGACACTTTTACATATTTGAGTGAATTTTGAGTCGATATTGCCAAGGATTAAGGGAGTTAGAAAAAATCAATTTGTATCGCAAAATATTTCCATAGCTACCCCCTTTGTTCTAAATTTTCGACAAAAAAATTATAAAAAATGCTAAAAATTCGTAAAGAGGGGTTTTTTGGGCCAAAAAATCGACTGGCACAATCAGTTTTGTGATAAAATCATTATTTCGCCTTCAAATAGAGTCATGAAATTTTCGAAAATCCACTTTTCAAAACAAAAAATACTCATAACTCGACAAATAGGAAAGATAGAACGTTCTAGTCTTCACCAATCGATAGAGGGGACAATTTTACATATTTAAGTGAATTTTGAGTCCATATTTCCAAGGATTATGGGAGTTAGAAAAAATCAATTTGTATCGCAAAATATTTCCATAGCTACCCCCTTTGTTCTAAATTTTCGACAAAAAAATTATAAAAAATGCTAAACATTCGTAAAGAGGGGTTTTTTTGTCCAAAAATCGACTGGCACAATCAGTTTTGTGATAAAATCATTATTTCGCCTTCAAATAGAGTCATGAAATTTTCGAAAATCCACTTTTCAAAACAAAAAATACTCATAACTCGACAAATAGGAAAGATAGAACGTTCTAGTCTTCACCAATCGATAGAGGGGACACTTTTACATATTTGAGTGAATTTTGAGTCGATATTGCCAAGGATTAAGGGAGTTAGAAAAAATCAATTTGTATCGCAAAATATTTCCATAGCTACCCCCTTTGTTCTAAATTTTCGACAAAAAAATTATAAAAAATGCTAAACATTCGTAAAGAGGGGTTTTTTTGTCCAAAAAATCGACTGGCACAATCAGTTTTGTGATAAAATCATTATTTCGCCTTCAAATAGAGTCATGAAATTTTCGAAAATCCACTTTTCAAAACAAAAAATACTCATAACTCGACAAATAGAAAGATAGAACGTTCTAGTCTTCACCAATCGATAGAGGGGACACTTTTACATATTTGAGTGAATTTTGAGTCGATATTGCCAAGGATTAAGGGAGTTAGAAAAAATCAATTTGTATCGCAAAATATTTCCATAGCTACCCCCTTTGTTCTAAATTTTCGACAAAAAAATTATAAAAAATGCTAAAAATTCGTAAAGAGGGGTTTTTTGGGCCAAAAAATCGACTGGCACAATCAGTTTTGTGATAAAATCATTATTTCGCCTTCAAATAGAGTCATGAAATTTTCGAAAATCCACTTTTCAAAACAAAAAATACTCATAACTCGACAAATAGGAAAGATAGAACGTTCTAGTCTTCACCAATCGATAGAGGGGACAATTTTACATATTTAAGTGAATTTTGAGTCCATATTTCCAAGGATTATGGGAGTTAGAAAAAATCAATTTGTATCGCAAAATATTTCCATAGCTACCCCCTTTGTTCTAAATTTTCGACAAAAAAATTATAAAAAATGCTAAACATTCGTAAAGAGGGGTTTTTTTGTCCAAAAAATCGACTGGCACAATCAGTTTTGTGATAAAATCATTATTTCGCCTTCAAATAGAGTCATGAAATTTTCGAAAATCCACTTTTCAAAACAAAAAATACTCATAACTCGACAAATAGGAAAGATAGAACGTTCTAGTCTTCACCAATCGATAGAGGGGACACTTTTACATATTTGAGTGAATTTTGAGTCGATATTGCCAAGGATTAAGGGAGTTAGAAAAAATCAATTTGTATCGCAAAATATTTCCATAGCTACCCCCTTTGTTCTAAATTTTCGACAAAAAAATTATAAAAAATGCTAAACATTCGTAAAGAGGGGTTTTTTTGTCCAAAAAATCGACTGGCACAATCAGTTTTGTGATAAAATCATTATTTCGCCTTCAAATAGAGTCATGAAATTTTCGAAAATCCACTTTTCAAAACAAAAAATACTCATAACTCGACAAATAGGAAAGATAGAACGTTCTAGTCTTCACCAATCGATAGAGGGGACAATTTTACATATTTAAGTGAATTTTGAGTCCATATTTCCAAGGATTATGGGAGATAGAAAAAATCAATTTGTATCGCAAAATATTTCCATAGCTACCCCCTTTGTTCTAAATTTTCGACAAAAAAATTATAAAAAATGCTTAAAATTCGCAAAGAGGGGTTTTTTTGGCCAAAAAATCGACTGGCACAATCAGTTTTGTGATAAAATCATTATTTCGCCTTCAAATAGAGTCATGAAATTTTCGAAAATCCACATTTCAAAACAAAAAATACTCATAACTCGACAAATAGGAAAGATAGAACGTTCTAGTCTTCGCCAATCGATAGAGGGGACAATTTTACATATTTTAGTGAATTTTGAGTCCATATTTCCAAGGATTATGGGAGTTAGAAAAAATCAATTTGTATCGCATTTTCGACAAAAAAATTATAAAAAATGCTAAATATTCGTGAAGAGGGGTTTTTTTGTCCAAAAAATCGACTGGCACAATCAGTTTTGTGATAAAATCATTATTTCGCCTTCAAATAGAGTCATGAAATTTTCGAAAATCCACTTTTCAAAACAAAAAATACTCATAACTCGACAAATAGGAAAGATAGAACGTTCTAGTCTTCACCAATCGATAGAGGGGACAATTTTACATATTTTAGTGAATTTTGAGTCCATATTTCCAAATATTATGGGAGTTAGAAAAAATCAATTTGTATCGCAAAATATTTCCATAGCCACCCCCTTTGTTCTAAATTTTCGACAAAAAAATTATAAAAAATGCTGAACATTCGTAAAGAGGGGTTTTTTTGTCCAAAAAATCGACTGGCACAATCAGTTTTGTGATAAAATCATTATTTCGCCTTCAAATAGAGTCATGAAATTTTCGAAAATCCACTTTTCAAAACAAAAAATACTCATAACTCGACAAATAGGAAAGATAGAACGTTCTAGTCTTCACCAATCGATAGAGGGGACAATTTTACATATTTTAGTGAATTTTGAGTCCATATTTCCAAGGATTATGGGAGTTAGAAAAAATCAATTTGTATCGCAAAATATTTCCATGGCTACCCCCTTTGTTCTAAATTTTCGACAAAAAAATTATAAAAAATGCTAAACATTCGTAAAGAGGGGTTTTTTTGTCCAAAAAATCGACTGGCACAATCAGTTTTGTGATAAAATCATTATTTCGCCTTCAAATAGAGTCATGAAATTTTCGAAAATCCACTTTTCAAAACAAAAAATACTCATAACTCGACAAATAGGAAAGATAGAACGTTCTAGTCTTCACCAATCGATAGAGGGGACAATTTTACATAATTTAGTGATTTTTGAGTCCATATTTCCAAGGATTATGGGAGTTAGAAAAAATCAATTTGTATCGCAAAATATTTCCATAGCTACCCCCTTTGTTCTAAATTTTCGACAAAAAAATTATAAAAAATGCTAAACATTCGTAAAGAGGGGTTTTTTTGTCCAAAAAATTGACTGGCACAATCAGTTTTGTGATAAAATCATTATTTCGCCTTCAAATAGAGTCATGAAATTTTCGAAAATCCACTTTTCAAAACAAAAAATACTCATAACTCGACAAGATAGAACGTTCTAGTCTTCACCAATCGATAGAGGGGATAATTTTACATATTTTAGTGAATTTTGAGTCCATATTTCCAAGGATTATGGGAGTTAGAAAAAATCAATTTGTATCGCAAAATATTTTCATAGCTACCCCCTTTGTTCTAAATTTTCGACAAAAAAATTATAAAAAATGCTAAACATTCGTAAAGAGGGGTTTTTTTGTCCAAAAAATCGACTGGCACAATCAGTTTTGTGATAAAATCATTATTTCGCCTTCAAATAGAGTCATGAAATTTTCGAAAATCCACTTTTCAAAACAAAAAATACTCATAACTCGACAAATAGGAAAGATAGAACGTTCTAGTCTTCACCAATCGATAGAGGGGACACTTTTACATATTTGAGTGAATTTTGAGTCGATATTGCCAAGGATTAAGGGAGTTAGAAAAAATCAATTTGTATCGCAAAATATTTCCATAGCTACCCCCTTTGTTCTAAATTTTCGACAAAAAAATTATAAAAAATGCTAAAAATTCGTAAAGAGGGGTTTTTTGGGCCAAAAAATCGACTGGCACAATCAGTTTTGTGATAAAATGATTATTTCGCCTTCAAATAGAGTCATGAAATTTCCGAAAATCCACTTTTCAAAACAAAAAATACTCATAACTCGACAAATAGGAAAGATAGAACGTTCTAGTCTTCACCAATCGATAGAGGGGACAATTTTACATATTTAAGTGAATTTTGAGTCCATATTTCCAAGGATTATGGGAGTTAGAAAAAATCAATTTGTATCGCAAAATATTTCCATAGCTACCCCCTTTGTTCTAAATTTTCGACAAAAAAATTATAAAAAATGCTAAACATTCGTAAAGAGGGGTTTTTTTGTCCAAAAAATCGACTGGCACAATCAGTTTTGTGATAAAATCATTATTTCGCCTTCAAATAGAGTCATGAAATTTTCGAAAATCCACTTTTCAAAACAAAAAATACTCATAACTCGACAAATAGGAAAGATAGAACGTTCTAGTCTTCACCAATCGATAGAGGGGACACTTTTACATATTTGAGTGAATTTTGAGTCGATATTGCCAAGGATTAAGGGAGTTAGAAAAAATCAATTTGTATCGCAAAATATTTCCATAGCTACCCCCTTTGTTCTAAATTTTCGACAAAAAAATTATAAAAAATGCTAAACATTCGTAAAGAGGGGTTTTTTTGTCCAAAAAATCGACTGGCACAATCAGTTTTGTGATAAAATCATTATTTCGCCTTCAAATAGAGTCATGAAATTTTCGAAAATCCACTTTTCAAAACAAAAAATACTCATAACTCGACAAATAGGAAAGATAGAACGTTCTAGTCTTCACCAATCGATAGAGGGGACAATTTTACATATTTTAGTGAATTTTGAGTCGATATTGCCAAGGATTAAGGGAGTTAGAAAAAATCAATTTGTATCGCAAAATATTTCCATAGCTACCCCCTTTGTTCTAAATTTTCGACAAAAAAATTATAAAAAATGCTAAAAATTCGTAAAGAGGGGTTTTTTGGGCCAAAAAATCGACTGGCACAATCAGTTTTGTGATAAAATCATTATTTCGCCTTCAAATAGAGTCATGAAATTTTCGAAAATCCACTTTTCAAAACAAAAAATACTCATAACTCGACAAATAGGAAAGATAGAACGTTCTAGTCTTCACCAATCGATAGAGGGGACAATTTTACATATTTTAGTGAATTTTGAGTCCATATTTCCAAGGATTATGGGAGTTAGAAAAAATCAATTTGTATCGCAAAATATTTCCATAGCCACCCCCTTTGTTCTAAATTTTCGACAAAAAAATTATAAAAAATGCTAAACATTCGTAAAGAGGGGTTTTTTTGTCCAAAAAATCGACTGGCACAATCAGTTTTGTGATAAAATCATTATTTCGCCTTCAAATAGAGTCATGAAATTTTCGAAAATCCACTTTTCAAAACAAAAAATACTCATAACTCGACAAATAGGAAAGATAGAACGTTCTAGTCTTCACCAATCGATAGAGGGGACAATTTTACATATTTTAGTGAATTTTGAGTCCATATTTCCAAGGATTATGGGAGTTAGAAAAAATCAATTTGTATCGCAAAATATTTCCATGGCTACCCCCTTTGTTCTAAATTTTCGACAAAAAAATTATAAAAAATGCTAAACATTCGTAAAGAGGGGTTTTTTTGTCCAAAAAATCGACTGGCACAATCAGTTTTGTGATAAAATCATTATTTCGCCTTCAAATAGAGTCATGAAATTTTCGAAAATCCACTTTTCAAAACAAAAAATACTCATAACTCGACAAATAGGAAAGATAGAACGTTCTAGTCTTCACCAATCGATAGAGGGGACAATTTTACATAATTTAGTGATTTTTGAGTCCATATTTCCAAGGATTATGGGAGTTAGAAAAAATCAATTTGTATCGCAAAATATTTCCATGGCTACCCCCTTTGTTCTAAATTTTCGACAAAAAAAAATAAAAAATGCTTAAAATTCGTAAAGAGGGGTTTTTTTGCGCCGGAAAATCGACTGGCACAATCAGTTTTGTGATAAAATCATTATTTCGCCTTCAAATAGAGTCATGAAATTTTCGAAAATCCACTTTTCAAAACAAAAAATACTCATAACTCCACAAATAGGAAAGATAGAACGTTCTAGTCTTCACCAATCGATAGAGGGGATTTTACATATTTGAGTGAATTTTGAGTCGATATTGCCAAGGATTAAGGGAGTTAGAAGAAATCAATTTGTATCGCAAAATATTTCCATAGCTACCCCCTTTGTTCTAAATTCGTTCTAGTTCTAGTCTTCACCAATCGATAGAGGGGATTTTATATATTTAAGTGAATTTTGAGTCCATATTTCCAAGGATTATGGGAGATAGAAAAAATCAATTTGTATCGCAAAATATTTCCATAGCTACCCCCTTTGTTCTAAATTTTCGACAAAAAAATTATAAAAAATGCTCAAAATTCGTAAAGAGGGGTTTTTTTTGGCCAAAAAATCGACTGGCACAATCAGTTTTGTGATGAAATCATTATTTCGCCTTTAAACAGAGTCATGAAATTTTCGAAAATCCACTTTTCAAAACAAAAAATACTCATAACTCGACAAATAGGAAAGATAGAACGTTCTAGTCTTCACCAATCGATAGAGGGGACAATTTTACATATTTAAGTGAATTTTGAGTATATATTTCCAAGGATTATGGGAGTTAGAAAAAATCAGTTTGTATCGCAAAATATTTCCATAGCTACCCCCTTTGTTCTAAATTTTCGACAAAAAAATTATAAAAAATGCTCAAAATTCGTAAAGAGGGGTTTTTTTGGCCAAAAAATCGACTGGCACAATCAGTTTTGTGATAAAATCATTATTTCGCCTTCAAATAGAGTCATGAAATTTTCGAAAATCCACTTTTCAAAACAAAAAATACTCATAACTGGACAAATAGGAAAGATAGAACGTTCTAGTCTTCACCAATCGATAGAAGGGACAATTTTACATATTTGAGTGAATTTTGAGTCCATATTTCCAAGAATTATGGGAGTTAGAAAAAATCAATTTGTATCGCAAAATATTTCCATAGCTACCCCCTTTGTTCTAAATTTTCGACAAAAAAATTATAAAAAATGCTAAAAAGTGGTAAAGAGGGGTTTTTTTGGCCAAAAAATTGACTGGCACAATCAGTTTTGTGATAAAATCATTATTTCGCCTTCAAATAGAGTCATGAAATTTTCGAAAATCCACTTTTCAAAACAAAAAATACTCATAACTCGACAAATAGGAAAGATAGAACGTTCTAGTCTTCACCAATCGATAGAGGGGACAATTTTACATATTTTAGTGAATTTTGAGTCCATATTTCCAAGGATTATGGGAGCTAGAAAAAATCAATTTGTATCGCATTTTCGACAAAAAAATTATAAAAAATGCTTAAAATTCGTAAAGAGGGGTTTTTTTGGCCAAAAAATCGACTGGCACATTCAGTTTTGTGATAAAATCATTATTTCGCCTTCAAATAGAGTAACGAAATTTTCGAAAATCCACTTTTCAAAACAAAAAATACTCATAACTCGACAAATAGGGAAGATAGAACGTTCTAGTCTTCACCAATCGATAGAAGGGACAATTTTACATATTTGAGTGAATTTTGAGTCCATATTTCCAAGAATTATGGGAGTTAGAAAAAATCAATTTGTATCGCAAAATATTTCCATAGCTACCCCCTTTGTTCTAAATTTTCGACAAAAAAATTATAAAAAATGCTAAAAATTCGCAAAGAGGGGTTTTTTTGGCCAAAAAATTGACTGGCACAATCAGTTTTGTGATAAAATCATTATTTCGCCTTCAAATAGAGTCATGAAATTTTCGAAAATCCACTTTTCAAAACAAAAAATACTCATAACTCGACAAATAGGAAAGATAGAACGTTCTAGTCTTCACCAATCGATAGAGGGGACAATTTTACATATTTCAGTGAATTTTGAGTATATATTTCCAAGGATTATGGGAGTTAGAAAAAATCAGTTTGTATCGCAAAATATTTCCATAGCTACCCCCTTTGTTCTAAATTTTCGACAAAAAAATTATAAAAAATGCTAAACATTCGTAAAGAGGGGTTTTTTTGTCCAAAAAATCGACTGGCACAATCAGTTTTGTGATAAAATCATTATTTCGCCTTCAAATAGAGTCATGAAATTTTCGAAAATCCACTTTTCAAAACAAAAAATACTCATAACTCGACAAATAGGAAAGATAGAACGTTCTAGTCTTCACCAATCGATAGAGGGGACAATTTTACATATTTTAGTGAATTTTGAGTATATATTTCCAAGGATTATGGGAGTTAAAAAAAATCAGTTTGTATCGCAAAATATTTCCATAGCTACCCCCTTTGTTCTAAATTTTCGACAAAAAAATTATAAAAAATGCTAAACATTCGTAAAGAGGGGTTTTTTTGTCCAAAAAATTGACTGGCACAATCAGTTTTGTGATAAAATCATTATTTCGCCTTCAAATAGAGTCATGAAATTTTCGAAAATCCACTTTTCAAAACAAAAAATACTCATAACTCGACAAATAGGAAAGATAGAACGTTCTAGTCTTCACCAATCGATAGAGGGGACAATTTTACATATTTTAGTGAATTTTGAGTCCATATTTCCAAGGATTATGGGAGCTAGAAAAAATCAATTTGTATCGCATTTTCGACAAAAAAATTATAAAAAATGCTTAAAATTCGTAAAGAGGGGTTTTTTTGGCCAAAAAATCGACTGGCACATTCAGTTTTGTGATAAAATCATTATTTCGCCTTCAAATAGAGTAACGAAATTTTCGAAAATCCACTTTTCAAAACAAAAAATACTCATAACTCGACAAATAGGGAAGATATAACGTTCTAGTCTTCACCAATCGATAGAAGGGACAATTTTACATATTTGAGTGAATTTTGAGTCCATATTTCCAAGAATTATGGGAGTTAGAAAAAATCAATTTGTATCGCAAAATATTTCCATAGCTACCCCCTTTGTTCTAAATTTTCGACAAAAAAATTATAAAAAATGCTAAAAATTCGCAAAGAGGGGTTTTTTTGGCCAAAAAATTGACTGGCACAATCAGTTTTGTGATAAAATCATTATTTCGCCTTCAAATAGAGTCATGAAATTTTCGAAAATCCACTTTTCAAAACAAAAAATACTCATAACTCGACAAATAGGAAAGATAGAACGTTCTAGTCTTCACCAATCGATAGAGGGGACAATTTTACATATTTCAGTGAATTTTGAGTATATATTTCCAAGGATTATGGGAGTTAGAAAAAATCAGTTTGTATCGCAAAATATTTCCATAGCTACCCCCTTTGTTCTAAATTTTCGACAAAAAAATTATAAAAAATGCTAAAAATTCGCAAAGAGGGGTTTTTTTGTCCAAAAAATCGACTGGCACAATCAGTTTTGTGATAAAATCATTATTTCGCCTTCAAATAGAGTCATGAAATTTTCGAAAATCCACTTTTCAAAACAAAAAATACTCATAACTCGACAAATAGGAGAGATAGAACGTTCTAGTCTTCACCAATCGATAGAGGGGACAATTTTACATATTTTAGTGAATTTTGAGTATATATTTCCAAGGATTATGGGAGTTAAAAAAAATCAGTTTGTATCGCAAAATATTTCCATAGCTACCCCCTTTGTTCTAAATTTTCGACAAAAAAATTATAAAAAATGCTAAACATT
Source organism: Lochmaea crataegi (assembly GCA_947563755.1). Classification (NCBI taxonomy): domain Eukaryota; kingdom Metazoa; phylum Arthropoda; class Insecta; order Coleoptera; family Chrysomelidae; genus Lochmaea; species Lochmaea crataegi. Next base: position 45,087 of record OX387433.1, on the reverse strand, counting down.
CGTAAAGAGGGGTTTTTTTGTCCAAAAAATTGACTGGCACAATCAGTTTTGTGATAAAATCATTATTTCGCCTTCAAATAGAGTCATGAAATTTTCGAAAATCCACTTTTCAAAACAAAAAATACTCATAACTCGACAAATAGGAAAGATAGAACGTTCTAGTCTTCACCAATCGATAGAGGGGACAATTTTACATATTTTAGTGAATTTTGAGTCCATATTTCCAAGGATTATGGGAGCTAGAAAAAATCAATTTGTATCGCATTTTCGACAAAAAAATTATAAAAAATGCTTAAAATTCGTAAAGAGGGGTTTTTTTGGCCAAAAAATCGACTGGCACATTCAGTTTTGTGATAAAATCATTATTTCGCCTTCAAATAGAGTAACGAAATTTTCGAAAATCCACTTTTCAAAACAAAAAATACTCATAACTCGACAAATAGGGAAGATATAACGTTCTAGTCTTCACCAATCGATAGAAGGGACAATTTTACATATTTGAGTGAATTTTGAGTCCATATTTCCAAGAATTATGGGAGTTAGAAAAAATCAATTTGTATCGCAAAATATTTCCATAGCTACCCCCTTTGTTCTAAATTTTCGACAAAAAAATTATAAAAAATGCTAAAAATTCGCAAAGAGGGGTTTTTTTGTCCAAAAAATCGACTGGCACAATCAGTTTTGTGATAAAATCATTATTTCGCCTTCAAATAGAGTCATGAAATTTTCGAAAATCCACTTTTCAAAACAAAAAATACTCATAACTCGACAAATAGGAGAGATAGAACGTTCTAGTCTTCACCAATCGATAGAGGGGACACTTTTACATATTTGAGTGAATTTTGAGTCGATATTTCCAAGGATTATGGGAGTTAGAAAAAATCAATTTGTATCGCAAAACATTTCCATAGCTACCCCCTTTGTTCTAAATTTTCGACAAAAAAATTATAAAAAATGCTAAACATTCGTAAAGAGGGGTTTTTTTGTCCAAAAAATCGACTGGCACAATCAGTTTTGTGATAAAATCATTATTTCGCCTTCAAATAGAGTCATGAAATTTTCGAAAATCCACTTTTCAAAACAAAAAATACTCATAACTCGACAAATAGGAAAGATAGAACGTTCTAGTCTTCACCAATCGATAGAGGGGACAATTTTACATATTTTAGTGAATTTTGAGTATATATTTCCAAGGATTATGGGAGTTAAAAAAAATCAGTTTGTATCGCAAAATATTTCCATAGCTACCCCCTTTGTTCTAAATTTTCGACAAAAAAATTATAAAAAATGCTAAACATTCGTAAAGAGGGGTTTTTTTTGTCCAAAAAATTGACTGGCACAATCAGTTTTGTGATAAAATCATTATTTCGCCTTCAAATAGAGTCATGAAATTTTCGAAAATCCACTTTTCAAAACAAAAAATACTCATAACTCGACAAATAGGAAAGATAGAACGTTCTAGTCTTCACCAATCGATAGAGGGGACAATTTTACATATTTTAGTGAATTTTGAGTCCATATTTCCAAGGATTATGGGAGTTAGAAAAAATCAATTTGTATCGCAAAATATTTCCATAGCTACCCCCTTTGTTCTAAATTTTCGACAAAAAAATTTTAAAAAATGCTAAACATTCGTAAAGAGGGGTTTTTTTGTCCAAAAAATCGACTGGCACAATCAGTTTTGTGATAAAATCATTATTTCGCCTTCAAATAGAGTCATGAAATTTTCGAAAATCCACTTTTCAAAACAAAAAATACTCATAACTCGACAAATAGGAAAGATAGAACGTTCTAGTCTTCACCAATCGATAGAGGGGACACTTTTACATATTTGAGTGAATTTTGAGTCCATATTTCCAAGGATTATGGGAGTTAGAAAAAATCAATTTGATTCGCAAAATATTTCCATACCTACCCCTTTGTTCTAAATTTTCGACAAAAAATTTTAAAAAATGCTAAAAATTCGTAAAGAGGGGTTTTTTGGACCGGAAAATCGACTGGCAAATCTTGACAATTTTTTTAAGTCTTAAACTTCAAAATATTTTCGTAAGTTCCAACTTGTCAATCTTTTTAAAGGCGTGAGTTAGGGAAAAAATTAGTTAAATATAATAGTTCTTGATCACGATGTTTGTTGAAACTCTATTTTTAAAGTTTCGGTAGCGGTCCAGCTGCCGTTATCAAGAATAATGAAAAATAATAAATTTTCGAATCATCGAAAATTGATTATTTTCGATTAATCGTTTATTTTCGATTAATCGATTTTTTTTTCGATTAATCGATTATTTTCGATTAATCGATTTTTTTCGATTAATCGATTATTTTCGATTAATCGATTTTTTTCGATTAATTGATTATTTTCGATTAATCGATTATTTTCGATTAATCGATTATTTTCGATTAATCGATTATTTTCGATTAATCGATTATTTTCGATTAATCGATTATTTTCGATTAATCGATTTTTTTCAATTAATCGATTTTTTTCGATTAATCGATTATTTTCGATTAATCGATTATTTTCGATTAATCGATTATTTTCGATTAATCGATTATTTTCGATTAATCGATTATTTTCGATTAATCGATTTTTTTCCATTAATCGATTTTTTTCGATTAATCGATTATTTTCGATTAATCGATTTCTTTCGATTAATCGATTTTTTTTCGATTAATCGATTATTTTCGATTAATCGATTTTTTTCGATTAATCGATTATCTTCGAATAATCGATTTTTTTCGATTAATCGATTATTTTCGATTAATCGATTTTTTTTCGATCAATCGATTATTTTCGATTAATCGATTATTTTCGATTAATCGATTTTTTTCGATTAATCAATTTTTTTCGATTAATCGATTCATCGAAAATAATCGATTATTTTATATAATCGATAATCGATTATGTTTTTTGATAATCGCCCAACCCTAATTTTGAGTCGATATTGCCAAGGATTAAGGGAGTTCGAAAAAAGCAATTTGATTCGCAAAATATTTCCATACCTACCCCTTTGTTCTAAATTTTCGACAAAAAAAAAATAAAAAATGCTAAACATTCGTAAAGAGGGGTTTTTTTGTCCAAAAAATCGACTGGCACAATCAGTTTTGTGATAAAATCATTATTTCGCCTTCAAATAGAGTCATGAAATTTTCGAAAATCCACTTTTCAAAACAAAAAATACTCATAACTCGACAAATAGGAAAGATAGAACGTTCTAGTCTTCACCAATCGATAGAGGGGACACTTTTACATATTTGAGTGAATTTTGAGTCGATATTGCCAAGGATTAAGGGAGTTAGAAAAAATCAATTTGTATCGCAAAATATTTCCATAGCTACCCCCTTTGTTCTAAATTTTCGACAAAAAAATTATAAAAAATGCTAAAAATTCGTAAAGAGGGTTTTTTTTGGCCAAAAAATCGACTGGCACAATCAGTTTTGTGATAAAATCATTATTTCGCCTTCAAATAGTCATGAAATTTTCGAAAATCCACTTTTCAAAACAAAAAATACTCATAACTCGACTAATAGGAAAGATAGAACGTTCTAGTCTTCACCAATCGATAGAGGGGACAAATTTACATATTTTAGTGAATTTTGAGTCCATATTTCCAAGGATTATGGGAGTTAGAAGAAATCAATTTGTATTGCAAAATATTTCCATAGCTACCCCCTTTGTTCTAAATTTTCGAAAAAAAAATTATAAAAAATGCTAAAAATTCGCAAAGAGGGGTTTTTTTGGCCAAAAAATCGACTGGCCTAATCAGTTTTGTAATAAAATCATTATTTCGCCTTCAAATAGAGTCATGAAATTTCCGAAAATCCACTTTTCAAAACAAAAAATACTTATAACTCGACAAATAGGAAAGATAGAACGTTCTAGTCTTCACCAATCGATAGAGGGGACAATTTTACATATTTAAGTGAATTTTGAGTCCATATTTCCAAGGATTATGGGAGATAGAAAAAATCAATTTGTATCGCAAAATATTTCCATAGCTACCCCCTTTGTTCTAAATTTTCGACAAAAAAATTATAAAAAATGCTAAACATTCGTAAAGAGGGGTTTTTTTGTCCAAAAAATCGACTGGCACAATCAGTTTTGTGATAAAATCATTATTTCGCCTTCAAATAGAGTCATGAAATTTTCGAAAATCCACTTTTCAAAACAAAAAATACTCATAACTCGACAAATAGGAAAGATAGAACGTTCTAGTCTTCACCAATCGATAGAGGGGACACTTTTACATATTTGAGTGAATTTTGAGTCGATATTGCCAAGGATTAAGGGAGTTAGAAAAAATCAATTTGTATCGCAAAATATTTCCATAGCTACCCCCTTTGTTCTAAATTTTCGACAAAAAAATTATAAAAAATGCTAAACATTCGTAAAGAGGGGTTTTTTTGTCCAAAAAATCGACTGGCACAATCAGTTTTGTGATAAAATCATTATTTCGCCTTCAAATAGAGTCATGAAATTTTCGAAAATCCACTTTTCAAAACAAAAAATACTCATAACTCGACAAATAGGAAAGATAGAACGTTCTAGTCTTCACCAATCGATAGAGGGGACAATTTTACATATTTAAGTGAATTTTGAGTCCATATTTCCAAGGATTATGGGAGATAGAAAAAATCAATTTGTATCGCAAAATATTTCCATAGCTACCCCCTTTGTTCTAAATTTTCGACAAAAAAATTATAAAAAATGCTTAAAATTCGCAAAGAGGGGTTTTTTTGGCCAAAAAATCGACTGGCACAATCAGTTTTGTGATAAAATCATTATTTCGCCTTCAAATAGAGTCATGAAATTTTCGAAAATCCACATTTCAAAACAAAAAATACTCATAACTCGACAAATAGGAAAGATAGAACGTTCTAGTCTTCGCCAATCGATAGAGGGGACAATTTTACATATTTTAGTGAATTTTGAGTCCATATTTCCAAGGATTATGGGAGTTAGAAAAAATCAATTTGTATCGCATTTTCGACAAAAAAATTATAAAAAATGCTAAATATTCGTGAAGAGGGGTTTTTTTGTCCAAAAAATCGACTGGCACAATCAGTTTTGTGATAAAATCATTATTTCGCCTTCAAATAGAGTCATGAAATTTTCGAAAATCCACTTTTCAAAACAAAAAATACTCATAACTCGACAAATAGGAAAGATAGAACGTTCTAGTCTTCACCAATCGATAGAGGGGACAATTTTACATATTTTAGTGAATTTTGAGTCCATATTTCCAAATATTATGGGAGTTAGAAAAAATCAATTTGTATCGCAAAATATTTCCATAGCCACCCCCTTTGTTCTAAATTTTCGACAAAAAAATTATAAAAAATGCTGAACATTCGTAAAGAGGGGTTTTTTTGTCCAAAAAATCGACTGGCACAATCAGTTTTGTGATAAAATCATTATTTCGCCTTCAAATAGAGTCATGAAATTTTCGAAAATCCACTTTTCAAAACAAAAAATACTCATAACTCGACAAATAGGAAAGATAGAACGTTCTAGTCTTCACCAATCGATAGAGGGGACAATTTTACATATTTTAGTGAATTTTGAGTCCATATTTCCAAGGATTATGGGAGTTAGAAAAAATCAATTTGTATCGCAAAATATTTCCATGGCTACCCCCTTTGTTCTAAATTTTCGACAAAAAAATTATAAAAAATGCTAAACATTCGTAAAGAGGGGTTTTTTTGTCCAAAAAATCGACTGGCACAATCAGTTTTGTGATAAAATCATTATTTCGCCTTCAAATAGAGTCATGAAATTTTCGAAAATCCACTTTTCAAAACAAAAAATACTCATAACTCGACAAATAGGAAAGATAGAACGTTCTAGTCTTCACCAATCGATAGAGGGGACAATTTTACATATTTTAGTGAATTTTGAGTCCATATTTCCAAATATTATGGGAGTTAGAAAAAATCAATTTGTATCGCAAAATATTTCCATAGCCACCCCCTTTGTTCTAAATTTTCGACAAAAAAATTATAAAAAATGCTGAACATTCGTAAAGAGGGGTTTTTTTGTCCAAAAAATCGACTGGCACAATCAGTTTTGTGATAAAATCATTATTTCGCCTTCAAATAGAGTCATGAAATTTTCGAAAATCCACTTTTCAAAACAAAAAATACTCATAACTCGACAAATAGGAAAGATAGAACGTTCTAGTCTTCACCAATCGATAGAGGGGACAATTTTACATATTTTAGTGAATTTTGAGTCCATATTTCCAAGGATTATGGGAGTTAGAAAAAATCAATTTGTATCGCAAAATATTTCCATGGCTACCCCCTTTGTTCTAAATTTTCGACAAAAAAATTATAAAAAATGCTAAACATTCGTAAAGAGGGGTTTTTTTGTCCAAAAAATCGACTGGCACAATCAGTTTTGTGATAAAATCATTATTTCGCCTTCAAATAGAGTCATGAAATTTTCGAAAATCCACTTTTCAAAACAAAAAATACTCATAACTCGACAAATAGGAAAGATAGAACGTTCTAGTCTTCACCAATCGATAGAGGGGACACTTTTACATATTTGAGTGAATTTTGAGTCGATATTGCCAAGGATTAAGGGAGTTAGAAAAAATCAATTTGTATCGCAAAATATTTCCATAGCTACCCCCTTTGTTCTAAATTTTCGACAAAAAAATTATAAAAAATGCTAAAAATTCGTAAAGAGGGGTTTTTTGGGCCAAAAAATCGACTGGCACAATCAGTTTTGTGATAAAATCATTATTTCGCCTTCAAATAGAGTCATGAAATTTTCGAAAATCCACTTTTCAAAACAAAAAATACTCATAACTCGACAAATAGGAAAGATAGAACGTTCTAGTCTTCACCAATCGATAGAGGGGACAATTTTACATATTTTAGTGAATTTTGAGTCCATATTTCCAAGGATTATGGGAGTTAGAAAAAATCAATTTGTATCGCAAAATATTTCCATGGCTACCCCCTTTGTTCTAAATTTTCGACAAAAAAATTATAAAAAATGCTAAACATTCGTAAAGAGGGGTTTTTTTGTCCAAAAAATCGACTGGCACAATCAGTTTTGTGATAAAATCATTATTTCGCCTTCAAATAGAGTCATGAAATTTTCGAAAATCCACTTTTCAAAACAAAAAATACTCATAACTCGACAAATAGGAAAGATAGAACGTTCTAGTCTTCACCAATCGATAGAGGGGACAATTTTACATATTTTAGTGAATTTTGAGTCCATATTTCCAAATATTATGGGAGTTAGAAAAAATCAATTTGTATCGCAAAATATTTCCATAGCCACCCCCTTTGTTCTAAATTTTCGACAAAAAAATTATAAAAAATGCTGAACATTCGTAAAGAGGGGTTTTTTTGTCCAAAAAATCGACTGGCACAATCAGTTTTGTGATAAAATCATTATTTCGCCTTCAAATAGAGTCATGAAATTTTCGAAAATCCACTTTTCAAAACAAAAAATACTCATAACTCGACAAATAGGAAAGATAGAACGTTCTAGTCTTCACCAATCGATAGAGGGGACAATTTTACATATTTTAGTGAATTTTGAGTCCATATTTCCAAGGATTATGGGAGTTAGAAAAAATCAATTTGTATCGCAAAATATTTCCATGGCTACCCCCTTTGTTCTAAATTTTCGACAAAAAAATTATAAAAAATGCTAAACATTCGTAAAGAGGGGTTTTTTTGTCCAAAAAATCGACTGGCACAATCAGTTTTGTGATAAAATCATTATTTCGCCTTCAAATAGAGTCATGAAATTTTCGAAAATCCACTTTTCAAAACAAAAAATACTCATAACTCGACAAATAGGAAAGATAGAACGTTCTAGTCTTCACCAATCGATAGAGGGGACAATTTTACATAATTTAGTGATTTTTGAGTCCATATTTCCAAGGATTATGGGAGTTAGAAAAAATCAATTTGTATCGCAAAATATTTCCATAGCTACCCCCTTTGTTCTAAATTTTCGACAAAAAAATTATAAAAAATGCTAAACATTCGTAAAGAGGGGTTTTTTTGTCCAAAAAATTGACTGGCACAATCAGTTTTGTGATAAAATCATTATTTCGCCTTCAAATAGAGTCATGAAATTTTCGAAAATCCACTTTTCAAAACAAAAAATACTCATAACTCGACAAGATAGAACGTTCTAGTCTTCACCAATCGATAGAGGGGATAATTTTACATATTTTAGTGAATTTTGAGTCCATATTTCCAAGGATTATGGGAGTTAGAAAAAATCAATTTGTATCGCAAAATATTTTCATAGCTACCCCCTTTGTTCTAAATTTTCGACAAAAAAATTATAAAAAATGCTAAACATTCGTAAAGAGGGGTTTTTTTGTCCAAAAAATCGACTGGCACAATCAGTTTTGTGATAAAATCATTATTTCGCCTTCAAATAGAGTCATGAAATTTTCGAAAATCCACTTTTCAAAACAAAAAATACTCATAACTCGACAAATAGGAAAGATAGAACGTTCTAGTCTTCACCAATCGATAGAGGGGACACTTTTACATATTTGAGTGAATTTTGAGTCGATATTGCCAAGGATTAAGGGAGTTAGAAAAAATCAATTTGTATCGCAAAATATTTCCATAGCTACCCCCTTTGTTCTAAATTTTCGACAAAAAAATTATAAAAAATGCTAAAAATTCGTAAAGAGGGGTTTTTTGGGCCAAAAAATCGACTGGCACAATCAGTTTTGTGATAAAATGATTATTTCGCCTTCAAATAGAGTCATGAAATTTCCGAAAATCCACTTTTCAAAACAAAAAATACTCATAACTCGACAAATAGGAAAGATAGAACGTTCTAGTCTTCACCAATCGATAGAGGGGACAATTTTACATATTTAAGTGAATTTTGAGTCCATATTTCCAAGGATTATGGGAGTTAGAAAAAATCAATTTGTATCGCAAAATATTTCCATAGCTACCCCCTTTGTTCTAAATTTTCGACAAAAAAATTATAAAAAATGCTAAACATTCGTAAAGAGGGGTTTTTTTGTCCAAAAAATCGACTGGCACAATCAGTTTTGTGATAAAATCATTATTTCGCCTTCAAATAGAGTCATGAAATTTTCGAAAATCCACTTTTCAAAACAAAAAATACTCATAACTCGACAAATAGGAAAGATAGAACGTTCTAGTCTTCACCAATCGATAGAGGGGACACTTTTACATATTTGAGTGAATTTTGAGTCGATATTGCCAAGGATTAAGGGAGTTAGAAAAAATCAATTTGTATCGCAAAATATTTCCATAGCTACCCCCTTTGTTCTAAATTTTCGACAAAAAAATTATAAAAAATGCTAAAAATTCGTAAAGAGGGGTTTTTTGGGCCAAAAAATCGACTGGCACAATCAGTTTTGTGATAAAATCATTATTTCGCCTTCAAATAGAGTCATGAAATTTTCGAAAATCCACTTTTCAAAACAAAAAATACTCATAACTCGACAAATAGGAAAGATAGAACGTTCTAGTCTTCACCAATCGATAGAGGGGACAATTTTACATATTTTAGTGAATTTTGAGTCCATATTTCCAAGGATTATGGGAGTTAGAAAAAATCAATTTGTATCGCAAAATATTTCCATAGCCACCCCCTTTGTTCTAAATTTTCGACAAAAAAATTATAAAAAATGATAAACATACTTAAAGAGGGGTTTTTTTGTCCAAAAAATCGACTGGCACAATCAGTTTTGTGATAAAATCATTATTTCGCCTTCAAATAGAGTCATGAAATTTTCGAAAATCCACTTTTCAAAACAAAAAATACTCATAACTCGACAAATAGGAAAGATAGAACGTTCTAGTCTTCACCAATCGATAGAGGGGACAATTTTACATATTTTAGTGAATTTTAAGTCCATATTTCCAAGGATTATGGGAGTTAGAAAAAATCAATTTGTATCGCAAAATATTTCCATGGCTACCCCCTTTGTTCTAAATTTTCGACAAAAAAATTATAAAAAATGCTAAACATTCGTAAAGAGGGGTTTTTTTGTCCAAAAAATCGACTGGCACAATCAGTTTTGTGATAAAATCATTATTTCGCCTTCAAATAGAGTCATGAAATTTTCGAAAATCCACTTTTCAAAACAAAAAATACTCATAACTCGACAAATAGGAAAGATAGAACGTTCTAGTCTTCACCAATCGATAGAGGGGACAATTTTACATAATTTAGTGATTTTTGAGTCCATATTTCCAAGGATTATGGGAGTTAGAAAAAATCAATTTGTATCGCAAAATATTTCCATAGCTACCCCCTTTGTTCTAAATTTTCGACAAAAAAATTATAAAAAATGCTAAAAATTCGTAAAGAGGGGTTTTTTGGGCCAAAAAATCGACTGGCGCAATCAGTTTTGTGATAAAATCATTATTTCGCCTTCAAATAGAGTCATGAAATTTTCGAAAATCCACTTTTCAAAACAAAAAATACTCATAACTCGACAAATAGGAAAGATAGAACGTTCTAGTCTTCACCAATCGATAGAGGGGACAATTTTACATAATTTAGTGATTTTTGAGTCCATATTTCCAAGGATTATGGGAGTTAGAAAAAATCAATTTGTATCGCAAAATATTTCCATAGCTACCCCCTTTGTTCTAAATTTTCGACAAAAAAATTATAAAAAATGCTAAACATTCGTAAAGAGGGGTTTTTTTGTCCAAAAAATTGACTGGCACAATCAGTTTTGTGATAAAATCATTATTTCGCCTTCAAATAGAGTCATGAAATTTTCGAAAATCCACTTTTCAAAACAAAAAATACTCATAACTCGACAAATAGGAAAGATAGAACGTTCTAGTCTTCACCAATCGATAGAGGGGACACTTTTACATATTTGAGTGAATTTTGAGTCGATATTGCCAAGGATTAAGGGAGTTAGAAAAAATCAATTTGTATCGCAAAATATTTCCATAGCTACCCCCTTTGTTCTAAATTTTCGACAAAAAAATTATAAAAAATGCTAAAAATTCGTAAAGAGGGGTTTTTTGGGCCAAAAAATCGACTGGCACAATCAGTTTTGTGATAAAATGATTATTTCGCCTTCAAATAGAGTCATGAAATTTCCGAAAATCCACTTTTCAAAACAAAAAATACTCATAACTCGACAAATAGGAAAGATAGAACGTTCTAGTCTTCACCAATCGATAGAGGGGACAATTTTACATATTTAAGTGAATTTTGAGTCCATATTTCCAAGGATTATGGGAGTTAGAAAAAATCAATTTGTATCGCAAAATATTTCCATAGCTACCCCCTTTGTTCTAAATTTTCGACAAAAAAATTATAAAAAATGCTAAACATTCGTAAAGAGGGGTTTTTTTGTCCAAAAAATCGACTGGCACAATCAGTTTTGTGATAAAATCATTATTTCGCCTTCAAATAGAGTCATGAAATTTTCGAAAATCCACTTTTCAAAACAAAAAATACTCATAACTCGACAAATAGGAAAGATAGAACGTTCTAGTCTTCACCAATCGATAGAGGGGACAATTTTACATAATTTAGTGATTTTTGAGTCCATATTTCCAAGGATTATGGGAGTTAGAAAAAATCAATTTGTATCGCAAAATATTTCCATAGCTACCCCCTTTGTTCTAAATTTTCGACAAAAAAATTATAAAAAATGCTAAACATTCGTAAAGAGGGGTTTTTTTGTCCAAAAAATTGACTGGCACAATCAGTTTTGTGATAAAATCATTATTTCGCCTTCAAATAGAGTCATGAAATTTTCGAAAATCCACTTTTCAAAACAAAAAATACTCATAACTCGACAAATAGGAAAGATAGAACGTTCTAGTCTTCACCAATCGATAGAGGGGATAATTTTACATATTTTAGTGAATTTTGAGTCCATATTTCCAAGGATTATGGGAGTTAGAAAAAATCAATTTGTATCGCAAAATATTTTCATAGCTACCCCCTTTGTTCTAAATTTTCGACCAAAAAATTATAAAAAATGCTAAACATTCGTAAAGAGGGGTTTTTTTGTCCAAAAAATCGACTGGCACAATCAGTTTTGTGATAAAATCATTATTTCGCCTTCAAATAGAGTCATGAAATTTTCGAAAATCCACTTTTCAAAACAAAAAATACTCATAACTCGACAAATAGGAAAGATAGAACGTTCTAGTCTTCACCAATCGATAGAGGGGACACTTTTACATATTTGAGTGAATTTTGAGTCGATATTGCCAAGGATTAAGGGAGTTAGAAAAAATCAATTTGTATCGCAAAATATTTCCATAGCTACCCCCTTTGTTCTAAATTTTCGACAAAAAAATTATAAAAAATGCTAAAAATTCGTAAAGAGGGGTTTTTTGGGCCAAAAAATCGACTGGCACAATCAGTTTTGTGATAAAATCATTATTTCGCCTTCAAATAGAGTCATGAAATTTTCGAAAATCCACTTTTCAAAACAAAAAATACTCATAACTCGACAAATAGGAAAGATAGAACGTTCTAGTCTTCACCAATCGATAGAGGGGACAATTTTACATATTTTAGTGAATTTTGAGTCCATATTTCCAAGGATTATGGGAGTTAGAAAAAATCAATTTGTATCGCAAAATATTTCCATAGCTACCCCCTTTGTTCTAAATTTTCGACAAAAAAATTATAAAAAATGCTAAACATACTTAAAGAGGGGTTTTTTTGTCCAAAAAATCGACTGGCACAATCAGTTTTGTGATAAAATCATTATTTCGCCTTCAAATAGAGTCATGAAATTTTCAAAAATCCACTTTTCAAAACAAAAAATACTCATAACTCGACAAATAGGAAAGATAGAACGTTCTAGTCTTCACCAATCGATAGAGGGGACAATTTTACATATTTTAGTGAATTTTGAGTCCATATTTCCAAGGATTATGGGAGTTAGAAAAAATCAATTTGTATCGCAAAATATTTCCATAGCTACCCCCTTTGTTCTAAATTTTCGACAAAAAAATTATAAAAAATGCTAAACATTCGTAAAGAGGGGTTTTTTTGTCCAAAAAATCGACTGGCACAATCAGTTTTGTGATAAAATCATTATTTCGCCTTCAAATAGAGTCATGAAATTTTCGAAAATCCACTTTTCAAAACAAAAAATACTCATAACTCGACAAATAGGAAAGATAGAACGTTCTAGTCTTCACCAATCGATAGAGGGGACACTTTTACATATTTGTGTGAATTTTGAGTCGATATTGCCAAGGATTAAGGGAGTTAGAAAAAATCAATTTGTATCGCAAAATATTTCCATAGCTAACCCCCTTTGTTCTAAATTTTCGACAAAAAAATTATAAAAAATGCTAAAAATTCGTAAAGAGGGGTTTTTTGGGCCAAAAAATCGACTGGCACAATCAGTTTTATGATAAAATGATTATTTCGCCTTCAATTAGAGTCATGAAATTTCCGAAAATCCACTTTTCAAAACAAAAAATACTCATAACTCGACAAATAGGAAAGATAGAACGTTCTAGTCTTCACCAATCGATAGAGGGGACACTTTTACATATTTGAGTGAATTTTGAGTCGATATTGCCAAGGATTAAGGGAGTTAGAAAAAATCAATTTGTATCGCAAAATATTTCCATAGCTACCCCCTTTGTTCTAAATTTTCGACAAAAAAATTATAAAAAATGCTAAAAATTCGTAAAGAGGGGTTTTTTGGGCCAAAAAATCGACTGGCACAATCAGTTTTGTGATAAAATCATTATTTCGCCTTCAAATAGAGTCATGAAATTTTCGAAAATCCACTTTTCAAAACAAAAAATACTCATAACTCGACTAATAGGAAAGATAGAACGTTCTAGTCTTCACCAATCGATAGAGGGGACAAATTTACATATTTAAGTGAATTTTGAGTCCATATTTCCAAGGATTATGGGAGTTAGAAGAAATCAATTTGTATCGCAAAATATTTCCATAGCTACCCCCTTTGTTCTAAATTTTCGAAAAAAAAATTATAAAAAATGCTGAAAATTCGCAAAGAGGGGTTTTTTTGGCCAAAAAATCGACTGGCTTAATCAGTTTTGTAATAAAATCATTATTTCGCCTTCAAATAGAGTCATGAAATTTCCGAAAATCCACTTTTCAAAACAAAAAATACTTATAACTCGACAAATAGGAAAGATAGAACGTTCTAGTCTTCACCAATCGATAGAGGGGACAATTTTACATATTTAAGTGAATTTTGAGTCCATATTTCCAAGGATTATGGGAGATAGAAAAAATCAATTTGTATCGCAAAATATTTCCATAGCTACCCCCTTTGTTCTAAATTTTCGACAAAAAAATTATAAAAAATGCTTAAAATTCGCAAAGAGGGGTTTTTTTGGCCAAAAAATCGACTGGCACAATCAGTTTTGTGATAAAATCATTATTTCGCCTTCAAATAGAGTCATGAAATTTTCGAAAATCCACTTTTCAAAACAAAAAATACTCATATCTCGACAAATAGGAAAGATAGAACGTTCTAGTCTTCACCAATCGATAGAGGGGACAATTTTACATATTTTAGTGAATTTTGAGTCCATATTTCCAAGGATTATGGGAGTTAGAAAAAATCAATTTGTATCGCAAAATATTTCCATAGCCACCCCCTTTGTTCTAAATTTTCGACAAAAAAATTATAAAAAATGCTAAACATTCGTAAAGAGGGGTTTTTTTGTCCAAAAAATCGACTGGCACAATCAGTTTTGTGATAAAATCATTATTTCGCCTTCAAATAGAGTCATGAAATTTTCGAAAATCCACTTTTCAAAACAAAAAATACTCATAACTCGACAAATAGGAAAGATAGAACGTTCTAGTCTTCACCAATCGATAGAGGGGACAATTTTACATATTTTAGTGAATTTTGAGTCCATATTACCAAGGATTATGGGAGTTAGAAAAAATCAATTTGTATCGCAAAATATTTCCATGGCTACCCCCTTTGTTCTAAATTTTCGACAAAAAAATTATAAAAAATGCTAAACATTCGTAAAGAGGGGTTTTTTTGTCCAAAAAATCGACTGGCACAATCAGTTTTGTGATAAAATCATTATTTCGCCTTCAAATAGAGTCATGAAATTTTCGAAAATCCACTTTTCAAAACAAAAAATACTCATAACTCGACAAATAGGAAAGATAGAACGTTCTAGTCTTCACCAATCGATAGAGGGGACAATTTTACATAATTTAGTGATTTTTGAGTCCATATTTCCAAGGATTATGGGAGTTAGAAAAAATCAATTTGTATCGCAAAATATTTCCATAGCTACCCCCTTTGTTCTAAATTTTCGACAAAAAAATTATAAAAAATGCTAAACATTCGTAAAGAGGGGTTTTTTTGTCCAAAAAATTGACTGGCACAATCAGTTTTGTGATAAAATCATTATTTCGCCTTCAAATAGAGTCATGAAATTTTCGAAAATCCACTTTTCAAAACAAAAAATACTCATAACTCGACAAATAGGAAAGATAGAACGTTCTAGTCTTCACCAATCGATAGAGGGGACAATTTTACATATTTTAGTGAATTTTGAGTCCATATTTCCAAGAATTATGGGAGTTAGAAAAAATCAATTTGTATCGCAAAATATTTCCATAGCTACCCCCTTTGTTCTAAATTTTCGACAAAAAAATTATAAAAAATGCTAAACATTCGTAAAGAGGGGTTTTTTTGTCCAAAAAATCGACTGGCACAATCAGTTTTGTGATAAAATCATTATTTCGCCTTCAAATAGAGTCATGAAATTTTCGAAAATCCACTTTTCAAAACAAAAAATACTCATAACTCGACAAATAGGAAAGATAGAACGTTCTAGTCTTCACCAATCGATAGAGGGGACACTTTTACATATTTGAGTGAATTTTGAGTCGATATTGCCAAGGATTAAGGGAGTTAGAAAAAATCAATTTGTATCGCAAAATATTTCCATAGCTACCCCCTTTGTTCTAAATTTTCGACAAAAAAATTATAAAAAATGCTAAAAATTCGTAAAGAGGGGTTTTTTGGGCCAAAAAATCGACTGGCACAATCAGTTTTGTGATAAAATGATTATTTCGCCTTCAAATAGAGTCATGAAATTTCCGAAAATCCACTTTTCAAAACAAAAAATACTCATAACTCGACAAATAGGAAAGATAGAACGTTCTAGTCTTCACCAATCGATAGAGGGGACAATTTTACATAATTTAGTGATTTTTGAGTCCATATTTCCAAGGATTATGGGAGTTAGAAAAAATCAATTTGTATCGCAAAATATTTCCATAGCTACCCCCTTTGTTCTAAATTTTCGACAAAAAAATTATAAAAAATGCTAAACATTCGTAAAGAGGGGTTTTTTTGTCCAAAAAATTGACTGGCACAATCAGTTTTGTGATAAAATCATTATTTCGCCTTCAAATAGAGTCATGAAATTTTCGAAAATCCACTTTTCAAAACAAAAAATACTCATAACTCGACAAATAGGAAAGATAGAACGTTCTAGTCTTCACCAATCGATAGAGGGGACAATTTTACATATTTTAGTGAATTTTGAGTCCATATTTCCAAGGATTATGGGAGTTAGAAAAAATCAATTTGTATCGCAAAATATTTCCATAGCTACCCCCTTTGTTCTAAATTTTCGACAAAAAAATTATAAAAAATGCTAAACATTCGTAAAGAGGGGTTTTTTTGACCAAAAAATTGACTGGCACAATCAGTTTTGTGATAAAATCATTATTTCGCCTTCAAATAGAGTCATGAAATTTTCGAAAATCCACTTTTCAAAACAAAAAATACTCATAACTCGACAAATAGGAAAGATAGAACGTTCTAGTCTTCACCAATCGATAGAGGGGACAATTTTACATATTTTAGTGAATTTTGAGTCCATATTTCCAAGGATTATGGGAGTTAGAAAAAATCAATTTGTATCGCAAAATATTTCCATAGCTACCCCCTTTGTTCTAAATTTTCGACAAAAAAATTATAAAAAATGCTAAACATACTTAAAGAGGGGTTTTTTTGTCCAAAAAATCGACTGGCACAATCAGTTTTGTGATAAAATCATTATTTCGCCTTCAAATAGAGTCATGAAATTTTCGAAAATCCACTTTTCAAAACAAAAAATACTCATAACTCGACAAATAGGAAAGATAGAACGTTCTAGTCTTCACCAATCGATAGAGGGGACAATTTTACATATTTGAGTGAATTTTGAGTCGATATTGCCAAGGATTAAGGGAGTTAGAAGAAATCAATTTGTATCGCATTTTCGACAAAAAAATTATAAAAAATGCTAAAAATTCGTAAAGAGGGGTTTTTTTGGCCAAAAAATCGACTGGCACAATCAGTTTTGTGATAAAATCATTATTTCGCCTTCAAATAGAGTCATGAAATTTTCGAAAATCCACTTTTCAAAACAAAAAATACTCATAACTCGACAAATAGGAAAGATAGAATGTTCTAGTCTTCACCAATCGATAGAGGGGACAATTTTACATATTTTAGTGAATTTTGAGTCCATATTTCCAAGGATTATGGGAGCTAGAAAAAATCAATTTGTATCGCATTTTCGACAAAAAAATTATAAAAAATGCTAAAAATTCGTAAAGAGGGGTTTTTTTGGCCAAAAAATCGACTGGCACAATCAGTTTTGTGATAAAATCATTATTTCGCCTTCAAATAGAGTCATGAAATTTTCGAAAATCCACTTTTCAAAACAAAAAATACTCATAACTCGACAAATAGGAAAGATAGAACGTTCTAGTCTTCACCAATTGATAGAGGGGACACTTTTACATATTTGAGTGAATTTTGAGTCGATATTGCCAAGGATTAAGGGAGTTAGAAAAAATCAATTTGTATCGCAAAATATTTCCATAGCTACCCCCTTTGTTCTAAATTTTCGACAAAAAAATTATAAAAAATGCTAAAAATTCGTAAAGAGGGGTTTTTTGGGCCAAAAAATCGACTGGCACAATCAGTTTTGTGATAAAATGATTATCTCGCCTTCAAATAGAGTCATGAAATTTCCGAAAATCCACTTTTCAAAACAAAAAATACTCATAACTCGACTAATAGGAAAGATAGAACGTTCTAGTCTTCACCAATCGATAGAGGGGACAAATTTACATATTTTAGTGAATTTTGAGTCCATATTTCCAAGGATTATGGGAGTTAGAAAAAATCAATATGTATCGCAAAATATTTCCATAGCTACCCCCTTTGTTCTAAATTTTCGACAAAAAAATTATAAAAAATGCTAAAAATTCGTGAAGAGGGGTTTTTTTGGCCAAAAAATCGACTGGCACAATCAGTTTTGTGATAAAATCATTATTTCGCCTTCAAATAGAGTCATGAAATTTTCGAAAATCCACTTTTCAAAACAAAAAATACACATAACTCGACAAATAGGAAAGATAGAACGTTCTAGTCTTCACCAATCGATAGATGGGACAATTTTACATATTTTAGTGAATTTTGAGTCCATATTTCCAAGGATTATGGGAGTTAGAAAAAATCAATTTGTATCGCAAAATATTTCCATAGCTACCCCTTTGTTTTAAATTTTCGACAAAAAAAATATAAAAAATGCTGAAAGTTCGTAAAGAGGGGTTTTTTGGGCCAAAAAATCGACTGGCACAATCAGTTTTGTGATAAAATCATTATTTCGCCTTCAAATAGAGTCATGAAATTTTCGAAAATCCACTTTTCAAAACAAAAAATACTCATAACTGGACAAATAGGAAAGATAGAACGTTCTAGTCTTCACCAATCGATAGAGGGGACAAATTTACATATTTTAGTGAATTTTGAGTCCATATTTCCAAGGATTATGGGAGCTAGAAAAAATCAATTTGTATCGCAAAATATTTCCATAGCTACCCCCTTTGTTCTAAATTTTCGACAAAAAAATTATAAAAAATGCTAAACATTCGTAAAGAGGGGTTTTTTTGTCCAAAAAATCGACTGGCACAATCAGTTTTGTGATAAAATCATTATTTCGCCTTCAAATAGAGTCATGAAATTTTCGAAAATCCACTTTTCAAAACAAAAAATACTCATAACTCGACAAATAGGGAAGATAGAACGTTCTAGTCTTCACCAATCGATAGAGGGGACACTTTTACATATTTGAGTGAATTTTGAGTCGATATTGCCAAGGATTAAGGGAGTTAGAAAAAATCAATTTGTATCGCAAAATATTTCCATAGCTACCCCCTTTGTTCTAAATTTTCGACAAAAAAATTATAAAAAATGCTAAAAATTCGTAAAGAGGGGTTTTTTGGGCCGAAAAATCGACTGGCACAATCAGTTTTGTGATAAAATGATTATTTCGCCTTCAAATAGAGTCATGAAATTTCCGAAAATCCACTTTTCAAAACAAAAAATACTCATAACTCGACAAATAGGAAAGATAGAACGTTCTAGTCTTCACCAATCGATAGAGGGGACACTTTTACATATTTGAGTGAATTTTGAGTCGATATTGCCAAGGATTAAGGGAGTTAGAAAAAATCAATTTGTATCGCAAAATATTTCCATAGCTACCCCCTTTATTCTAAATTTTCGACAAAAAAATTATAAAAAATGCTAAAAATTCGTGAAGAGGGGTTTTTTGGCCAAAAAATCGACTGGCACAATCAGTTTTGTGATAAAATCATTATTTCGCCTTCAAATAGAGTCATGAAATTTTCGAAAATCCACTTTTCAAAACAAAAAATACACATAACTCGACTAATAGGAAAGATAGAACGTTCTAGTCTTCACCAATCGATAGAGGGGACACTTTTACATATTTGAGTGAATTTTGAGTCGATATTGCCAAGGATTAAGGGAGTTAGAAAAAATCAATTTGTATCGCAAAATATTTCCATAGCTACCCCTTTGTTCTAAATTTTCGACAAAAAAAATATAAAAAATGCTGAAAGTTCGTAAAGAGGGGTTTTTTGGGCCGAAAAATCTACTGGCACAATCAGTTTTGTGATAAAATGATTATTTCGCCTTCAAATAGAGTCATGAAATTTTCGAAAATCCACTTTTCAAAACAAAAAATACTCATAACTCGACTAATAGGAAAGATAGAACGTTCTAGTCTTCACCAATCGATAGAGGGGACAAATTTACATATTTTAGTGAATTTTGAGTCCATATTTCCAAAGATTATGGGAGTTAGAAAAAATCAATTTGTATCGCAAAATATTTCCATAGCTACCCCCTTTGTTCTAAATTTTCGACAAAAAAATTATAAAAAATGCTAAAAATTCGTGAAGAGGGGTTTTTTTGGCCAAAAAATCGACTGGCACAATCAGTTTTGTGATAAAATCATTATTTCGCCTTCAAATAGAGTCATGAAATTTTCGAAAATCCACTTTTCAAAACAAAAAATACTCATAACTGGACAAATAGGAAAGATAGAACGTTCTAGTCTTCACCAATCGATAGAAGGGACAATTTTACATATTTGAGTGAATTTTGAGTCCATATTTCCAAGAATTATGGGAGCTAGAAAAAATCAATTTGTATCGCAAAATATTTCCATAGCTACCCCCTTTGTTCTAAATTTTCGACAAAAAAATTATAAAAAATGCTAAACATTCGTAAAGAGGGGTTTTTTTGTCCAAAAAATCGACTGGCTTAATCAGTTTTGTGATAAAATCATTATTTCGCCTTCAAATAGAGTCATGAAATTTTCGAAAATCCACTTTTCAAAACAAAAAATACTCATAACTCGACAAACAGGGAAGATAGAACGTTCTAGTCTTCACCAATCGATAGAGGACACTTTTACATATTTGAGTGAATTTTGAGTCGATATTGCCAAGGATTAAGGGAGTTAGAAAAAATCAATTTGTATCGCAAAATATTTCCATAGCTACCCCCTTTGTTCTAAATTTTCGACAAAAAAATTATAAAAAATGCTAAACATTCGTAAAGAGGAGTTTTTTGGGCCGAAAAATCGACTGGCACAATCAGTTTTGTGATAAAATGATTATTTCGCCTTCAAATAGAGTCATGAAATTTCCGAAAATCCACTTTTCAAAACAAAAAATACTCATAACTCGACAAATAGGAAAGATAGAACGTTCTAGTCTTCACCAATCGATAGAGGGGACACTTTTACATATTTGAGTGAATTTCGAGTCGATATTGCCAAGGATTAAGGGAGTTAGAAAAAATCAATTTGTATCGCAAAATATTTCCATAGCTACCCCCTTTGTTCTAAATTTTCGACAAAAAAATTATAAAAAATGCTAAACATTCGTAAAGAGGGGTTTTTTTGTCCAAAAAATCGACTGGCACAATCAGTTTTGTGATAAAATCATTATTTCGCCTTCAAATAGAGTCATGAAATTTTCGAAAATCCACTTTTCAAAACAAAAAATACTCATAACTCGACAAATAGGAAAGATAGAACGTTCTAGTCTTCACCAATCGATAGAAGGGACAATTTTACATATTCGGGTGAATTTTGAGTCCATATTTCCAAGAATTATGGGAGTTAGAAAAATCAATTTGTATCGCAAAATATTTCCATAGCTACCCCCTTTGTTCTAAATTTTCGACAAAAAAATTATAAAAAATGCTAAACATTCGTAAAGAGGGGTTTTTTTGTCCAAAAAATCGACTGGCACAATCAGTTTTGTGATAAAATCATTATTTCGCCTTCAAATAGAGTCATGAAATTTTCGAAAATCCACTTTTCAAAACAAAAAATACTCATAACTCGACAAATAGGAAAGATAGAACGTTCTAGTCTTCACCAATCGATAGAGGGGACAATTTTACATATTTTAGTGAATTTTGAGTCCATATTTCCAAGGATTATGGGAGCTAGAAAAAATCAATTTGTATCGCATTTTCGACAAAAAAATTATAAAAAATGCTAAAAATTCGTAAAGAGGGGTTTTTTTGGCCAAAAAATCGACTGGCACAATCAGTTTTGTGATAAAATCATTATTTCGCCTTCAAATAGAGTCATGAAATTTTCGAAAATCCAGTTTTCAAAACAAAAAATACTCATAACTCGACAAATAGGAAAGATAGAACGTTCTAGTCTTCACCAATCGATAGAGGGGACAATTTTACATATTTAAGTGAATTTTGAGTATATATTTCCAAGGATTATGGGAGTTAGAAAAAATCAGTTTGTATCGCAAAATATTTCCATAGCTACCCCCTTTGTTCTAAATTTTCGACAAAAAAATTATAAAAAATGCTTAAAATTCGTAAAGAGGAGTTTTTTTGGCCAAAAAATCGACTGACACAATCAGTTTTGTGATAAAATCATTATTTCGCCTTCAAATAGAGTCATGAAATTTTCGAAAATCCACTTTTCAAAACAAAAAATACTCATAACTCGACAAATAGGAAAGATAGAACGTTCTAGTCTTCACCAATCGATAGAGGGGACAATTTTACAAATTTTAGTGAATTTTGAGTCCATATTTCCAAGGATTATGGGAGCTAGAAAAAATCAATTTGTATCGCATTTTCGACAAAAAAATTATAAAAAATGCTAAAAATTCGTGAAGAGGGGTTTTTTTTTGGCCAAAAAATCGACTGGCACAATCAGTTTTGTGATAAAATCATTATTTCGCCTTCAAATAGAGTCATGAAATTTTCGAAAATCCACTTTTCAAACAAAAAATACTCATAACTCGACAAATATGAAAGATAGAACGTTCTAGTCTTCACCAATCGATAGAGGGGACAATTTTACATATTTTAGTGAATTTTGAGTTCATATTTCCAAGGATTATGGGAGTTAGAAAAAAATCAATTTGTATCGCAAAATATTTCCATAGCTACCCCCTTTGTTCTAAATTTTCGACAAAAAAATTATAAAAAATGCTTAAAATTCGTAAAGAGGGGTTTTTTTGGCCAAAAAATCGACTGGCACAAACAGTTTTGTGATAAAATCATTATTTCGCCTTCAAATAGAGTCATGAAATTTTCGAAAATCCACTTTTCAAAACAAAAAATACTCATAACTCGACAAATAGGAAAGATAGAACGTTCTAGTCTTCACCAATCGATAGAGGGGACAATTTTACATATTTTAGTGGATTTTGAGTATATATTTCCAAGGATTATGGGAGTTAGAAAAAATCAGTTTGTATCGCAAAATATTTCCATAGCTACCCCCTTTGTTCTAAATTTTCGACAAAAAAATTATAAAAAATGCTTAAAATTCGTAAAGAGGGGTTTTTTTGGCCAAAAAATCGACTGGCACAAACAGTTTTGTGATAAAATCATTATTTCGCCTTCAAATAGAGTCATGAAATTTTCGAAAATCCACTTTTCAAAACAAAAAATACTCATAACTCGACAAATAGGAAAGATAGAACGTTCTAGTCTTCACCAATCGATAGAGGGGACAATTTTACATATTTTAGTGGATTTTGAGTATATATTCCCAAGGATTATGGGAGTTAGAAAAAATCAGTTTGTATCGCAAAATATTTCCATAGCTACCCCCTTTGTTCTAAATTTTCGACAAAAAAATTATAAAAAATGCTAAAAATTCGCAAAGAGGGGTTTTTTTGGCCGAGAAAATTGACTGGCACAATCAGTTTTGTGATAAAATCATTATTTCGCCTTCAAATAGAGTCATGAAATTTTCGAAAATCCACTTTTCAAAACAAAAAATACTCATAACTCGACAAATAGGGAAGATAGAACGTTCTAGTCTTCACCAATCGATAGAGGGGACAATTTTACATATTTTAGTGAATCTTGAGTATATATTTCCAAGGATTATGGGAGTTAGAAAAAATCAGTTTGTATCGCATTTTCGACAAAAAAATTATAAAAAATGCTAAAAATTCGTGAAGAGGGGTTTTTTTGGCCGGAAAATCGACTGGCACAATCAGTTTTGTGATAAAATCATTATTTCGCCTTCAAATAGAGTCATGAAATTTTCGAAAATCCACTTTTCAAAACAAAAAATACTCATAACTCGACAAATAGGAAAGATAGAACGTTCTAGTCTTCGCCAATCGATAGAGGGGACAATTTTACATATTTGAGTGAATTTTGAGTCGATATTGCCAAGGATTAAGGGAGTTAGAAGAAATCAATTTGTATCGCAAAATATTTCCATAGCTACCCCCTTTGTTCTAAATTTTCGACAAAAAAATTATAAAAAATGCTAAAAATCCGTAAAGAGGGGTTTTTTTGGCCAAAAAATCGACTGGCACAATCAGTTTTGTGATAAAATCATTATTTCGCCTTCAAATAGAGTCATGAAATTTCCGAAAATCCACTTTTCAAAACAAAAAATACTCATAACTCGACAAATAGGAAAGGTAGAACGTTCTAGTCTTCACCAATCGATAGAGGGGACAATTTTACATATTTGAGTGAATTTTGAGTCCATATTTCCAAGGATTATGGGAGATAGAAAAAATCAATTTGTATCGCAAAATATTTCCATAGCTACCCCCTTTGTTCTAAATTTTCGACAAAAAAATTATAAAAAATGCTTAAAATTCGCAAAGAGGGGTTTTTTTGGCCAAAAATCGACTGGCACAATCAGTTTTGTGATAAAATCATTATTTCGCCTTCAAATAGAGTCATGAAATTTTCGAAAATCCACTTTTCAAAACAAAAAATACTCATAACTCGACAAATATGAAAGATAGAACGTTCTAGTCTTCACCAATCGATAGAGGGGACAATTTTACATATTTTAGTGAATTTTGAGTATATATTTCCAAGGATTATGGGAGTTAGAAAAAATCAGTTTGTATCGCATTTTCGACAAAAAAATTATAAAAAATGCTAAAGATTCGTGAAGAGGGGTTTTTTTGGCCAAAAAATCGACTGGCACAATCAGTTTTGTGATAAAATCATTATTTCGCCTTCAAATAGAGTCATGAAATTTTCGAAAATCCACTTTTCAAAACAAAAAATACTCATAACTCGACAAATAGGGAAGATAGAACGTTCTAGTCTTCACCAATCGATAGAGGGGACAATTTTACATATTTTAGTGAATCTTGAGTATATATTTCCAAGGATTATGGGAGTTAGAAAAAATCAGTTTGTATCGCATTTTCGACAAAAAAATTATAAAAAATGCTAAAAATTCGTGAAGAGGGGTTTTTTTGGCCGGAAAATCGACTGGCACAATCAGTTTTGTGATAAAATCATTATTTCGCCTTCAAATAGAGTCATGAAATTTTCGAAAATCCACTTTTCAAAACAAAAAATACTCATAACTGGACAAATAGGAAAGATAGAACGTTCTAGTCTTCGCCAATCGATAGAGGGGACAATTTTACATATTTGAGTGAATTTTGAGTCGATATTGCCAAGGATTAAGGGAGTTATAAGAAATCAATTTGTATCGCAAAATATTTCCATAGCTACCCCCTTTGTTCTAAATTTTCGACAAAAAAATTATAAAAAATGCTTGAAATTCGCAAAGAGGGGTTTTTTTGGCCAAAAAATCGACTGGCACAATCACTTTTGTGATAAAATCATTATTTCGCCTTCAAATAGAGTCATGAAATTTTCGAAAATCCACTTTTCAAAACAAAAAATACTCATAACTCGACAAATAGGAAAGATAGAACGTTCTAGTCTTCACCAATCGATAGAGGGGTCAATTTTACATATTTTAGTGAATTTTGAGTCCATATTTCCAAGGATTATGGGAGTTAGAAAAAATCAATTTGTATCGCAAAATATTTCCATAGCTACCCCCTTTGTTCTAAATTTTCGACAAAAAAATTATAAAAAATGCTTAAAATTCGTAAAGAGGGGTTTTTTTGGCCAAAAAGTCGACTGGCACAATCACTTTTGTGATAAAATCATTATTTCGCCTTCAAATAGAGTCATGAAATTTTCGAAAATCCACTTTTCAAAACAAAAAATACTCATAACTCGACAAATAGGAAAGATAGACCGTTCTAGTCTTCACCAATCGATAGAGGGGACAATTTTACATATTTAAGTGAATTTTGAGTTCATATTTCCAAGGATTATGGGAGTTAGAAAAAATCAATTTGTATCGCAAAATATTTCCATAGCTACCCCCTTTGTTCTAAATTTTCGACAAAAAAATTATAAAAAATGCTTAAAATTCGTAAAGAGGGGTTTTTTTGGCCAAAAAATCGACTGGCACAATCACTTTTGTGATAAAATCATTATTTCGCCTTCAAATAGAGTCATGAAATTTTCGAAAATCCACTTTTCAAAACAAAAAATACTCATAACTCGACAAATAGGAAAGATAGAACGTTCTAGTCTTCACCAATCGATAGAGGGGACAATTTTACATATTTTAGTGGATTTTGAGTATATATTTCCAATGATTATGGGAGTTAGAAAAAATCAGTTTGTATCGCAAAATATTTCCATAGCTACCCCCTTTGTTCTAAATTTTCAACAAAAAAATTATAAAAAATGCTAAAAATTCGCTAAGAGGGGTTTTTTTGGCCAAGAAAATTGACTGGCACAATCAGTTTTGTGATAAAATCATTATTTCGCCTTCAAATAGAGTCATGAAATTTTCGAAAATCCACTTTTCAAAACAAAAAATACTCATAACTCGACAAATAGGAAAGATAGAACGTTCTAGTCTTCGCCAATCGATAGAGGGGACAATTTTACATATTTGAGTGAATTTTGAGTCGATATTGCCAAGGATTAAGGGAGTTAGAAGAAATCAATTTGTATCGCAAAATATTTCCATAGCTACCCCCTTTGTTCTAAATTTTCGACAAAAAAATTATAAAAAATGCTAAAAATCCGTAAAGAGGGGTTTTTTTGGCCAAAAAATCGACTGGCACAATCAGTTTTGTGATAAAATCATTATTTCGCCTTCAAATAGAGTCATGAAATTTCCGAAAATCCACTTTTCAAAACAAAAAATACTCATAACTCGACAAATAGGAAAGATAGAACGTTCTAGTCTTCGCCAATCGATAGAGGGGACAATTTTAC
The DNA here is from genome assembly GCA_947563755.1 of Lochmaea crataegi. Taxonomy (NCBI): domain Eukaryota; kingdom Metazoa; phylum Arthropoda; class Insecta; order Coleoptera; family Chrysomelidae; genus Lochmaea; species Lochmaea crataegi. Next base: position 18,139 of record OX387433.1, on the reverse strand, counting down.
ATATTTGAGTGAATTTTGAGTCGATATTGCCAAGGATTAAGGGAGTTAGAAGAAATCAATTTGTATCGCAAAATATTTCCATAGCTACCCCCTTTGTTCTAAATTTTCGACAAAAAAATTATAAAAAATGCTAAAAATCCGTAAAGAGGGGTTTTTTTGGCCAAAAAATCGACTGGCACAATCAGTTTTGTGATAAAATCATTATTTCGCCTTCAAATACAGTCATGAAATTTCCGAAAATCCACTTTTCAAAACAAAAAATACTCATAACTCGACAAATAGGAAAGATAGACCGTTCTAGTCTTCACCAATCGATAGAGGGGACAATTTTACATATTTAAGTGAATTTTGAGTTCATATTTCCAAGGATTATGGGAGTTAGAAAAAATCAATTTGTATCGCAAAATATTTCCATAGCTACCCCCTTTGTTCTAAATTTTCGACAAAAAAATTATAAAAAATGCTTAAAATTCGTAAAGAGGGGTTTTTTTGGCCAAAAAATCGACTGGCACAATCACTTTTGTGATAAAATCATTATTTCGCCTTCAAATAGAGTCATGAAATTTTCGAAAATCCACTTTTCAAAACAAAAAATACTCATAACTCGACAAATAGGAAAGATAGAACGTTCTAGTCTTCACCAATCGATAGAGGGGACAATTTTACATATTTTAGTGGATTTTGAGTATATATTTCCAATGATTATGGGAGTTAGAAAAAATCAGTTTGTATCGCAAAATATTTCCATAGCTACCCCCTTTGTTCTAAATTTTCAACAAAAAAATTATAAAAAATGCTAAAAATTCGCTAAGAGGGGTTTTTTTGGCCAAGAAAATTGACTGGCACAATCAGTTTTGTGATAAAATCATTATTTCGCCTTCAAATAGAGTCATGAAATTTTCGAAAATCCACTTTTCAAAACAAAAAATACTCATAACTCGACAAATAGGAAAGATAGAACGTTCTAGTCTTCGCCAATCGATAGAGGGGACAATTTTACATATTTGAGTGAATTTTGAGTCGATATTGCCAAGGATTAAGGGAGTTAGAAGAAATCAATTTGTATCGCAAAATATTTCCATAGCTACCCCCTTTGTTCTAAATTTTCGACAAAAAAATTATAAAAAATGCTAAAAATCCGTAAAGAGGGGTTTTTTTTGGCCAAAAAATCGACTGGCACAATCAGTTTTGTGATAAAATCATTATTTCGCCTTCAAATAGAGTCATGAAATTTCCGAAAATCCACTTTTCAAAACAAAAAATACTCATAACTCGACAAATAGGAAAGATAGAACGTTCTAGTCTTCGCCAATCGATAGAGGGGACAATTTTACATATTTGAGTGAATTTTGAGTCGATATTGCCAAGGATTAAGGGAGTTAGAAGAAATCAATTTGTATCGCAAAATATTTCCATAGCTACCCCCTTTGTTCTAAATTTTCGACAAAAAAATTATAAAAAATGCTAAAAATCCGTAAAGAGGGGTTTTTTTGGCCAAAAAATCGACTGGCACAATCAGTTTTGTGATAAAATCATTATTTCGCCTTCAAATACAGTCATGAAATTTCCGAAAATCCACTTTTCAAAACAAAAAATACTCATAACTCGACAAATAGGAAAGATAGAACGTTCTAGTCTTCACCAATCGATAGAGAGGACAGTTTTACATATTTAAGTGAATTTTGAGTCCATATTTCCAAGGATTATGGGAGATAGAAAAAATCAATTTGTATCGCAAAATATTTCCATAGCTACCCCCTTTGTTCTAAATTTTCGACAGAAAAATTATAAAAAATGCTTAAAATTCGCAAAGAGGGGTTTTTTTGGCCAAAAAATTGACTGGCACAATCACTTTTGTGATAAAATCATTATTTCGCCTTCAAATAGAGTCATGAAATTTTCGAAAATCCACTTTTCAAAACAAAAAATACTCATAACTCGACAAATAGGAAAGATAGAACGTTCTAGTCTTCACCAATCGATAGAGGGGTCAATTTTACATATTTTAGTGAATTTTGAGTCCATATTTCCAAGGATTATGGGAGTTAGAAAAAATCAATTTGTATCGCAAAATATTTCCATAGCTACCCCCTTTGTTCTAAATTTTCGACAAAAAAATTATTAAAAATGCTTAAAATTCGTAAAGAGGGGTTTTTTTGGCCAAAAAATCGACTGGCACAATCACTTTTGTGATAAAATCATTATTTCGCCTTCAAATAGAGTCATGAAATTTTCGAAAATCCACTTTTCAAAACAAAAAATACTCATAACTCGACAAATAGGAAAGATAGAACGTTCTAGTCTTCGCCAATCGATAGAGGGGACAATTTTACATATTTGAGTGAATTTTGAGTCGATATTGCCAAGGATTAAGGGAGTTAGAAGAAATCAATTTGTATCGCAAAATATTTCCATAGCTACCCCCTTTGTTCTAAATTTTCGACAAAAAAATTATAAAAAATGCTAAAAATCCGTAAAGAGGGGTTTTTTGGCCAAAAAATCGACTGGCACAATCAGTTTTGTGATAAAATCATTATTTCGACTTCAAATAGAGTCATGAAATTTTCTAAAATCCACTTTTCAAAACAAAAAATACTCATAACTCGACAAATAGGAAAGATAGAACGTTCTAGTCTTCACCAATCGATAGAGGGGACAATTTTACATATTTAAGTGAATTTTGAGTCCATATTTCCAAGGATTATGGGAGTTAGAAAAAATCAATTTGTATCGCAAAATATTTCCATAGCTACCCCCTTTGTTCCAAATTTTCGACAAAAAAATTATAAAAAATGCTTAAAATTCGTAAAGAGGGGTTTTTTTGGCCAAAAAATCGACTGGCACAATCAGTTTTGTGATAAAATCATTATTTCGCCTTCAAATAGAGTCATGAAATTTTCGAAAATCCACTTTTCAAAACAAAAAATACTCATAACTCGACAAATAGGAAAGATAAAACGTTCTAGTCTTCACCAATCGATAGAGGGGACACTTTTACATATTTGAGTGAATTTTGAGTCGATATTGCCAAGGATTAAGGGAGTTAGAAGAAATCAATTTGTATCGCATTTTCGACAAAAAAATTATAAAAAATGCTAAAAATTCGTGAAGAGGGGTTTTTTTGGCCGGAGAATCGACTGGCACAATCAGTTTTGTGATAAAATCATTATTTCGCCTTCAAATAGAGTCATGAAATTTTAGAAAATCCACTTTTCAAAACAAAAAATACTCATAACTCGACAAATAGGAAAGATAGAACGTTCTAGTCTTCGCCAATCGATAGAGGGGACAATTTTACATATTTTAGTGAATTTTGAGTCGATATTGCCAAGGATTAAGGGAGTTAGAAGAAATCAATTTGTATCGCAAAATATTTCCATAGCTACCCCCTTTGTTCTAAATTTTCGACAAAAAAATTATAAAAAATGCTAAAAATCCGTAAAGAGGGGTTTTTTTGGCCAAAAAATCGACTGGCACAATCAGTTTTGTGATAAAATCATTATTTCGCCTTCAAATAGAGTCATGAAATTTCCGAAAATCCACTTTTCAAAACAAAAAATACTCATAACTCGACAAATAGGAAAGGTAGAACGTTCTAGTCTTCACCAATCGATAGAGGGGACAATTTTACATATTTGAGTGAATTTTGAGTCCATATTTCCAAGGATTATGGGAGATAGAAAAAATCAATTTGTATCGCAAAATATTTCCATAGCTACCCCCTTTGTTCTAAATTTTCGACAAAAAAATTATAAAAAATGCTTAAAATTCGCAAAGAGGGGTTTTTTTGGCCAAAAATCGACTGGCACAATCAGTTTTGTGATAAAATCATTATTTCGCCTTCAAATAGAGTCATGAAATTTTCGAAAATCCACTTTTCAAAACAAAAAATACTCATAACTCGACAAATATGAAAGATAGAACGTTCTAGTCTTCACCAATCGATAGAGGGGACAATTTTACATATTTTAGTGAATTTTGAGTATATATTTCCAAGGATTATGGGAGTTAGAAAAAATCAGTTTGTATCGCATTTTCGACAAAAAAATTATAAAAAATGCTAAAGATTCGTGAAGAGGGGTTTTTTTGGCCAAAAAATCGACTGGCACAATCAGTTTTGTGATAAAATCATTATTTCGCCTTCAAATAGAGTCATGAAATTTCCGAAAATCCACTTTTCAAAACAAAAAATACTCATAACTCGACAAATAGGAAAGGTAGAGCGTTCTAGTCTTCACCAATCGAAAGAGGGGACAATTTTACATATTTGAGTGAATTTTGAGTCCATATTTCCAAGGATTATGGGAGATAGAAAAAATCAATTTGTATCGCAAAATATTTCCATAGCTACCCCCTTTGTTCTAAATTTTCGACAAAAAAATTATAAAAAATGCTTAAAATTCGAAAAGAGGGGTTTTTTTGGCCAAAAAATCGACTGGCACAATCAGTTTTGTGATAAAATCATTATTTCGACTTCAAATAGAGTCATGAAATTTTCTAAAATCCACTTTTCAAAACAAAAAATACTCATAACTCGACAAATAGGAAAGATAGAACGTTCTAGTCTTCACCAATCGATAGAGGGGACAATTTTACATATTTTAGTGAATTTTGAGTATATATTTCCAAGGATTATGGGAGTTAGAAAAAATCAGTTTGTATCGCATTTTCGACAAAAAAATTATAAAAAATGCTAAAAATTCGTGAAGAGGGGTTTTTTTGGCCAAAAAATCGACTGGCACAATCAGTTTTGTGATAAAATCATTATTTCGCCTTCAAATAGAGTCATGAAATTTTCGAAAATCCACTTTTCAAAACAAAAAATACTCATAACTCGACAAATAGGATAGATAGAACGTTCTAGTCTTCACCAATCGATAGAGGGGACAATTTTACATATTTAAGTGAATTTTGAGTTCATATTTCCAAGGATTATGGGAGTTAGAAAAAATCAATTTGTATCGCAAAATATTTCCATAGCTACCCCCTTTGTTCTAAATTTTCGACAAAAAAATTATAAAAAATGCTTAAAATTCGTAAAGAGGGGTTTTTTGGACAAAAAATCGACTGGCACAATCAGTTTTGTGATAAAATCATTATTTCGCCTTCAAATAGAGTCATGAAATTTTCGAAAATCCACTTTTCAAAACAAAAAATACTCATAACTCGACAAATAGGAAAGATAGAACGTTCTAGTCTTCACCAATCGATAGAGGGGACAATTTTACATATTTTAGTGGATTTTGAGTATATATTTCCAAGGATTATGGGAGTTAGAAAAAATCAGTTTGTATCGCAAAATATTTCCATAGCTACCCCCTTTGTTCTAAATTTTCGACAAAAAAATTATAAAAAATGCTAAAAATTCGCAAAGAGGGGTTTTTTTGGCCGAGAAAATTGACTGGCACAATCAGTTTTGTGATAAAATCATTATTTCGCCTTCAAATAAAGTCATGAAATTTTCGAAAATCCACTTTTCAAAACAAAAAATACTCATAACTCGACAAATAGGAAAGATAGAACGTTCTTGTCTTCACCAATCGATAGAGGGGACAATTATACATATTTTAGTGAATCTTGAGTATATATTTCCAAGGATTATGGGAGTTAGAAAAAATCAGTTTGTATCGCATTTTCGACAAAAAAATTATAAAAAATGCTAAAAATTCGTGAAGAGGGGTTTTTTTGGCCGGAAAATCGACTGGCACAATCAGTTTTGTGATAAAATCATTATTTCGCCTTCAAATAGAGTCATGAAATTTTCGAAAATCCACTTTTCAAAACAAAAAATACTCATAACTCGACAAATAGGAAAGATAGAACGTTCTAGTCTTCGCCAATCGATAGAGGGGACAATTTTACATATTTGAGTGAATTTTGAGTCGATATTGCCAAGGATTAAGGGAGTTAGAAGAAATCAATTTGTATCGCAAAATATTTCCATAGCTACCCCCTTTGTTCTAAATTTTCGACAAAAAAATTATAAAAAATGCTAAAAATCCGTAAAGAGGGGTTTTTTTGGCCAAAAAATCGACTGGCACAATCAGTTTTGTGATAAAATCATTATTTCGCCTTCAAATAGAGTCATGAAATTTCCGAAAATCCACTTTTCAAAACAAAAAATACTCATAACTCGACAAATAGGAAAGATAGAACGTTCTAGTCTTCACCAATCGATAGAGGGGACAGTTTTACATATTTAAGTGATCTTTGAGTCCATATTTCCAAGGATTATGGGAGATAGAAAAAATCAATTTGTATCGAAAAATATTTCCATAGCTACCCCCTTTGTTCTAAATTTTCGACAAAAAAATTATAAAAAATGCTTAAAATTCGCAAAGAGGGGTTTTTTTGGCCAAAAAATCGACTGGCACAATCACTTTTGTGATAAAATCATTATTTCGCCTTCAAATAGAGTCATGAAATTTTCGAAAATCCACTTTTCAAAACAAAAAATACTCATAACTCGACAAATAGGAAAGATAGAACGTTCTAGTCTTCACCAATCGATAGAGGGGACAATTTTACATATTTAAGTGAATTTTGAGTCCATATTTCCAAGGATTATGGGAGTTAGAAAAAATCAATTTGTATCGCAAAATATTTCCATAGCTACCCCCTTTGTTCCAAATTTTCGACAAAAAAATTATAAAAAATGCTTAAAATTCGTAAAGAGGGGTTTTTTTGGCCAAAAAATCGACTGGCACAATCAGTTTTGTGATAAAATCATTATTTCGCCTTCAAATAGAGTCATGAAATTTTCGAAAATCCACTTTTCAAAACAAAAAATACTCATAACTCGACAAATAGGAAAGATAAAACGTTCTAGTCTTCACCAATCGATAGAGGGGACACTTTTACATATTTGAGTGAATTTTGAGTCGATATTGCCAAGGATTAAGGGAGTTAGAAGAAATCAATTTGTATCGCATTTTCGACAAAAAAATTATAAAAAATGCTAAAAATTCGTGAAGAGGGGTTTTTTTGGCCGGAGAATCGACTGGCACAATCAGTTTTGTGATAAAATCATTATTTCGCCTTCAAATAGAGTCATGAAATTTTAGAAAATCCACTTTTCAAAACAAAAAATACTCATAACTCGACAAATAGGAAAGATAGAACGTTCTAGTCTTCGCCAATCGATAGAGGGGACAATTTTACATATTTTAGTGAATTTTGAGTCGATATTGCCAAGGATTAAGGGAGTTAGAAGAAATCAATTTGTATCGCAAAATATTTCCATAGCTACCCCCTTTGTTCTAAATTTTCGACAAAAAAATTATAAAAAATGCTAAAAATCCGTAAAGAGGGGTTTTTTTGGCCAAAAAATCGACTGGCACAATCAGTTTTGTGATAAAATCATTATTTCGCCTTCAAATAGAGTCATGAAATTTTCGAAAATCCACTTTTCAAAACAAAAAATACTCATAACTCGACAAATAGGAAAGATAGAACGTTCTAGTCTTCACCAATCGATAGAGGGGACAATTTTACATATTTTAGTGAATCTTGAGTATATATTTCCAAGGATTATGGGAGTTAGAAAAAATCAATTTGTATCGCAAAATATTTCCATAGCTACCCCCTTTGTTCTAAATTTTCGACAAAAAAATTATAAAAAATGCTTAAAATTCGTAAAGAGGGGTTTTTTTGGCCAAAAAATCGACTGGCACAATCAGTTTTGTGATAAAATCATTATTTCGCCTTCAAATAGAGTCATGAAATTTTCGAAAATCCACTTTTCAAAACAAAAAATACTCATAACTCGACAAATAGGAAAGATAGAACGTTCTAGTCTTCACCAATCGATAGAGGGGACAATTTTACATATTTTAGTGGATTTTGAGTATATATTTCCAAGGATTATGGGAGTTAGAAAAAATCAGTTTGTATCGCAAAATATTTCCATAGCTACCCCCTTTGTTCTAAATTTTCGACAAAAAAATTATAAAAAATGCTAAAAATTCGCAAAGAGGGGTTTTTTTGGCAGAGAAAATTGACTGGCACAATCAGTTTTGTGATAAAATCATTATTTCGCCTTCAAATAGAGTCATGAAATTTTAGAAAATCCACTTTTCAAAACAAAAAATACTCATAACTCGACAAATAGGAAAGATAGAACGTTCTAGTCTTCACCAATCGATAGAGGGGACAATTTTACATATTTTAGTGAATTTTGAGTATATATTTCCAAGGATTATGGGAGTTAGAAAAAATCAGTTTGTATCGCATTTTCGACAAAAAAATTATAAAAAATGCTAAAGATTCGTGAAGAGGGGTTTTTTTGGCCAAAAAATCGACTGGCACAATCAGTTTTGTGATAAAATCATTATTTCGCCTTCAAATAGAGTCATGAAATTTTCGAAAATCCACTTTTCAAAACAAAAAATACTCATAACTCGACAAATAGGATAGATAGAACGTTCTAGTCTTCACCAATCGATAGAGGAGACAATTTTACATATTTAAGTGAATTTTGAGTTCATATTTCCAAGGATTATGGGAGTTAGAAAAAATCAATTTGTATCGCAAAATATTTCCATAGCTACCCCCTTTGTTCTAAATTTTCGACAAAAAAATTATAAAAAATGCTTAAAATTCGTAAAGAGGGGTTTTTTTGGCCAAAAAATCGACTGGCACAATCAGTTTTGTGATAAAATCATTATTTCGCCTTCAAATAGAGTCATGAAATTTTCGAAAATCCACTTTTCAAAACAAAAAATACTCATAACTCGACAAATAGGAAAGATAGAACGTTCTAGTCTTCACCAATCGATAGAGGGGACAATTTCACATATTTTAGTGGATTTTGAGTATATATTTCCAAGGATTATGGGAGTTAGAAAAAATCAGTTTGTATCGCAAAATATTTCCATAGCTACCCCCTTTGTTCTAAATTTTCGACAAAAAAATTATAAAAAATGCTAAAAATTCGCAAAGAGGGGTTTTTTTGGCCGAGAAAATTGACTGGCACAATCAGTTTTGTGATAAAATCATTATTTCGCCTTCAAATAGAGTCATGAAATTTTCGAAAATCCACTTTTCAAAACAAAAAATACTCATAACTCGACAAATAGGGAAGATAGAACGTTCTAGTCTTCACCAATCGATAGAGGGGACAATTTTACATATTTTAGTGAATCTTGAGTATATATTTCCAAGGATTATGGGAGTTAGAAAAAATCAGTTTGTATCGCATTTTCGACAAAAAAATTATAAAAAATGCTAAAAATTCGTGAAGAGGGTTTTTTTTGGCCGGAAAATCGACTGGCACAATCAGTTTTGTGATAAAATCATTATTTCGCCTTCAAATAGAGTCATGAAATTTTCGAAAATCCACTTTTCAAAACAAAAAATACTCATAACTCGACAAATAGGAAAGATAGAACGTTCTAGTCTTCGCCAATCGATAGAGGGGACAATTTTACATATTTGAGTGAATTTTGAGTCGATATTGCCAAGGATTAAGGGAGTTAGAAGAAATCAATTTGTATCGCAAAATATTTCCATAGCTACCCCCTTTGTTCTAAATTTTCGACAAAAAAATTATAAAAAATGCTAAAAATCCGTAAAGAGGGGTTTTTTTGGCCAAAAAATCGACTGGCACAATCAGTTTTGTGATAAAATCATTATTTCGCCTTCAAATAGAGTCATGAAATTTCCGAAAATCCACTTTTCAAAACAAAAAATACTCATAACTCGACAAATAGGAAAGGTAGAACGTTCTAGTCTTCACCAATCGATAGAGGGGACAATTTTACATATTTGAGTGAATTTTGAGTCCATATTTCCAAGGATTATGGGAGATAGAAAAAATCAATTTGTATCGCAAAATATTTCCATAGCTACCCCCTTTGTTCTAAATTTTCGACAAAAAAATTATAAAAAATGCTTAAAATTCGCAAAGAGGGGTTTTTTTTGGCCAAAAATCGACTGGCACAATCAGTTTTGTGATAAAATCATTATTTCGCCTTCAAATAGAGTCATGAAATTTTCGAAAATCCACTTTTCAAAACAAAAAATACTCATAACTCGACAAATATGAAAGATAGAACGTTCTAGTCTTCACCAATCGATAGAGGGGACAATTTTACATATTTTAGTGAATTTTGAGTATATATTTCCAAGGATTATGGGAGTTAGAAAAAATCAATTTGTATCGCAAAATATTTCCATAGCTACCCCCTTTGTTCTAAATTTTCGACAAAAAAATTATAAAAAATGCTTAAAATTCGTAAAGAGGGGTTTTTTTGGCCAAAAAATCGACTGGCACAATCAGTTTTGTGATAAAATCATTATTTCGCCTTCAAATAGAGTCATGAAATTTTCGAAAATCCACTTTTCAAAACAAAAAATACTCATAACTCGACAAATAGGAAAGATAGAACGTTCTAGTCTTCACCAATCGATAGAGGGGACAATTTTACATATTTTAGTGGATTTTGAGTATATATTTCCAAGGATTATGGGAGTTAGAAAAAATCAGTTTGTATCGCAAAATATTTCCATAGCTACCCCCTTTGTTCTAAATTTTCGACAAAAAAATTATAAAAAATGCTAAAAATTCGCAAAGAGGGGTTTTTTTGGCCGAGAAAATTGACTGGCACAATCAGTTTTGTGATAAAATCATTATTTCGCCTTCAAATAGAGTCATGAAATTTTCGAAAATCCACTTTTCAAAACAAAAAATACTCATAACTCGACAAATAGGGAAGATAGAACGTTCTAGTCTTCACCAATCGATAGAGGGGACAATTTTACATATTTTAGTGAATCTTGAGTATATATTTCCAAGGATTATGGGAGTTAGAAAAAATCAGTTTGTATCGCATTTTCGACAAAAAAATTATAAAAAATGCTAAAAATTCGTGAAGAGGGGTTTTTTTGGCCGGAAAATCGACTGGCACAATCAGTTTTGTGATAAAATCATTATTTCGCCTTCAAATAGAGTCATGAAATTTTCGAAAATCCACTTTTCAAAACAAAAAATACTCATAACTCGACAAATAGGAAAGATAGAACGTTCTAGTCTTCGCCAATCGATAGAGGGGACAATTTTACATATTTGAGTGAATTTTGAGTCGATATTGCCAAGGATTAAGGGAGTTATAAGAAATCAATTTGTATCGCAAAATATTTCCATAGCTACCCCCTTTGTTCTAAATTTTCGACAAAAAAATTATAAAAAATGCTTGAAATTCGCAAAGAGGGGTTTTTTTGGCCAAAAAATCGACTGGCACAATCACTTTTGTGATAAAATCATTATTTCGCCTTCAAATAGAGTCATGAAATTTTCGAAAATCCACTTTTCAAAACAAAAAATACTCATAACTCGACAAATAGGAAAGATAGAACGTTCTAGTCTTCACCAATCGATAGAGGGGTCAATTTTACATATTTTAGTGAATTTTGAGTCCATATTTCCAAGGATTATGGGAGTTAGAAAAAATCAATTTGTATCGCAAAATATTTCCATAGCTACCCCCTTTGTTCTAAATTTTCGACAAAAAAATTATAAAAAATGCTTAAAATTCGTAAAGAGGGGTTTTTTTGGCCAAAAAATCGACTGGCACAATCACTTTTGTGATAAAATCATTATTTCGCCTTCAAATAGAGTCATGAAATTTTCGAAAATCCACTTTTCAAAACAAAAAATACTCATAACTCGACAAATAGGAAAGATAGACCGTTCTAGTCTTCACCAATCGATAGAGGGGACAATTTTACATATTTAAGTGAATTTTGAGTTCATATTTCCAAGGATTATGGGAGTTAGAAAAAATCAATTTGTATCGCAAAATATTTCCATAGCTACCCCCTTTGTTCTAAATTTTCGACAAAAAAATTATAAAAAATGCTTAAAATTCGTAAAGAGGGGTTTTTTTGGCCAAAAAATCGACTGGCACAATCACTTTTGTGATAAAATCATTATTTCGCCTTCAAATAGAGTCATGAAATTTTCGAAAATCCACTTTTCAAAACAAAAAATACTCATAACTCGACAAATAGGAAAGATAGAACGTTCTAGTCTTCACCAATCGATAGAGGGGACAATTTTACATATTTTAGTGGATTTTGAGTATATATTTCCAATGATTATGGGAGTTAGAAAAAATCAGTTTGTATCGCAAAATATTTCCATAGCTACCCCCTTTGTTCTAAATTTTCAACAAAAAAATTATAAAAAATGCTAAAAATTCGCTAAGAGGGGTTTTTTTGGCCAAGAAAATTGACTGGCACAATCAGTTTTGTGATAAAATCATTATTTCGCCTTCAAATAGAGTCATGAAATTTTCGAAAATCCACTTTTCAAAACAAAAAATACTCATAACTCGACAAATAGGAAAGATAGAACGTTCTAGTCTTCGCCAATCGATAGAGGGGACAATTTTACATATTTGAGTGAATTTTGAGTCGATATTGCCAAGGATTAAGGGAGTTAGAAGAAATCAATTTGTATCGCAAAATATTTCCATAGCTACCCCCTTTGTTCTAAATTTTCGACAAAAAAATTATAAAAAATGCTAAAAATCCGTAAAGAGGGGTTTTTTTGGCCAAAAAATCGACTGGCACAATCAGTTTTGTGATAAAATCATTATTTCGCCTTCAAATAGAGTCATGAAATTTCCGAAAATCCACTTTTCAAAACAAAAAATACTCATAACTCGACAAATAGGAAAGATAGAACGTTCTAGTCTTCACCAATCGATAGAGGGGACAATTTTACATATTTTAGTGAATTTTGAGTCCATATTTCCAAGGATTATGGGAGATAGAAAAAATCAATTTGTATCGCAAAATATTTCCATAGCTACCCCCTTTGTTCTAAATTTTCGACAAAAAAATTATAAAAAATGCTTAAAATTCGCAAAGAGGGGTTTTTTTGGCCAAAAAATCGACTGGCACAATCACTTTTGTGATAAAATCATTATTTCGCCTTCAAATAGAGTCATGAAATTTTCGAAAATCCACTTTTCAAAACAAAAAATACTCATAACTCGACAAATAGGAAAGATAGAACGTTCTAGTCTTCACCAATCGATAGAGGGGTCAATTTTACATATTTTAGTGAATTTTGAGTCCATATTTCCAAGGATTATGGGAGTTAGAAAAAATCAATTTGTATCGCAAAATATTTCCATAGCTACCCCCTTTGTTCTAAATTTTCGACAAAAAAATTATAAAAAATGCTTAAAATTCGTAAAGAGGGGTTTTTTTGGCCAAAAAATCGACTGGCACAATCACTTTTGTGATAAAATCATTATTTCGCCTTCAAATAGAGTCATGAAATTTTCGAAAATCCACTTTTCAAAACAAAAAATACTCATAACTCGACAAATAGGAAAGATAGACCGTTCTAGTCTTCACCAATCGATAGAGGGGACAATTTTACATATTTAAGTGAATTTTGAGTTCATATTTCCAAGGATTATGGGAGTTAGAAAAAATCAATTTGTATCGCAAAATATTTCCATAGCTACCCCCTTTGTTCTAAATTTTCGACAAAAAAATTATAAAAAATGCTAAAAATCCGTAAAGAGGGGTTTTTTTGGCCAAAAAATCGACTGGCACAATCACTTTTGTGATAAAATCATTATTTCGCCTTCAAATACAGTCATGAAATTTCCGAAAATCCACTTTTCAAAACAAAAAATACTCATAACTCGACAAATAGGAAAGATAGAACGTTCTAGTCTTCACCAATCGATAGAGAGGACAGTTTTACATATTTAAGTGAATTTTGAGTCCATATTTCCAAGGATTATGGGAGATAGAAAAAATCAATTTGTATCGCAAAATATTTCCATAGCTACCCCCTTTGTTCTAAATTTTCGACAGAAAAATTATAAAAAATGCTTAAAATTCGCAAAGAGGGGTTTTTTTGGCCAAAAAATTGACTGGCACAATCACTTTTGTGATAAAATCATTATTTCGCCTTCAAATAGAGTCATGAAATTTTCGAAAATCCACTTTTCAAAACAAAAAATACTCATAACTCGACAAATAGGAAAGATAGAACGTTCTAGTCTTCACCAATCGATAGAGGGGTCAATTTTACATATTTTAGTGGATTTTGAGTCCATATTTCCAAGGATTATGGGAGTTAGAAAAAATCAATTTGTATCGCAAAATATTTCCATAGCTACCCCCTTTGTTCTAAATTTTCGACAAAAAAATTATTAAAAATGCTTAAAATTCGTAAAGAGGGGTTTTTTTGGCCAAAAAATCGACTGGCACAATCACTTTTGTGATAAAATCATTATTTCGCCTTCAAATAGAGTCATGAAATTTTCGAAAATCCACTTTTCAAAACAAAAAATACTCATAACTCGACAAATAGGAAAGATAGAACGTTCTAGTCTTCACCAATCGATAGTTGGGACAATTTTACATATTTTAGTGAATTTTGAGTCCATATTTCCAAGGATTATGGGAGATAGAAAAAATCAATTTGTATCGCAAAATATTTCCATAGCTACCCCCTTTGTTCTAAATTTTCGACAAAAAAATTATAAAAAATGCTTAAAATTCGCAAAGAGGGGTTTTTTTGGCCAAAAAATCGACTGGCACAATCACTTTTGTGATAAAATCATTATTTCGCCTTCAAATAGAGTCATGAAATTTTCGAAAATCCACTTTTCAAAACAAAAAATACTCATAACTCGACAAATAGGAAAGATAGAACGTTCTAGTCTTCGCCAATCGATAGAGGGGACAATTTTACATATTTGAGTGAATTTTGAGTCGATATTGCCAAGGATTAAGGGAGTTAGAAGAAATCAATTTGTATCGCAAAATATTTCCATAGCTACCCCCTTTGTTCTAAATTTTCGACAAAAAAATTATAAAAAATGCTAAAAATCCGTAAAGAGGGGTTTTTTTTGGCCAAAAAATCGACTGGCACAATCAGTTTTGTGATAAAATCATTATTTCGCCTTCAAATACAGTCATGAAATTTCCGAAAATCCACTTTTCAAAACAAAAAATACTCATAACTCGACAAATAGGAAAGATAGAACGTTTCTAGTCTTCACCAATCGATAGAGAGGACAGTTTTACATATTTAAGTGAATTTTGAGTCCATATTTCCAAGGATTATGGGAGATAGAAAAAATCAATTTGTATCGCAAAATATTTCCATAGCTACCCCCTTTGTTCTAAATTTTCGACAGAAAAATTATAAAAAATGCTTAAAATTCGCAAAGAGGGGTTTTTTTGGCCAAAAAATTGACTGGCACAATCACTTTTGTGATAAAATCATTATTTCGCCTTCAAATAGAGTCATGAAATTTTCGAAAATCCACTTTTCAAAACAAAAAATACTCATAACTCGACAAATAGGAAAGATAGAACGTTCTAGTCTTCACCAATCGATAGAGGGGTCAATTTTACATATTTTAGTGGATTTTGAGTCCATATTTCCAAGGATTATGGGAGTTAGAAAAAATCAATTTGTATCGCAAAATATTTCCATAGCTACCCCTTTGTTCTAAATTTTCGACAAAAAAATTATTAAAAATGCTTAAAATTCGTAAAGAGGGGTTTTTTTGGCCAAAAAAATCGACTGGCACAATCACTTTTGTGATAAAATCAACATTTCGCCTTCAAATAGAGTCATGAAATTTTCGAAAATCCACTTTTCAAAACAAAAAATACTCATAACTCGACAAATAGGAAAGATAGAACGTTCTAGTCTTCGCCAATCGATAGAGGGGACAATTTTACATATTTGAGTGAATTTTGAGTCGATATTGCCAAGGATTAAGGGAGTTAGAAGAAATCAATTTGTATCGCAAAATATTTCCATAGCTACCCCCTTTGTTCTAAATTTTCGACAAAAAAATTATAAAAAATGCTTAAAATTCGCAAGAGGGGTTTTTTTGGCCAAAAAATCGACTGGCACAATCACTTTTGTGATAAAATCATTATTTCGCCTTCAAATAGAGTCATGAAATTTTCGAAAATCCACTTTTCAAAACAAAAAATACTCATAACTCGACAAATAGGAAAGATAGAACGTTCTAGTCTTCGCCAATCGATAGAGGGGACAATTTTACATATTTGAGTGAATTTTGAGTCGATATTGCCAAGGATTAAGGGAGTTAGAAAAAATCAGTTTGTATCGCAAAATATTTCCATAGCTACCCCCTTTGTTCTAAATTTTCAACAAAAAAATTATAAAAAATGCTAAAAATTCGCTAAAGAGGGGTTTTTTTGGCCAAGAAAATTGACTGGCACAATCAGTTTTGTGATAAAATCATTATTTCGCCTTCAAATAGAGTCATGAAATTTTCGAAAATCCACTTTTCAAAACAAAAAATACTCATAACTCGACAAATAGGAAAGATAGAACGTTCTAGTCTTCGCCAATCGATAGAGGGGACAATTTTACATATTTGAGTGAATTTTGAGTCGATATTGCCAAGGATTAAGGGAGTTAGAAGAAATCAATTTGTATCGCAAAATATTTCCATAGCTACCCCTTTGTTCTAAATTTTCGACAAAAAAATTATAAAAATGCTAAAAATCCGTAAAGAGGGGTTTTTTTTGGCCAAAAAATCGACTGGCACAATCAGTTTTGTGATAAAATCATTATTTCGCCTTCAAATAGAGTCATGAAATTTCCGAAAATCCACTTTTCAAAACAAAAAATACTCATACTCGACAAATAGGAAAGATAGAACGTTCTAGTCTTCGCCAATCGATAGAGGGGACAATTTTACATATTTGAGTGAATTTTGAGTCGATATTGCCAAGGATTAAGGGAGTTAGAAGAAATCAATTTGTATCGCAAAATATTTCCATAGCTACCCCCCTTTGTTCTAAATTTTCGACAAAAAAATTATAAAAAATGCTAAAAATCCGTAAAGAGGGGTTTTTTTGGCCAAAAAATCGACTGGCACAATCAGTTTTGTGATAAAATCATTATTTCGCCTTCAAATACAGTCATGAAATTTCCGAAAATCCACTTTTCAAAACAAAAAATACTCATAACTCGACAAATAGGAAAGATAGAACGTTCTAGTCTTCACCAATCGATAGAGAGGACAGTTTTACATATTTTAAGTGAATTTTGAGTCCATATTTCCAAGGATTATGGGAGATAGAAAAAATCAATTTGTATCGCAAAATATTTCCATAGCTTACCCCCTTTGTTCTAAATTTTCGACAGAAAAATTATAAAAAATGCTTAAAATTCGCAAAGAGGGGTTTTTTTTGGCCAAAAAATTGACTGGCACAATCACTTTTGTGATAAAATCATTATTTCGCCTTCAAATAGAGTCATGAAATTTTCGAAAATCCACTTTTCAAAACAAAAAATACTCATAACTCGACAAATAGGAAAGATAGAACGTTCTAGTCTTCACCAATCGATAGAGGGGTCAATTTTACATATTTTAGTGGATTTTGAGTCCATATTTCCAAGGATTATGGGAGTTAGAAAAAATCAATTTGTATCGCAAAATATTTCCATAGCTACCCCCTTTGTTCTAAATTTTCGACAAAAAAATTATTAAAAATGCTTAAAATTCGTAAAGAGGGGTTTTTTTTTGGCCAAAAAATCGACTGGCACAATCACTTTTGTGATAAAATCATTATTTCGCCTTCAAATAGAGTCATGAAATTTTCGAAAATCCACTTTTCAAACAAAAAATACTCATAACTCGACAAATAGGAAAGATAGAACGTTCTAGTCTTCGCCAATCGATAGAGGGGACAATTTTACATATTTGAGTGAATTTTGAGTCGATATTGCCAAGGATTAAGGGAGTTAGAAGAAATCAATTTGTATCGCAAAATATTTCCATAGCTACCCCCTTTGTTCTAAATTTTCGACAAAAAAATTATAAAAAATGCTTAAAATTCGCAAAGAGGGGTTTTTTTGGCCAAAAATCGACTGGCACAATCACTTTTGTGATAAAATCATTATTTCGCCTTCAAATAGAGTCATGAAATTTTCGAAAATCCACTTTTCAAAACAAAAAATACTCATAACTCGACAAATAGGAAAGATAGAACGTTCTAGTCTTCGCCAATCGATAGAGGGGACAATTTTACATATTTGAGTGAATTTTGAGTCGATATTGCCAAGGATTAAGGGAGTTAGAAGAAATCAATTTGGTATCGCAAAATATTT